>CAJQZJ010032121.1:11351728-11366531 GCA_907164525.1 Lophiomys imhausi
AATAATCCAACTAAAAAAATGCGGAAAAGAACTAAACAGAGCATTCACAAAGGAGGAATTCCTAAAGGCCGAGAGACACTTGAAGAAGTGCTCAGCAACCTTAATCATCAGAGAAATGCAATTCAAGATGACTCTGAGATTCCATCTCACACCTGTCAGAATGGCTAAGATCAAAAGCTCAAATGACAGCACATGCTGGCTAGGATGTAGAAAAAGGGGAACTCTCCTCCATTGCTAGTAGGAGTGCAGGCTTGTGCAACCACTATGGAGATCAGTCTGGCGATATCTTAGAAAACTTGGAATAGCTCTGCCTCGGGACCCAGCCATACCACTTCTGGGTATACATCCAAATGACTCCTCGCTGAATCACAAGGAAGTTTCCTCATCTATGTTCATAGCACCCTTATTTGTAATAGCTAGAAACTGGAAACAACCCAGATGTCCCTCAACTGAAAAATGGGTTAAAAAACTATTGTACATCTACACAATGCAATACTACTCAGCTATCAGAAACAAGAAAGTTACGCAATTTGCACCAAATGAATGGAACTAGAAAAACTCATCCTGAGTGAGCTAACCCAGACTCAGAAGGATGCACATGGCATTTATTCACTTATACTTGGATTTTAGCTATATAGTACAGGATATCTATACTACAACCAATGCACCAAAGGGAACATGGAGATAGACTTTTGGTTTTGTTTTTGTTTGTTTGTTTGTTTGTTTGTTTGTTTGTTTTCTCTCCCTGTCATTGAGACACTTTTCACTGGTGGTGCTGCCTTGTAGGCCTCCAGTGTATGAGGAAGCTCTTGGCCCTCATATGACTGCTGAACTGAGGCGGGCGAATGTTATGTAGGGACACTCCACTCCAGAGGAGTGGGATGGAAAGGTTAGGGGGTAGAGGGTGGGAGTCCCTAAAATCCAAGGGACTGGGAAGGGTGGAAAGAGGACACTATGATGGAGATGTAACCTGAAGCAATAAATAAATAATTTTTAAAAAAAAAGAAACAACTTTTAAAGTGTTTTTTTTTTTTTTTTTTTTTAGGTTTTTCAAGACAGGGTTTCTTTGTGTATCCTTCACTGTCCTGGACTCACTTTGTAAACCAGGCTGGCCTTGAACTCACAGAGATCCACCTGCCTCTGCCTCCCTGAGTGCTGGGATTAAAGGCGTGCATCACCATGCCTGGCGTATTTGAATTTTTAAAAACTGTGGGACTTATAAAGTTATTTGTGTTTGATATTTAGATATTGGTGTTAAAATGAGATCTTAGGGACAGATCACAAAGGAAAAGCTGTGGCTGAATGTGTTTGTGTATTGAGTTGACATTTCTGCTTGCTGTGTGGGTTTTGCTTGTTTGTTTTGTTTTTGTCACCTTGACACAAGCTAGTGCCACTTGGGAAGAAAGAACCTCACAGAAAATAATGTCCCCACCAGATTGACCCTGAGGCAAGTCTGTGGGGGCATTTCATAACAATTGATATAGTTAGACTCACCCCACAGTGTGTGGTGCCACCTGTGCCAGGAGGTCCTTAGTGGTATAAGAAAATAAACCAGGTAAGCCATTAGGAGTGAGTGAGCCAGTAAGGTAGCGTCTCTCTCTAGCCAATTCTTCAGCTCCTGCCTCCAGGTTCTTGCCTTGCTTGACTTTCTGCCTTGACTTCCTTTAGCAATGAACTGTTACCTGGACGTGTGAACTAAAACAAACTGTTTCCTCCACAAGTTGCTTTTGGTCATGGAGTGTATCATAGCAATAGAAACCCTAATTAAGACGATGTGGCTCCTGAAGTTCCAAAAACTAGAAATAAATAAACACTAACTGTGAAGTGAGGAAGCTGCTTAAAACATTGCTGCATCTTGTGTCTGCAATAACTGTCACGGTAGATTCTGTAGATGTGAACTCACAGTTTGCTCTCAATAATGTTAAGGACAGGCTACGGTTATTGTTATTTGTTCTTACTATTATTCACTAGTCACTATTTATACACATGGGAATTGAAAATTAACTCATTTAAGATTACAAAACTGGCAGCTAGTTCTCTTGCCTGATAATTTTATACTTTTCCATTACATGAAGAAATGCTTCAGCAATTAAAATTTCTCTCGAGGGAGGCTCTTGGCCCTCATATGACTGCTGAACTGGAGTGGGGGACTGCTATGTAGGGACGCTCCACTCCAGAGGAGTGAGATGGAAGGGATGGGGGCAGAGGGTGGGAGGGCAGGACTGGGAGGGGTAGAAAGAGGACACTGTGATAGAGATATAACCTGAAATAAATATTAAAATAAATAAAATAAAATTTTACTCAAGATTTAAATAAATAAAATTTAATAAAACCAGATACTAGTATATTATACTGTGCTAAAAAGAAGTGAATAGCCATGGATAGATATAGAAGAGAAGGAAATGCATATTTGTAAGTCAATGAAGCCAACTATAAAAAGGTTTCATGCTGCACATTTATATTCTGGGAAGACAAAACTGTGGGCCCAGGAGAAAAATCAATCATTTTCAGAGAACAGATAATAGGGCTGGTGAATAAGCAGAGCATTGTGAATTTGAGGGTTGTAAATGAATGGCATCATAATGGTGGGCTCATGCTCTTATACATGTTTCCAATCTGAGAGACTGTCTCATACCACCAATAGAGCCTATGGATTCTGAGAAATAGTGAATTGCCATATTGTTTTATCAGTGTAAACAAACTCCCACAGTGGGATGGGAAGTTGATAATGGGGGGATAGTCTGCATTTGTGAAATTAGAAAGGGTATAGAAAAATCTCTGAATGTTCTACTCTTACTGTAAACCCAAAATTGCTCTAAATAAAGTGTTAGAGTAGGAAAAAAAAAAGTTCTTCATGCACACCAAATCAAAACTGTTTTACCTGGAAGGTATTTATTACATACCAGGTAACATTGACCTATGAAAACAGGGCTGGTGCTGAGTGAAGTCTTAATTTTGCGTGGATTTATTTGGAATAATCTCTGTATGAAGGGAATTTAATGGCTAAAAAGGAAATTAGATTTCACCTTATCTGCCAAACAATGCTTCTGCCCTGTCGTGAACAACCCCCTCCACAATTAGTGTACTGCTTTGCAAAGCAGAATAACTATTATCTTCACCAATCTAGTTTGCTATAACAATACCACAGGCAAGGAATCTGTAACCAGATTTATTTGGCTGATGGTTCTAGAGGCTGGGAAGTCTAAGAACAGACCACTGGCATCTGTTCAACATCTGGTAAGGGCCCTCTGGCTTTGTCAGCTCATAGAAGAAGGTTGGGAGTGAAAGGGGGAGTGAACTCCTCTTTCTGTCAGGGCTCCACTCTCACCAACACAGCGTAAAATCCATTCTTGAGGACAGAGCCCTTTAGACTTCACTGCCTCAAAACTGCCCACTCAATATTACTGCACTGGGGGTTCAGTTCCAACATATCTCTGTGTCTGGTGGCCCAGACCTATAATCATAATTGCTGCTACTCCAGAGACTAAGGCAAAAAATCACAAATCCAAGACCTACCCTAGCTACAGTGAATTTAATATTTAATAGCCTATGCAACTTGGTGATCTTCTGTCTCAAAATGAAAAATAAAAAAAGAAGAGGTCTGGGGTTATGTCCTCTGGCAGACTGTTGGAGTAACTATATCATAATTGAACCCTAGATTCTACATCCAGATCCACTGAGAAGAGGCCATAACCCAAACACATGGATTTGGGGGCCATATTCAAGTCACAGCAACCGTATTATGCCAATTCTAATACTTGGGAATTTCTTCCTTCCACATACTGGCCTCTGTTTTCATGAGATATAGTTAATTTTTTTCACACGAGAAGCCACAGATAAGCCTTTCCAGCCCCAGGGTGTGATCCAATGCATTTCTCATCTCATTTTTGTGCCGACTCTATATTAAAGTGGAGAGTTGTCAAATGTTTCACTAAAATGCCTCTGGAAAGCTTCCCTCCATCTTTGTGCCAATCTTTGTGTAACACTGGTCCAGATGCACACAGATATTATACATATAGAAATAGAGATATTATACCTTCTAGTATATCCTCTAACTGGCAGCAGATGTTGCATAATGTGTGCTTGGTCCTGGGTACCACAAAGGCAGATGGGATGGGTAGCCAAAAACCAAACAGAATCATGGAGGTTCCTGCTGGTATTCTGAAATCCCAAGATCCAAAGAAAACCCAAGTCTTCCAGATAAGTAGCCCTCTCAAGTGAAGAAGAAAAACTGTTTAAAATAACACAGGGACTGGACAGATGGCTCGGCAGTTCAAAGTTCTTGCTACTCCTGCAGAGGCCCTGAGTTTGGTTCTCAGCACCCATATTAGGCAGCTCACAACCACCTAAAAATATAGCTCCAAGGAATGGCCATTCTGACCTCCACAAGCACCTGAATTCACAGTGCACATATCCCTCTCTCCCCACAACACACATATATGTAATAATTAAAAATAAAATAAATCTTTGAATAACACAGTTTTAGGCTTTGTAGAACCCACATAAGTATCTGGTAATTGTGCCTTCCGATCAGAGCTCACAAACTGTCATTTCTAAAACTCCATTCTATCTCCCAATATCATTAGCATGTTCTGCTGTTTGAAGAATGCATAATTTTGAATTCTTATTTTATAACTGCATCAAATTAGGTTGGGGTTGACCTACCCATCAATTTCATGCTAATATGCCTCTTTCTCCAAGCCACAGAAGTAAATTCCCCAAAACTAGTAAGAGTGGTTGTACTGGGAAGGTTCAGAAGTATTTGCTAGTAAAATAAATAAATGGTGAACTCAAGACCCAAAGGAAGGAAAGAAGATGCAGGAGAGGGGAAGGAATGAGTAGGAACACAAGGAGCCCATGGAATAAGATGTCATCTAGGAATAGACAGTAATCCCTTCAAACACTGAACCAATCCTTAGGGCCAAAATTAGAAAAGTTGTTAGATACCAGACCAACATACTAAAACTCCAGCATTGCCAACAAATTAGAAAGCACAGCCTAAGAAAGATGAATGTGTTGGTAGTAATGAGACTAGAGAGAAACTCAAAATGTATAAAACCATTATGATGGAGAAATATTTTTAACTTTTTTGAAAAACAGACAAATGCCCCTTCCCCCATGTCACTGTAAGTGAAATTCAAGTCAATGCAACAGATAGTAGCTCCATGGGTCATGTTGAGGTAATCTCAAAGGACATCTGAGGGAGCAAAGATCAAAATAGCTCAGGCAGTTGCGATGCCAAAGGACAAAACATAAAGGTGATGCAATGCACCAGATACCTAGATTTACAAAAGGCCCCAGTGTTCAAACAAGAGTGGCCCTGAGCAGGCAAATGGCCGACTTAACACTTTAGATCCCAGAAATGGTGATACATTCGTAGATGACCCAGAAACAAGTGGAGAAGAAGGGGTGGTTTCATAAACAATTCCATGACACCAGGCTCTTCACGGGGCAAGACAAACATTACCGCACCCTGTATCAATTTCAGGAACTGTGATATTTAGCAAATAAACTCTGACCCCTAATCTCCTCATCTGTAAATGGAACAACAATAGTTTGTAATTCCTAACACATAAGTTAAAGTAAATGAGACGCTTTCGTATGTTACTCAGAACAGCATCCAATATATACTGATGTGTTCGTTCAATAAACAAGCTAAGACAATGTTAGTGATTAAACTGAGCATACCAGCAAGCTTCTCCATGGCATCAAGGGGGAGGGGAACTTCTAAAACCAGATGCCAAGATTGTGAACATAATTGAAATTATAAATAATTTGATTTGAGGCTGGAAATGGCTCAACAGTTAAGAACACTAGCTGCTTTTCCAGGGGGCTGGGGTTTGTTCCCAGCACTCACATGTCTGCAAACAACTGTCTGTAACTCCAGTCCAGAGGATCTGATGTCCTCTTCTGGCCTCCTACATCTCTGCATGGATTTGGTGCACAGACATACATGCAGGCAAAATGCCCATATACATAAAATAAAATCTCAAAAAATTTTTAAAAATAGCCAGACGTGGTGGTGCACGCCTTTAATCCTAGCACTCAGGAGTGGAGGCAGGTCACTCAGGCAGGAGTTCAAGGCTAGCCTGGTCTACAGAGTGAGTCCAGGATAGCCAGTGACACATAGAGAAATCCTGTCTCAAAAAACCTAAAATAATAATAATAATAATAATAATAATAATAATAATAATAATAATTTGACTCTACTAAAGTTTAAAAATCTCTACATTGAAAAATGGCATGGCTAGCCCTTGGATTTGAAGCCAACCCAAAAAGCAAGAGAAGATATTTACAGTGTATATAATAACCATGTACAGACTTCATAAAGATCTACTAGAAATGAGAAAAATACAAATAATCTAATATAAAGCATGAACAAAGAATATGAACAAAATGATTCAAAGAAGAGAAAACCCAAAAAGTCAATGAACGCATAAACTTGTGTTCAACACCATAGGTAATTGTGGAAATGTACACATAACTGTGAAACAACTATACAATATCCCTTTACACACTTTGCTAGTCCATGCTGCCTTATTATATATAACACATGCCCGAGGCTGGGTGCTTTGCCACCTCTGTTTCTTATGTACCACAGCTGACAACTCAGGCCATTGCCGAAAACCTTCCAGAACTGTAACGTCTCAGGACCGACCCCTACCGACTCCCGTGGTCTAAGTGTCCATCATTTCCTCCTGGGCCACTGTAACAGCCTTTTACTGCCTATCAGCTTCCACATGTTCCACCTTTAAATGTATTTTCAGCATACCAACTGAAGCAAGATTTGAGTCAGATGGTGTTACTTTCCAGCTCAAAACCCATCCATAGATCCCACCCGGAAGAAGGCAAAAAAGTAGTCACAATCCCTCCACACACACCATGACCTGGTTCCCATTCCTCCTTGGCCTCGTTCCCTGCTGTCTCCATCCCTGGGCCCCTGCACTGATTTTTGACTTGGGGGCATGCTTCTACCTCAAACCCATGGCACTTAGAGTTTTCTCTGACTACAATGCTTTTTTCCCAATAAACCTACACTTCCTTGAAGTCATACAAATAAAATCATCTCAGTGAAGCCTCTCCTGACGGGGCCACTGCTTCTAAACACCGACAGCAACAACACTCTCCATGCATGCTGTCTCATATGCCTTTTATTAAGGCATATATGTTTTGGCAACAAGGAATTTTTTTTTCTTTGGAGCATTTGGTATCCCAGTATAGAGTAGGCACGCAATAGACATTGCTCAAAAAATAAACAACTGCATGAGTTATAAATCTACTATCTTCTAAGCACCATGTTTATGACTGGAACATAGAACTGGGAGGGTCTGGGGGAATCTCTTAGGGACTAGCAATTATGTAGCAGAAGATAGTTGAGCTATTGCATATACACATGGGTTAATAATTTAAAATAATTAATTAATTAAGCTATGGAGGGGAATCCGGCTGTTTCCACTTAGCAGGGCTGTTTGTTCTGTTTTGTTCTGGAGGAGGCCCTACACTAACAGCGCACACCCCTCCTAGCCTCGGGACCATAACTGCCTCTGCGCTCTTAGCCGCTCCAGTGTAGACACCGTATGGATTCGGAGAAGTGAGAAAGTCACGCCTCTGTCCTCTGTACCAGCGTCAGGTAGGACCCCTCGCAAATGTCTCCATGATGACTCTGAGACGGAATGACAAATTGGAGTCCTCTTTCCCTTTCCTGTAGAAGTGCTCAGCCTCACAGGTGGGCGGGCCTCTGAAAACACAGCAGAGCATGGTGACCTGCCCACCTAGGGGACCCAGCACTCTGAGGCCTAGGGGCTTGTGCCCCAGTTAGGCCATGGAATTTTATGGATCTTTTATGACTAAAAACATGATTTCAGAAGCCTGACTTGGTGTGGTACAGCTGGTGTTTTGAGTGTAGAGCTCCGAATCACAAACTTTCCATCCTGTCTTCCAGCCCAGCCCTAAATCCACACTTTCTTACATTTAAAAAATAGGTGAAAGATCTTGGGAAAGAAGCCATAGAATGCATGAAGATCACACTGGATGTAGAGAACTATCTTTATTGAATGCAGATACGAAGGGACGCACTCCCTCGTGAGGAATTCCACCACCAGTATGCGCTGTGGGGCAGCACACCAGGACTGTCTGCTTATGCAATGCACAGCGTTCATCTTTTCACCCCTCCCTTTAGTCAGCTCAGGTCTGGCTTTCATTATCACCACCACATGTTCTCTCCTTAGTGTATGTTGCGATTGTTGACTTGTAGAGCATCGGAAAGAAACAAAGCAAGAATAGCAGAATTTGGTCAGAGCCAACAGCAGCCCCGAGTTTAACTGAACTTACTCAAAGCAGGTCCTGACAACAAAAGCTTACAACAGGACCTTTTGCTTGGACCAATAACCAGAGCCAAGTTCTCTGTGCCCAGGAGTTCTTCAGCATGGATGAATCCCTGTCTCAACCTCATGAGACCAGATGGACCCAGAGGCTGACTCTCAACAGCTCTGCCCTTGAGGACTTGTGACAAGCTGTCTTGCTGTGACAATGAAGAACCTCCCGCCCTGTGGAGCTTGGAAAGTTGTAACGGTCTACATCACTGCAGTGGTAGATCAGTCATGGCTTTGAAACGAAAGGCGTCTGAGGCACACTGTGTCAGCTCACTCCATGACATGTTCTATTCTACCATCCACATTAGCCACTGATGGTCTCAATTACCCAAAGATGCTATGATTGTCCGTAAAACTTAATATGTGGAGGACACCCCTCATATTGGGCTCAGGTAACTGGCACCCACTCCAGAAGAAACAAGTGCTAAGCACCACTTTTGATATCTCTGTGCTTCCTGACTAGCTGCCTCACCCTCTTGCCACCATGCCTCGAGTCCCTACAGTGAAAGACTATCTTTAGTCTGTGAGTCAAAATTACACTCTCTATTTTTTGATGTTGGTTTTCGCTATTGTTTATTTGTTTATTTTTTTGGTTTTATGAGACAGGGTCTCACTACATAGCTCTGGCTGTCCTGGAACTTATTAGGTAGACGAGGTTTCTAACTACAGAGTGCTGGGATTAAAGGCATGTGCCACCATGCCTGCCCCTACGCTCTCCTTCTTTGAATTGCTTTTATTAGGTGTTTTATCACAGTGATAAAAAAAATAATGAATACAAAGACCCAGAAATAAGCCGACATAGCAACATCTTTAGCAAAGGTGTCAAAAATACACATTGGTTAAAAAGAAAAAAATACCTCTGTAACAAAGGGTGTTAGGAAAACTTGATATCTACATGTAGAAAAATGAAACCAGACCCAACAGCTCACACTGCACAAAAGTCAGCACAGAATGGATCACAATCCTTCATGTAAGACCTGAGGTACCAAAACTGCTAGAAGGAAACAGGACAAAACACTAAGATACTGGCGAAGGCGAGAACCTTTAAAGATGACTCCAACAGCAGAAATAACCCCAAGAATTGACCAATGGGACTGCATGAAATTAAAAAGCTTCCACAAGGCAAAGAAATCAATCGGGAGAGTAAAGAGACGGGTTTATAAATGGGAGAAACGTTTCCCAGCCTCAGAATTCACAAACATATTCTTCCATACTTGTTCTTCTAAAAGTTCTGTGTGTGAACAAAACGCAATCACATGTACATGAAATTTCAAAATGAAACCATTACTTGCTGCACCTTCTCACGTCCTACTGACATTTATAGAACTTCAACAACATCTTTTTAAAGCCAGTTGCCTTCTTGGTTTTGAGTGTATGGGTTCCTTCACATCTTTATGAGGCGGCCCTCTGGCCAGTGCCTCCTAATCTCTGCCTTGGTTCTATGGAGGCAAAGAGCCTCTTTGTTCATTGTTCCCCTGCTGTGCACACAGTCTTAGTCTGACCTTTTGTCCATCTTTGCTCTTTGGTACCTGAGATTTCCCAGGGAAAAAAAAATGTTTGCCAAGATTTTTTTTTCTTTCAGCAGTTTTCCTGTTGCAGGCCTTAAATTTGGATTTTAATCCAATTTGGGTTGATTTTGTTATACATCTTAATTAGTTTTCTCATCTTAAGAACTTCTCAGATACCTTTTATAAAATCAGAGTTCTCAATTCCTTCAGAAGCCAATCAAACTGGCTAATAAAATTAACTGTTTTCCTTAAGGTTAGGTTTTTCTTTTAACAGAGGGTTCATGTTTCTTCTTAAACATAAGTTATGAAGTCTTCATGTGTCTTCATAAGTTGATACAGTCTTGCCTTTTTTTTTTCTCCTGTTCATTTGCTCTCTATTAATATTTTTCCTTTACTTGATTTCGGATTTGTTGTCATAAGTTTCATCATGATTTATTGTCTTTACTGTCATCTAAATCTCACTTTAGTTTGTTATGGTGCCCTCATTCATCCTGGGTTATGATTTTGTTTTTTAAAGCTCTTTCTGTCTTATTGTGTGTTGAACCTAAGGACTGATTTGGGTTTTTCCCCCTCTCTCTCCCTTTATTTCTTTCCTGAACTCAGAAGCAAGACCAAATAAGGAGGGGGCAGAGAACTTTATTGCAAAAGCCCAGTAGTAAGCATGTTCTACTCTGTGGTCCCCTGGGCTTCAAAAGGAGCCAGAGAGAATATGTTATTATAGGCTGGGACTGTACCAGCAAAACTAGGAGACTGGGTGGCCAGCAGGGCTTGTCCCATTGGTACCAATCCAAAGTTAAATTTCAGTTAACTGTTATTTGAAGCTCAGGTCCTCCAGTCACTGAGCACATGCCACATGCACTATACCAAGGTTCTGTAAGGGATGCTGCTTTGGGCCTTGGGAATTTTCCAGGCTTACTTGCTGAACCACTTTCTGACCAGACCCTAAGATCTTTCTATGGACTATTGTGAGTCCATAAGGAGACAAAGCCCAGTCCTGCACTTGGCAAGGGATGCTGAGTGCCAGTATCCCTATTCCAGGTCAAGCAGTGGATACAACCTGCTCGTCTTTCTAGCCATGATCACACTCACAATGCAGCCTCTGAGGACATTCTCTGCTTCCATGTGTCATTGACAATGCATTTAAATATTCTTAATGTATTTTATACAACAGTTTTAATTTATTCATTTGGGGGTAAGCTTTGAGACAGAGTCTATGTAGCACCATAGAATTCACTATGCATACCAACCTGACCTTGAACTTGTGACCTATCCTCCAAGTGCTGAGATTATAGGTATGCACCACCACATCTGTAAGATTCTGCATTTTTAGGTATTGTATCTTGGTGTAATTTTTCCAGATACTTGGTCCACCCTACTGCCAAAGATGGAAATGTCATCAATGGAATTTCCCACAAAACATCTCTTATCTGTCTTCCTTCCCCTTCTCCCCATTTCTTTTTCCTTTCTCCTTTTCCTTTCCCCTTTTTTATTTCCTTCCTTTGTTTGTAGAATGAGAGAAAGTCAGCCTCACATGACTATCTGAAAGCTCTCATTCTTAGGAAAATACAAGAAAAAAAAAGTCACAGGCAGTAATATGAGCAGTAGACCTGACCTAACTGTGACAATTTGATGTCACATATGAATTTATGTTTGTATTTGATTTGTACTGGAAGTAGAACTTTTTAATTATTTATTTATTTTTATTTTTATGTACATTGGTGTTTTCCCTGCATATGTGTCTGTATGAGGGTGTTGGATGCCCTGGAACTGGAGTTACAAACAGTTGAGAGCTCCCACATGGGTGCTGGGCATTGAACCCTGGTCCTTTGTAAAAATCAGTCAGTGTTCTTAACTGCTGAGCCATCTCTCCAGCTGCTGAAGTAGAATTTTAAATGAAGAGGTCTACCAAGTCTATTTCTCATGTGCTGGTCCTTACAGGAGTTCCCTGGTCTCTCCTAGGAAAGAACTGTTGACTGGTGTTTAACTGGGGACAATGTGAAGGAGTGTTCTATTTGCTGATGCTTATGTCCTGCAGAATAAATTAAAGAAAAAGTAAGTGATGTTGATTTGGGGTTAAAAAAAAACTGAACAAACCATAGCAGCTTTATTTGTAATATCCAGAAACTGGAAACAACCCAGATGTCCCTCAAGTGAAGAATGGATAAAGAAACTGTGGCACATTTACACAATGGAATACTAGTCAGCTATTAAAAACAAGGAAATCAAGCAATTTACAGAAAAACGGATGGAACTGGAAAAGATCATCCTGAGTGAGGTAACCCAGACCCAGAAAGACACAGATGACATGTATTCACTTGTAAGTGAATATTAGCCATATAGTACAGGACAACCGTACTATAACCCACAGACCCAATAAAGCTAAGTAACAAAGTAAGTCCAAGAGAATATGCTTGAATTTCACTCAGAAGGGAAATAGAATAGACACCACAGTGGATAAAGAGAGGGAACTCCTGAGTGGGAGAGGGTGTGGGGAGGGGACTGAGGGAGGGGATCGGGAATGGGGAGAGCAGGAGTGAGAGGTGAGAGGGCTGATAGAGGGAAGGGAAACTGATGGTGGGGGCTTCTCTGAAATAAGCAGGAGACCTCTGACAGGGTATGCTCCTGGGATGATAAGAGGGTGACTCTAGACAACCAGTGAGGGACAAGGAGATGGAAAGGGCTACCTCAAAGCCTAACAGGACTCCCAGTAGAGGGAGGGGGATACCAACCCATCCACAAAACCTTCAACCCATAAGTTACCCAGCCTACAAGATGTACAGGAATAAAGATGGAACAGTAATGGAGGGAAGGGTCAATCAATGACTGGCACAACTTGAGACCCACCCCATGGGAGAGAAGCAAACCCCTGACACTATTAATGATGCTCTGACATGACTGCAGACAGGAGCCTAGCATAACGGTCCTATGAGAGGCTCACCCAGCAGTGGATCAAACAGATGCTGAGACCCACCATCAAACATTAGGCAGACTGGATCTAGGCCCACCACATATATGCAGCTGATTGGCAGCTCAGTCTTCACATGAACATCCTAACAAGTGGAGCGGGGACTGCCTTTTGCCATGGACTCTGTTGTCAGTTTGAGGCTCATTTCCCTCTACGGCAGTTGCACTGTCTGTCCTCAATGGAAGAAGAATCTTAGGCCTGATCTGACTTGATGACCTGGATTGGTACGGGGAGGGTAGCTCCCCTTTTCTGAGGAGAAGGGGAGGGGGTGAAAGGGGAAGAGGGTGGGAGGATGGGACTCAGAAGAAAGGAGGGAAGGGGCCACAACCGGATTGTAAAATGAGTTACAATTCATCTAAATTAAATTTAATTCAATTTAATTTAAATTAAATTAATTTTAAAACTGAACACCTTTTGTCAGTGGGATCGAGGTTGGCCTGTGGCTAAGCTCCCAGGTTCTGGTTAAGCACCAGAGAAAGGAATGGTAAGTGATCAAACATCTAGCAGTTAAGAGGCCCCAGACATCACAGCTAGGGAAAGTCTTAGGAGCCCTGGTAGGAAGAGGAGGCTCTTCTCTCTCTCTCTCTCTCTCTCCTCTCTCTCTCTCTCTCTCTCTCTGATTTGGAAGCATTTATTATGTGAAGATATATAAGAAAACCAAGCTCTTACTAAAATCCTTGGGTTTTAAGGTTTATTGTACTGTGTATTTTCAGAACTCTTTATAGCTCCTTTCAAGTGAGAAATTACTCAAGCAGGCTTAGCCTGGGAGGAGAACCAGATGGGTGAGCTCTCCTTTACAGCTGCTGTCACTCACTGTGTATCTGCTCCCCACCAGCTTCTGTGCTGCACAGTCATGTACTGATTCTGGTTGGCTGGCTTTTGATTTTTTTTTTTTAGGCAAACAAAGGGAAAAGAAAAGGACAAAAGAAAGCAAAAGGCCACATGATGGGTCATATTTGTCACATTTTATCAAATCAACATAACTCTCTTGTGACAAGGATATTTCTAGTGAGACTATAAAGTTGTTTTATTGTGAATTCTTAGGTCATCCAATTTTACTGTCTTAAGTAAAATTGTAAACACACCCAAACAACTTAGAGAAAAGCCCACCTCCCCTGTACCCCACATTTACAGCAACAAAAGTGGTCCACAGAACCTACAACCCTCAGGTCTGCTTTCCAGGTTCATGGTGGGCTCCCTGAGTTACTAGATTTTTCCTTAAATTACAATGAACACATCAAAGCCAACGAGAACCAAGAAGACACCTTCGGTAGGACCAAATCAGTCTCTCAGTAATAAAGCATGGTAACATAACTACACTTGACAATGGTGTCAATGACCAATACACAACACACCTCCGTGTGACCGAGCACGGGATCAAGCCTAATCATACATTGTGGCACAGCTGAGGGGGGAATCCCAGACATAATGCCCAACTTTTGGATTTGAATCCCAACTGCCAACTACGTCGCCTTGGACAAAAATCTCACTCGGTACCTGATTGCTCATCCAAGAAACGCGGGGATGAGTCGGCTGGAAGGACTGCAGTAAGTGATAGCAAGTGACATAGGTCCCCAGGGAAGAGCCCAGTGTGAAATGCCAATCCAGATCCAGCTGGGAAGGCAGCATGCTGGGATTGCACACCATGAGCTGTGGGCCTCTCACACATCCTTAGTGGAAGGGTGAAAACAGACCTATGGATTTCTCAGCAGGGTGCATCTATCTGGTCTTCCAATGACTGGAGTAGGCCTTTCCCCTGCTTGCAGGTGACAACTGGACAGGTGTCTCCATACCTACCAAATCTCAGTTCTAACTGCTCTATGAAGCCAGTGTCAGAGAGCCAAGGAGGATAAAGCCAACGGATATATCAGCTGTTTCTCCCTGCTCATCTCTCAAATTGTCCTCCTGATTTATTCGTGAAAAACTTACTACGGCTTTTTCTCCTTTCCTCCTTGCAA
>CAJQZJ010032121.1:11374233-11395490 GCA_907164525.1 Lophiomys imhausi
GAGAGAGAGAGGGAGAGAGAAAGAGAGAGAGAGGGAGGGAGAGAGGGAGAGAGAGAGGGAGAGGGAGAGAGGGAGAGAGAGAGAGAGAGGGAGAGAGAAAGAGAGAGAGAGAGAGATCCAGGGAACTGGAGGATCATTTCCCCCTTTATGTGTGGAATCTCTCAGTAGGGCAGGGATGGGGTGAGAAGCTTTGTTATCCTAGCCCACTAGGTTGCTACCCAGTGTTCCCTCTCATGGACTCACCTGCACAACTCCTGCCCCTGAGCTCAAGAGACTTTTCTCTACTACAGCTAACAGAATCTTTCCTCCTCTTTGCAATCCTGAGCTGGGATTCTGCCTGATCACACCCAGACCTTGTTCCCTTTTCTCTTATTTATTTTACTAGAGGCAGCTGAAAAGTCTCAGAATACCAAATGTCATCTACATGGTGCCTGCTACAGTTCCTTGATTTTCTTTGTTTACTTAAGAAAATTGTCCCAAGGCTGGGGAGATGGCTCTGCAGGTACAGTGTTTGCTGTGTAAGTGTGCAGACATGACCTCAGAGCACACACAAAGCTGGCTATGGTCACGGGACTCTGATCCAGCACTCCCATGGCGAGATGATGGGTGGAATCAGAAGTGTTGGAACGGTGAGGGTCAGTTAGCCTGGTGCATGCTGCAGCAAAAGAGAGACCCTGTCTCAAACAAAGTGGAAGATGGGGACCGACACCAAGCGTTGTCCTCTGACCTACACACACACACATAAACCGGGGCAAGCTCTGGAATTCAGAGTGGAAGGATGGGTTCCCAGCTCTGCTTTTCTCTGCCATGTTTGAAGTTTGAAGGAAAGAAAGATTCCTAGGAAGTGGAGTGACTTTACAATGCAAGTGTAAACTCCTAAGTGATTGGACACAGATGTGGTCAAAGACCTTAGAAAGTTCTCATTAATTTTCAGGCACCATAAATGAGAGAAATGACTTCCATTCCTGTTCTTACCATGATTCTAAAACTTAGCAGTGTTAAATGAACCTTTTCTGGAGAGACACAAACACCTGCTCACCCTCAGAGAGAACAGCAATAGACAAAGTATGATTCTACCAGAGTCCAACTTAAGCCAATGAGTTCACTAGGCATTCTTACAGAGCATGGGGAATAACTGAGCAAAGGGTTATTTAGGGGAGTTTGAGTGACCTCAAAATAGCTACATCACCACAAAGTCTCACCACATCATGGATGGCTGGTACCCTTTCTGTTAACCTTCTCCTTCCTATATACTCTCATATTCACCAATTATTTTTGGGGAGACAAGAAAGAGTAATGGCAAGCCGGGCGGTGGTGGCGCACGCCTTTAATCCCAGCACTTGGGAGGCAGAGGCAGGCGGATCTTTGTGAGTTCGAGGCCAGCCTGGTCTACAAAGCGAGTCCAGGACAGCCAGAGATATTAAGAGAAACCCTGTCTCGAAAAACCAAAAAAAAAAAAAAAAGAAAGAGTAATGGCTGGAATCTTATATGAGAGTCTTGTGACCCTCCTATCCCTCTCAAAAGAGATTGTCAACAGCTCCATTAACATTAATGCAGACCTAGCTACCTCCATATTGTTCTGGCAGTTCGTTGCCATAGCTACTTGTTAAAGTGTTCTCTGTCCCAAGATAACATGGAGTAAATATGTTATGCCTGGAGTGAAAGGGACCATGCTACAGCAATTGGAAAGACAGCAACACCTTTGCAACCAAGAACTCTGATTCATGGATCTCTGAGCTTATCCTTGCCCTGCATAGAGCTGCAGACAGCTAGGCAGAGCTGCTCTGTCCTCTCCCGATCTAACTCAGTAGGTTTTGAGACACCAACAGGATGCCGGCAGACATTCCTACGCTAGCTTCCGTCAGTAGCAGGTGGTGGTTGCAGCAGTGGAAGAGCAGCCCAGAATCTATGAATTGTGTTTCACAAAAAGTGGCTTTTACTTTCACTGTAGCTGAAGCTGTCACAATCATCACGGTCAGACTCAAGCCAAACTTTGTCTTAGAATCTCTTCCTGCTGACACCCAAACTCTAGGAATGCCCCACCTCTCTTTGCTTCATCACCCGAATCTCACTGGAAGCTGAATTTGACAACACTATCATGAAGACCTCATGCCTGGAGAGGGGATGATTGATTGAAGATTGATTGGCAGGTGTCATCTTTCCAGGGCTTGCCCCGGGTCCCTACTTCCAACTTAGTTCTCATGTTGAATGAGATAACCTTGGAACAGCCAACTTTATAAGAGCCATAACTAGTCCAGCTTCCTTTTTCTAAAGGCTCATTGAGGCTTTTCTCTGTTTAAATCTCTGTAGCCCAGTCTGGTCCAGGAACAATTCTTCTTCTCACCATCTTAGGAGAACTGATAACAAGTCCACTACTGTTTTAGCTAGGGAATGTCCCAACCAAAAGACAAATTGGGTATCTGGTTCTGGAGGATGATGATAAATCACAGAGTCCCCCAAACATTTTACAGAGCCCAGTACACCAAGGCACTCCAGTCTTGTGGAGCCCAGAGGCCACAAGACTCACAGAAAAAGCTTCCTGTCCTGCGGTAAGGAGGGGAACACACATCTCCAGAAAGCTCACCCTAAGATATTAAAAAGAGGAGCATTAATCCTCCCCTTGGTGAATTCTCTAACACCCTTTCTCTGTTTATAAATTATCTACAAGTTCTATGAAACTTCTGTTCAAGGCAATCCTTTACAAATGACCTTGCCAGGCTGGTGCATCCACACCTGTTACCAACAGAGGGAGCCATTTCCTGTGGGAGCTCATACTGCTCCCAGCCACACCCTCTTTCTGAAGGCTGTCCTAGAAAGGCTAGCTCCCAAACAGTGCCCAAGGATCCACAGCACCCAGTCTCAGCTACACCAGTGACTCCAGACCTCAGGGCAAACCCAATCCAGACCCAGGGTGACCTGAGTCCAAGGTACTGACCTCTCCAGCCCTTTTCTCTGAGCTTAGCTTTCCTTATTGCTAGATCAAAGCATGTGGAGCTTCCGGTTTGGAGCCATTTTCTGTAGTTATTACAAAGTATCTGAGACCAGGTAATACAAGTAAGAGGGATCTGTTTACCTCAATCCAAGAGCACGGAGCTGACTGGTAGGGATGGTACAGTCTGTCTCATCATAACAGGACAGCGGGCATCGAGTGGTAAAGAACAGGATGTGTGACAAAGCTTGACTTTATACCAAAGCTGCTCTCTCAGTAGCCCAGTAATCCTATGAATGAATCAATCCATCATGAATCCTGCCTGGGCTCCTGTCGCAGACTCCTGGTTTTGTCATGTCTGATCTGCTGAGTTCATGACTACTAGCTTCACAGACTCACGAGTTGCCAGACCTCACCTCCTCTTAAAGCAGAAGGTTCCTTAAGAACTGTTTTGGGCTGTCCCACGAGACTCTGCTGAGAGAACCTCATGTCTCTCCCTCTTCCCTGCCACCTCTCTCCTTAAACTCTACCTACTACCCACAAGGGACCCTTCCCCTGGTTCACCTCTACCTCCTGGCCCCTCCATGGTCCCATTCTCCAAAGCCCCACCCACTACCCCAAAGAACTCCACAAATCCTTCTCCCAGAGCCTTTCCCACTCCAGACTCCCCAAAGCACTGCCTGCTGCCCACCAGGGACCCTTCAAGCTATTCCATGAAGCCCAGAAATTCTGGTAAGTAACCTTTCTCCCTGCCCCCTCTTCACTCTGGATTCCCCAGATCATTGTCTGACATCTAGCTGGGATAGTCCAGCCTCCCTACAGGCCAGGAGACCTTGTAAGCAACCATAAATCCTCTTCCTCCCAGACAGTCCCAACTTGAAACTCTCCAAATTTCCACCAACTGTCTACCTGGGGCCCTCCAGCCACTGCCTTAGGTCACTTAGGAGTGCACGCTGCCTGGATCTTGGGCAAAACTCATATAAAAAATAAAATCAACAACTAACTCCAAATACCCAAGTCCCATCATAAGAACACAGCAATATGAAAAACCAAGACCAAGGCAGTATACCTGCTACATCTCATACCACAAATCCTGAGCCAGCAAGATGCCAGACAATAATGGTACCTGCCTTGAAGCCTGCTGACTTGAGTTCAATTCCTAGGACCCACATGGTGAAGGGAGAGAATTGACTCCCACAAATTGTCTTCAACTTCCACCATCATGGCTTGTCACATACACCCTGACAACCACAACTACAACTACAACCACAACCACATTAACTAATTAATGGATGAGTGAATAAACTAGTGAATGAATAAATAAGTGGGTGGATTAATTTAATTATTCAATTAATGGATGAGTGAATAAATAAGTGAGTGCATTAACTGATTAATCAATTAATTAACATGATAAAAACTTTAAAGCACCAATCCCATAGTAATAGCACCAAACAAGAACAACTAAGTTTGGATATGAAATACAAGACACAGTGTTCAAAAGAGCAATTATAAATAAACATGTTCAAAGAGTTTAAAGAATTCAAAGGCGACACAAATAAACACCTGAATGAACAGAGAAAGGACAGGAATAAACTAATTGAGACTCAGAAAACACAAACAAAGAGCTGAAAGACATAAGGACAATCCAGTACATGAAAATAGAATTCAATAGAGATAAAAATACTGAAGGAAACCCAAACTGAAATGAAGCTGGAAGCAAAAAGAAATTCATTAAGTTAAAAAAAAAACACTCAGTGGAAAGACCAACCCAAGAACAGGTCACACAAGAAGCAGAAGATTGGGATCTGTTGACAAGGTAGAGGAATTGGATCATTCAGTCAAATGAAAATCTGAAGAATAATACATGAACAAGATACATGAAGAATTCCAGGTCAAAGACATAGAAAATATTTTTAATAAAGTCACTGAAAAACAAATTACAAAATCTGGGGAATGAGATGCCCATCCAGAACAAGAGGCATACAGAACAAACACCAAATAGACAGGACCAGAAAAGAAACTCCCCATGCTACACTACAGTTGAAACACTAAATGTCCAGAACAAATGGAGAGTAAAAAAAAACAAAAAACAAAAAACCCAAGTCATATATAAAGATAGCAACTAGAATCAGGGCTGTCTCTCAATGGAAACCCTAAAGATTTTATGTCATCTTTTTGTATGTGTATATGTGCTGAATGTGGGCTTGTGTTTTAAGTGCAATGCTAACAAAAACAAGAAAAGAGGAGGAGTGGATCAGGGGGAGATGTAAGGCGGAAGGAGAGGAAGGAGAAACTGCAGTCAGGATGTAATATGCGAGAGAAGAATGGAAAAAGAAAAAAATAGAAAAGAAAAGGGGTGTTTGCTACTCTGGAGCTGAAGTTGTAGGTGGTAGTGATGTGGATCCCTGATGCGGGTGCTGGGAACAAACTCAGGCCCTCTGCAAGGGCAGTGTGTGCTCTAACCGCCAAGCCCTCAATGAAAACTCTTAAGAGCCTGAAGAGCTTGGAGCAATGTAATTCAAGACATGAAAGCATGTAGACACATAATTTTAAACATATATGCACCAAACTTGAGCACACCCAATTTCACAAAACAAGTACTACTAGGGCATTAACCCACAGATTAACTTCAACATTGTTATAGCAGGTGACTTCAATACCCCACTCACACTGAGGGAAGTTAATCTAGAGGACACAATGAAGGCAGTCCTTTCTCCAAGCTACCTTACAGCATTAGAGAGATCTCAAATTAATAATTTAGAGATGGGCCTTGTTCTGGTTTCATTTCTGTGGCTATGACACAATATCAGGACAAAAAAAAAAAAAAAAAAAAAAAAAAAAACTTGGTGGAGGAATGGATTAATTGGCTCACACTTCCAGTTAAAATCTGTCTTAGTCACTGTTCTTTCTATTGCTGTGAAGAGACACCATGGAGTCTTTAAGAGAAACAAATGATCAGACATTGAATCTTAAAAAAAAAAAAAAAGTAGCAAGAAACAGCTGGACCTCACTCTCAGTGGTCCTTGCTTCAAGTAGTAAGGGCCCAGAATTCCAGCTGCTCTGCTTCTGGCTAATGGCAAATGTAGCATACTTGCCACCAAAGATAACAGAGCAGGATAAACCAGCAGCTATTTCAGATAAGGATCTAGAGGGGAGGGGAGTGCTGGAATGACGGCTCAGTGGTTAAGAGCACAGACTAGTCTTCCAGAGGACCCGGGTTCAATTCCCATCACCCACCCATAATTGTCTAACTTCTACCCTAGGAGATCTAACACCCTCTTCTGGCCTTCAGGGATACAAGGCATGCAGATGGTGCACATACTTACATGCAGATAAAACACACATAAATATAAATTATTTTTCTAATTTAAGGAAGAGGTTCTAATCCTTAGTTGCTTTTATTAAGACCAAAACAATACGTCCACCACAACATCTTAGCACAGTTCTTGTATCATTTGGTGTTTGGTCAATAGTGACATCCAGTCAAAAACTTTCTAATAGGTCCTTTCTACCCTCCTTAAGCACTGTAAAGGGAAATAAATAATTCCTAGACAATGAGAGACTTCTCTCCAGAGAACCTACAGATATTACCTCATTTTCCTCCCCCACTGAAGTCTGTGAAATCTGACTTTAGGGAAGAGGTATGCCGCTCTGCTCTTACGGAGTGTATTGCTACCTCAAGAAAGAGAACAAAAGTCAGGCATGGAGGCATGGTTGTGCTCCTTGATCCCATGGTGGGTTTCCTGGTCACACCTCTGTTCCCAACTCTGAACCTGTACTTTGGGGACACATTGATTCTAGAATCAGAATCCAGTTGCTAGAAGGTTCTAGAAGACTGAGTAAGGTGAGTTAGCTTGCTAAGATGAAATTAATTGGTTGAATTCATTAAAATTTTCCTTGTTAAAATAAAAGTCTAGTGTTCAGAGGCAACATTTGCACAAAACTGTAAATGTTTCAAAACAGAAGACTGAATGCTGAGTTGATGAACAATTAGTTGAAAGGAATCCACACAAAAGAGATAAAAGAAAATGGTGTTTTCTTATAACCTAAACTCTGTTAATTAATATAAGTTGTTATATTAGGCCGGTAGAATTACCGGCCCCTTGGCAGGAGATTCGCCTGGGCTCAAGGGGAGTCTGGGAATCCAACAGCCGGGGACTGCTTGGACTGAGGGCCTATAAGCCGCCGCAGTCTTTTTCCCAATAATTAAGCACACCAAGACCTTTTAATATTTTAACGCTTAGCCCTTAGCTGGGCAGACTCTCAATTAGCTACTCTAAGTTAACCGGGATCGGATCACCTAATTCCAAACCACCATGTGCCTGTGAGTACCTTCCAGCAATTCTCCAGTCATCTGTCTCCTTCTGTGTCTCCCGGCAGAAAAAGAGAGAGTCTGTGTGTGTGCTGAGTTCCTGTGCTGATCTCAGGAAGTCCCGCCTTCCTATACTCTTTCTGCCCAGCTAATTGGCCATAAGCGATTTTTATTAACCAATCAAGAGAATGCCTCAGAAGGGGCAGTAACCAGATCTCAGCATTGAATTCAATGTATCAGAAATATTAGACCTTCCCTCAACATTTACTGAGCAATTATGATGTGCTGGCTACAAGATGTCAGGATGATGGTACCAATATTTACCTGTTGTTGATAGAAACATGGAGGTTCCCACACATGAGCGCTTTATGTATTAATACACATCCGACTGTAGGAACTATTCCACAGAGCTACATGCTTCAAAAGTGTGACTTGGAAGTGGGTGGAGTCCCTGTCACTTTTAAAACATCATGACCTCTACTGTGCTGCATAGGTAAGGGACAGGGTCTGTTCTCCTGAGTGCTACAGCAGGTAAGGGACAGGACCTGTCATCCTCTCATGAGCCCATCAGGGCCAACTCTCCCACCTGCTACCTGTGTTCAGTGCATCAGAAAGTGGAGGTGGTCTGTCTCCCCAACACCACCGAAAAGCAGACAAAAGGCAAGGCTCCCTCTCTCACACTCATACCCTCAAGGCCGGTTCACACACATTCACCATATCCAGGGCCAGCTGTACTGTGCTGTTCAGGCAAAGTACAGGGCTTACTTTCCGGAGCACTGCAGCATGTGAGGGGTGGGGCCAAATCTTCTGTTCAACACTGGTGGTAAGGGCAAAAGCGTCAGGAGGGGATCTCTCCCTCAACAATACCACCACATGCAGGCTCAGAACCAGGACTTTGAGTTGGCCCACACCAACATCTACCCAATGGATGAACTGCTGGAGTGTATGAAGAGACCAGTTCCACAGACCCAAAACTATAGGATCTCCTGGCACAGGACAACAACAGTATATCTGAGAGGAGTCCCAGTGAGGTTCCAGTACTGACAAAGTAGCAGAAGCCAAAGACCTCATACCAGACCAAGGAGTCATTATAATGAACATTTGCAAGCAAAAAAGTGTGGACAAAATGGAATATTGTGGGACACACTTCAACACACTCCATCTTCCACAATGAGATTTTTTTTTTTTTATGTTGGGAGACGTTTCAAGGGTGGAGGATGGGTGTAAGGAGAGGTGAAAGATGAGAGAGTGTGCATGATGTGAAATTCACAAAATAAAAATTTAAAAAAACAAAAGGAAAAACTATGTTTAATTACCATGATCTCAAGAGAGTTCTGTCATCCTTGGGAGCCTCTAACTCCCTGGTTTACCTGGCTAAGTCAAGAGCTGTTTTCCACTCCCTCGTACCTTTCTTCTCTAACACTGTTCTGACCATGTTCCACTCACTCAGTGATTTTTTTTTCCTCATCCTTTACACACTTTCATTCTCTTCCATTTGTCCCCTAAACTCCTGCCCGGCACCCCATCCTGCTATAGTGGAATGTTTCTGCTTTGTGTTGGGTTTTTTTTTTCCAGAAAAGAAAATTACTTATGTCTTCAAAAAACTTTCAAAAATTTGGACCCAAAAACTAATTACCTCACATCTGCTTTGTCTCAAGAATGAGCCTGGACAAGGTAGGTATTTTCTGCAGACCTCTCCGCAAAGCTCTCAGCACTCTCAGAATTCACAGAGGATGTATGAGCCATCATTCCATTAATAGACACCCCGTTTTGCAGGGTTCCCACAGACAGTCTCACAGCCAGCAATTTGCTAAGACCCGGTAAGAAGTAATTGACTCCAACCTTGGTCAGACCGAGGGCAACAAAAACAACTAGCACTCTTAAACCAGAGAGGATAGAAACAAAAGTCCAGACAGTCCCTGATTTATGGTAGATCTGCTTAGGACTTACGCACTATGGAAAAGGGCAAAGGCGTGTGCCATGCAACCAGTCTGTTTTTCACTTTCAGAAAAATTACATATGATATTTAACACTTGATTATCAAGTAGGCTTTGTGTTCAATGATTTTGCTCAACAGTAGGCTCAAATAAGTGTTCTGAGCTTAAGATAGGCTAGGCTCAGCTATAGTATGTTGGAACTAAGTCAACTAAATGCTTTTTGATATAATATTTCTGGTTCATGGTGGGCATATTAGGGATATAATCTATGATAAGTGAAGATATCCTCCGGTAAGATACAGATTACATTCTGTAATCCCCCGGTGCGGAATTTAAAAAAAAAAAAATAGACACACCTGCTGAGCCTGGTGGCTCACTCTTACATTGCCAGCATTTGGAAGGCTAGGCAAAAGAATTGCAAGTTGTAGGCCAGCCTAAGCTATGTAGTATAATACTATTTCAAACACGACAGCAACAATAACAACACACAGCCCTGAGTAGGGAAAGGAAGAAACCAAAGGTTCAGCACGGGTCTGCTGCAGAACCGGGGTCTGCACAGTGGTCTCTGCTGCCCCCCACCCCCATGCCTTTCTCCATAAATCTCACTAAGCAAAGTCTCTCTATAAACCTGAACATGAGCCCTAACATGCAGTTCTCCTCACATCTGGACCTCAAGCCACCTGCTCGCACAATGTAAAAGCAGAATGGGACTGAATTCCAATCTTTACAAAACTCAGAGACTTACAACTGAGCCAATCTTGCAAATCACAATCCAGAGAGACAGTTTGCATATTTGTTTAAGGAGCAGTGACAATTCCAATCCCAGATTCACTTTTGGGCTCTGATCTAATCCTCTCTCATTTATGCATTGAAAGGTAAGGCCAAGCATGTGTTAGGAAAAAAATTTCAAATTTTATAAAGAAGGTAAAATTATGAATAGCAAATCCCCCTCACAAATCATGCCCCCAGGCTTCTTGCATAAGGAAACCATTATGAATGCTTTCTGTGTTCCCCCACAAAGGTCCTTGCATATGCAAGCCCTGGTGTCCACTCCTGTTGAGAGCATTCATAGTCTCTTTGTATCAAACCAAAGCATCCAGAGCCCATTGCAATGTTTTTGTTGCTGTTGTTGGGGTTTTACTGGTATGTTCAGGAACACTCAGTTCTTTCAACTGTACTGTTCCATTTTATGGGAGAATAAGAATGTATTTCTCCAAACTCCTACAGATTGTCACTTAGGTATCTTCTGGTTTTGACCTCACCGAAAATGCCACACCTGTGCATGTGTGTAACCTCTGCACATATGTGAGCATGCCCGTGTGACACTTCCTTAAAGGGATGATCTCAAGGTCCTTTGGTCATCTACTACAAACTACTAAATTGTTCTCCAAGAATGTTGCATAACCATGCACTCCTACCAAAGCGTAAGAAGTCTGTCACCGGGCGGTGGTGGCACACGCCTTTAATCCCAGCACTTGGGAGGCAGAGGCAGGCGGATCTCTGCGAGTTCGAGGCCAGCCTGGTCTACAAAAAGAGTCCAGGACAGCCAGAGATACACAGAGAAACCCTGTCTCAAAAAAAACAAAAACAAGAAGTCTGTCACCCTTATTTGCTTAACTGGCTTGCTTACTCTCTGCCTGGCTGACAGAAAACAATGTCACTCTACATTTTGACTTCTTGGTCTTTTCTTTGCTCCAGATTACCTACCTGTGCACGTTCTTTCTCAGCCTGTCTATTGAGTTTCTGGATTTTAGAAATGGATTTATAATTCCTGGCTTTACCTCATCTGACATATTTGGCAAATATTTTCCAGCTTCACCCTGTCACTTAAGTTCATTTTTCTCTTTGGTGGACTTTAATCTTGTTTTTATGCATTCATATTTATTAGTCTTTTCTGTTACAATTTCTGGATTTCACATTGCTTAAGGAAGCCCTATGCACTCTCAAGAAATATTCATGAAGACTAAAATAGAGAGACATGTTTATGTGGTAGAGGAACTCCCAATTTCTGTCACGTAGAGCTGTGGTTTGGCTCTTGGCTTCCCCTAGACTCCACCTTCTTACAGATATGAGTGTCAGGGCAAACTGTTGGACAATGGTGGAACTTCAAGAGAAGGAGACTAGCAGAGGATCTTTAAGTCATTGTGGGTGTGCCCTTTAAGAGGATTTATGGCGCTGGTCTCTTCTTCCTCTTTCTTCTTTCCCTTCCTAGCCTGAGGCAAGATTTGCTCTCTTATGCAATCTCACCATGATGTATTGCCTTGTCATTGCTCAAAATAAATAAGTCAGCCAACTATGGCTCAGGGAACATTGTGGAAGAAGAATCAGAAAGATGGTAAGAGCCAGAGGAACAATGATGCCAGCTGGTAGATGGTATCTTATAGACATGACAGAGATGCTGAACCCATAAAAATCTCAATAATGTAGCTGCCTAAACAAGTCCTGTACAATGACACTACCAGTTGAAATGTTAATATGAGTGGGGGAAACTTCACAAGGCCACACACCTAGATGAACTACAGACAATTGACAGTTGCTGGGAGAGCTGCTGTGATTGGTTATCCAACCTTAAGTGGTCAGCCCTAAATACGTTATGTATGAGCAACACTAAATAGACTCAGTAAGTTATGCATATAACATGTGTGTATGGCAATAATGATTATGAAGAAGATGTCTTGGATTCTAGAGGGAGTAGAAAGGACACAGGAGTTGGAGGAGGAGATGGGGAATAGAAATGATACAAATATGGTACTCATATGAAATTTTCAAAAAAATTTTTAAATAGAATTACAATGGAAGTTAATGAGAATATAGGGAAAGAAGGACACTTGTTCATTGCTACTGGGAGTATAAATTGTCACAGCCACTATGAAAATAAGTATGGAAGCTTCTGGAAAAACTAAAAATATAACTGTCACATAACCCAACAGTATTACTTAGAGGTTCACCAAAAGGGCCCTAAGTCCTACCTAAGATACTTGCAATCCTGTGTTTGTTGTATGCTGTTTATAAGATCTAAGAAATGTGGTAGATCAGATGTCCATCAACAGATGACTGCACAAGGAACATGTGGTGAACATACCTGATGGAATCGTAGTCAGCCATAAAGAACAATGAAATTGTGGCAATGAGAGGAGGATGGATTGAAATGGAAATCGTTAAAGGTGATATAAGTCAGACTAAAAAAAATAAATACTTCACATTTCCTCTTATATGCAGATCATAGATTTTAAGTTTTACCTATCTGTGTACAGATGTTGGGATTATAAAACTAGAAAGGGGATTGTAGTTTGAATGATATGTTCCCCTTCAGTCTCAGATATTTGAATACTTAAATATTTGAATACCTCCCAGGGGATGGTGTCGTCTGGGGAGGCTTAGGAAATATAGCCTTGTCTGAGAAAGCGTGGCACCAGGGGCGGGCTTTGAGAATTTAAAGATTCATCATTCTACTTTGTGTTTGAGGTTCAAGATGTGATCTCTCAGCTCATCATTGTTCCAGTCACTGTGCCTGATGTTTCCCCTTAATGGTGATGGACTCTTATCCCTTAGGGACCATATGTCCAAATAAACCTTTCTTTTATAAGTTAGTCACAGTATTTTATCACAATGGAAAACTAATGATACAGAAGTTGATACTAGGGAATGGTCTATTGCAATGACAAAACTGACCATGATGGGGGATATTTGGGTTTTTGTTTTGTTTTGTTTTTTTGCTTGTTTTGGGTGGGGCTCATTTGTTGTTTATTTCAAAGGATGTAAAAGACCGATACTTTGAACTATAAAAGTGGCTCAACACTGTAAGTGGAGCTTGATGGGCCATCTTAATAAGAGTTTACATGACACTCTGAGGAACAGTGGGAAGAAATATGTAAGAGCCAGAAGTCGAGGAATGCTGGGAGACAGTGTCTTCCAGACATGTGCTGGCCACTTCACTCTTGAGTTCAGCACAGCTGTGGTTGCCTGCACAAGACTGAACTGGGAAGGACTCACACAGCCCTTTCCTCTCCTTGAGGGATTATTGACAGTTAGTTTTAGCCAGAAGGCATGTCATTTTCTTCAGTGGTATATTCACTGATAAGCTGTGCACACTCCAGGAAATAACCTCCCACCCGTACTCACACAGCAAGCCCACTCAGTGAGTCACAGACCCGCAAAAGACATGAAGTAGGAGTTGTTGAGAAGAAAAAAAGGTTTCAGTGAAAGAAGATAGGGGGATGAGACAAGAAAATAGAGGTGAAAATGAATAAAATTTATTATATATGTGTAGGAGACTGTCAAAGACTAAAAAATAAGAGTTAAGGGGGTTGAAGACTTGGATCAGCATTTAAGAGCATGCCCTGCTCTTCCAAAACACCCTAGTTGGGCTCTCTGAACAAAAGTAGAATGGCTCACAACCAGCTGTAACTCCAGCTCCAAAAATCATCAGTTTCAGCATTTCTCTTCCAGTCTCTTTAGTCTTTTCTCCCTAAATGCTGTTGGTGTGGTCTGAAGCCAAAAAAAAAAAAAAAAAAAAAGAAAAAAGAAAAGAAAAAAGTCTAGCCTTTGTATGTGGTTTTCTCCTTCCTGGTGATGTAGCATTTTTACTCATTTTTGAAATATAGTCATTCACACAGAATGTGTCCTGGTAAGTGACCCCTTCCCAATACATGATCATTGCTCTCGGCCTAATATTTGAGGTCTTTAATCATTTTTATGTACATTTTTTAAAACTCTTTTAAAATTCCTTTTTTTATTACTTAAAAATTTTTTAATTTTAATTATTTTAAAAATAAACATAATTTTCCAATATGCCCCTTTCTGCATTTTAAATGCTCCAGGTCCATGCTCGCCTGTCCTTTGCACTCAGAATCACACCCAGACCAACCTTTATGCTTTGCAGCTCCTGGAAATTCTAAAGTCTCAATCCACATTCTGCTTGAATCTTTAGCATCAGTCCCAAGGACCTCCGTGATGCCAAGATGTTCTGCTGTCACTGTCTCTCTTTGTTCACTAATTTCCCTTGCTTCCTTCTCTTCTTGCTCTTTTCATCTTCAAATTACAGAGCTCGGGGTTGTGCTTCCTGGAAGAGTAATTGTTAAATTTTATCTTATTTAAGTTACTTAGGAAACTTATCTTCCAGGAAGAGTTTGAACTTTCTTTTGAAAGCCACCTTTCATGTATGTTTTTGGAAAGAAGATCTGCTGCTTTTTCTTTGTCCTTCTGATTAATTTTCTTCTGGTATTTGCCTCAAGATTGTCCTCTGTCCCCACCTAAGAAGTTTGAATTAATTATCCCACACTTTCTTCACCATTTATTTGAAGTGTTCAGAGTTCTGTTTTAACTCATTTGACTTTTTTTTTATTTGTCGGGGGATACTTTGGTCCACTGTGTTTTTACTGATTGCTCTGGAAACGATAACACGGAGCTCAATATTTACAGCCTACTTAGAGTTAATACTGCACCACCTGACATAAAGGGTAGAGACCTTGTGGTAACCATAGAGATTCGGGGGGAACATTTGACTTCTGCCTTGAGTTCCTGAAGTTTATTGCTTGTTTCTTTTTCCATTTTTCTTTCTAATGCTGTTCATCAAAGGGCCTTGTACACTTCAGGCAAGTACTCCCCCTCTGAGTACACCCCCAGCCCAAGAATTCTTTATTGTGAGCACTTTCCCTTAAATTCCAAAAGAAACCAAACCATTCTTTTCCTTTCATGTGTTTCCTTGCCATCAGTGAGCTCATCCATGTACATATGCATATTCACACACATGCATGTAAATGCAAGAACATGCCCTCCCACCCACCTGATGAAAGAAGGGGTTCTTATTGCATATTTATAAAAGTAGGGGTTCTTGTTAATATTAATGTGTTTAAAGGTCTCTGAGGTGGTTGAAGACTAGATAGCTAGAGTCTCATAGTTAAATTTTGAGTTGTTTAGGAATTAAGAGGGTGTTCTGCATCTAAGGAGATGTTTTTAAAATTGTGATGCAAGTTAGGATGGAAGCTGAGTTGGATATAGAACTTTAAACTCATAGAGATGGTTGCATAGTAGAATGTTAAAGTCAGTTGCCAAATATGTATGTACTGAACATTAGGAATGTATGCTAAGCCTTATAATTCTCATAATTGTGGCCTAATTATTTTTGTTGTTTTTTTATTGTATTTGTTGTTATAAAAGAAAGACCCATTTGTTGGACTGAAAGGTGGAGATGTTGAGGGGGGAAGATATACCTTAAGCTTAAAAAAAAAAGGAAGCAGATGGGGGTTAAGGGGGAAAAGGGTGGGAGGGTGTGGGACTGGAAGGGGGAGTAGGGAGGGGAGTTTTATTGAGATGTAACTTGAAGAAATAATAACAATAATAATTTTAAAAAGTACTTCAGTAAATATATATATATACATATAAAAGATTATTGCTGCCTGGAAATCAATGTCCCTAACTCACAGTCTGTGATCTGGAGTTTGCTACCAACAGCCAAAGTGGTATATCACACAGTGGGCCCAGTTTCCCCAGCCCACCCCGCACTCATACAATCTACTCTTCCTGGGACCAGGACATAATTCTCTGCTCTTCCAACACAATATGAAGACAATGCCAGTCAGCTACAAGAAATAAAATTGTACTTTTGGAAAAGATGCAGACTTCAGGGACAAATGTCAGTGGCCTGTCCTCTCACGTCACACCTTCTGCCATGGACTGCATCAACCACCAGAGATTGAAGAAAGGCTTGGGGTGATAGTACTAAAAGCCTTGGATATTTCTGCAAACCTGGCACCAGTGTGACCACACACACACACACACACACACACACACACACACACACACACACACACCACACACTACACACACAGTTCTTGGGTTATAAGTTGTGGTGATTTCAATAGAATTGGCCCCATAGGCTCATATGTTTGAATGCTTGGTCATTAGGGAGTTGCATTACTACACAGGGATTAGGAGGTGTGGCCTTGTTGGAGCAGGTACTGCCTTGTTAAGGAAGTGTCGCTAGGGATGGGCTTTGGGTTTCAAATGCTCAAGCCAGGCCCCAAGGCTTTTGCTCTTCCTGCTGCCTTCAGAACCAGATCTAGAACTCGAGTTATCACGTCTGCCTGCATGCTGCCATGCTCCCCACCATGAGGATGATGAACTAAAACCTCTAAAGCTGTAAGCCAGGCCCAAATACATGTTTTCTGTTATCAGAGTTGCCTTGGTCATGGTGTCTCTTCACAGCAACAGAGCACCTACGAAGACACAAGGCCATATAGTTTTGGTTTGAGGGGGTTGTTTGTTTTGGTTGTTTTTGTTCTTGTGGTGTTTGTCTGTTTGTTTGTTTGTTTGTGATAAGCTCTTATACTATAGCCCAGGCTAACCTAGTTTTATTACAGTTTGAAGGACAAAAAAAAAAATCCTCCCATTCCATTCCAAGGCATTCACCTCCATTGCTAATAGAAAGTTCTAACTAAACCTTTTTGGTGATCTTAGTTCTTCAAAAACAAAGGCTTGTATTGGATTTAAGTGCCTCTGTGCCGGCACCTCACACAAGCTGAGCGAGTGCTCTGCCACAGAGCTGTATGTGTGTCCCCAACCCAGAACCTAAAAAGCTTGAGGTGCAAAGAGAAAAGTCTTAATACAGGGAGCAAGAAAACACAACAGAACAAAAGATGTAGCACCCCAAAATATCTTGCCATTGTATGCTTGCTCTTAGAGCCCTGGCTTCCTGTCAGCCCCCATTGACATGGGGAAGGTAACCCCATAGCACATCTGGCCGCTTTCTACAAGCTAAGACCACTGTTCCCTAGTACTGAGTCATGCATTGACTTTACTGCCATCCCCGTGTAACGTCTGGTGGTCAAGAGGTTTTTAAGCAACAGAGTCTGAAGTCTGATGGGTTTTCCATCCTGTCTGTGTAAAATGGCTTCCAGTAAGGAGCGCTGCCGATTTATTTAAGGTCCAATGGACGATGAAAATAAACAAGTATTAATCCTGAGAACTTTCCTGCGGAATTATGAAAACAGTCTGTTATAAAATACATCCAGATGTCAGCCAAGGCTGAGTCAATTGGGATAATAGCCCCAAGTAAAATCAGCGAAGGTCAGCAAGCCAGGCTCAGGAATGCCTGGTTCACAGCGGCAGGGGAGGAGCTGGTACAAGGAAGCCAGCCCGGAGCTGTCCAAGACATAATTGTTTAAATGACCTATGAAAAACAATTATGGATACAGTGGGTCAACACAGATTTTTTTTTAAAGATTATTTTTTGTCACAGTTTAGGGATAGGTTTGCAGACCAAAATATAAAAGAATGTCATTTGATAATAAGAAAAAACTTAAACAGAGCGAAACGTTTAAGAACATCTTCTTGATTTGATGGTTACTAAATTTTCATAGCGGTGAAAGAGAAAATTCAAGGAGTTTTAATTTTCTTCCCGTTAGTAATACACTCACCCAATTCTCCTAAGACACATGTGTAAAGACCATTTATTGGAACACTGTTAAAATCTGTAATCTAATCTATGAGCCCACGTGCGGCATGTTGCTTGGGTAGATGGCAGTAACTGCTGTAGCAGAACAAAACACAAATCTGAAAAAGACAGTGGCCAGCTATGAAGAGTTGAAAATGCCTGGAGCACGTATGAACTGCCAAGAGCAGGGAGCGAGCCTTAAATGCATCTCTCTTTCAACATCTTTACTAACAATTACATCACCCCCTGTTTCTCTGTGTGTGCAGGGAAAGTTCTAGAAAAAGTAACAGAGGCTGAGGCTGGAGAGAGTACTTGTGTCTGAAGACAGTGCCTCTTTCCTTTTTGTGTTGTACTGCACTATACTGTCTGAAGCTTTTACTTTGGATGGGTATTGCTTTTGAAAAATGTTTTGTAAGAGTTGGAGGGATTGCTCAGTGGTTAGAGCACTGGCTGCTCTTACAGAGGGCCCAAGTGCAGTTCCCAGCACCCACATGGCAGCTATCCGTAACTCTAGTCCCAGAAGATCCGACTCCTCCTCTGGCTTCCTTGGGTACTAGGCACACACATGGTACACAGACATGTATGCAGGCAAAACATTCATACACATAAAATAAATAAAGAAAATATTTTAAATGTTTCTCATTTAGTTTTTAAAGGCAGGAGAGGACTGGGGGATGCTGAGAGCTGGGCATTTGATGAGCTGGTTCTCAAAAGAAAACAGAAACCCATTAAAAACCCTGACACCCTATGAAATGTTAAAAGTCCCACAAGAAAAATAGACTGAGTCCTTATGCTTTCAAAGAGAATTCTAGCCAGGCGGTGGTGGCGCACGCCTTTAATCCCAGCACTTGGGAGGCAGAGGCAGGCGGATCTTTGTGAGTTCAAGGCCAGCCTGGTCTACAAAGTGAGTCCAGGACAGCCAAGGATACACAGAGAAACCCTGTCTCGAAAAACCAAAAAAAAAGAAAAAAAAAAGAGAATTCTATGTCATTACATTTATTTAGAACCTAGTGAAGGTCTGAGGGCTAATTATCATCTCATTTGTCTGATGATGCCTTCACTTTGAAATATGAGAAGGAAGAGGGGAGGAGCAGGGAAAAGGGGAGATGGCAGAAGGGAGAAAGAGTTTGTGTGTGTTACTGATCTAAGACAAGTGAAAAACTCCCATCATTGGCTCCTATCTAGAGGCCTTTCTTGCTTGCTTTTGGGGACAGCTGATGCCAAATGTGCAGAGGACTGCAGACAAAATATGTTGATACAAATTCCAAGGGCCATCTTATGACTGAGACCATATCAAAGCCCAAGACAGAGCCTTTAATCCCAGCACTCAGGAGGCAAAGGCAGGCAGATCTCTGTGAGTTCAAGTCCAGCCTGGTCTACAGAGTGAGTTCTAGAACAAGTAGAACTTCATAGTGAGACCCTGTCTAGAAAAAGATAAATAAATAAATAAATAAACAAATACCTCAACACAATAAGTGTTTCTTCCCTAGTTGAAGCACCCTGTTTGTAGAACACTGGCACTTCTATAGTGTGGGACAAATCCCCCTCACTAAACATCTGTCAAGAATCTTTAGTAACTTGGGTTAGAATAAAGATATTTTACAAAGAATATAGGAAAGGCCACAAATAAGAATTTAATGTCCAAAGAAAGTCAATTCCCAGAAGCCTCAAGTGAGTCTGGGGATATATTAAATTCAAAAACTAAGGGGCATTGACTAATATAAACTCTAGGGGAATAGGAGGACTCAGGAGTCTGGGACATGCATTTAGAGCAGTGAGCTGAGATTAGGAAGAAGCAAAAAACCCTTTGTGTGACTTACCTTCAAGTTCCAGCCAGGTTTCACTTAAAGGCCCAGGGAAGAGAGGGTCACCCACCATGGGTAGCACAGGAGCCATACAGCAAAAGGTTTGAGGTAGAGGTACCTGGGGTATTTCTGAGGCGGAAGGCAGTGTTCCAAGTTCCTCAGAACTGAATGAAGGCATGTTCCCCTTGGGCCGAGCCTTCCTGTGGTTTTGCTACACTCTCATCCTATAGCTATGGATGTATAAAATGGAGTAGTTAGCAAAAGCTAACTAGACAGTGTGCACACATGTTATGAATGTTGTCGTGACGTTCCAACTTGACCAAGCCATGGGGTGCCTTGACACTTGATCAAGCAGTACCCTGTGTATGTGGGCATGAAGGTGTATTTGGACAAGAGAAAGTCTGAAGTGGTAGACTGGGTTGAAACTGCAATTTAATTATCAATTGTATTTATTAATAAGTATAAACTGTAAGATTAGGCCAGCGGAGCAGCTGGGGACTTGGCAGAGCAGGCCAGACAGCCTGGCAGGATATCAGCCTTAACCGGCAGCCTGATTTATCTTGGGAAAGGAGCCCCGGACCAAGGGTGGCCTATACCACCTGTAACCTAAACTCTGTTAAGTAATATAAGTTGTTATATTAGGCCAGTAATTTGGCCCTCATATGACTGCTGAACTGGGACAGGGGACTGATATATAGGGACACTGCACTCCAGAGGAGTGGGATGGAAGGGATGGGGGTAGAGGGTAGGAGGGTGGGACTGGGAGGCATGGAAAGAGGGCACTGTGATGGAGATGTAACCTAAAGTAATAAATAAGTATTAAAAAAAAAATACCAGCAGCTTGGCAGGAGATTCGCTGGAGTTTTATGACCCTGGATTGCCGTGGTCCTTTCCCCAATAATTAAATACACCAAGACTTTTAATGTTTCAACACTTACCCCTTAGCTGGGCAGACTCTCAATTAGCTACCCTAAGTTAACCCGGATCACCTAATCCCAAACCGCCATGTGCCTGTGATTATCTTCTGGTGTTCTCAAACATATCTGTCTGCTTTCATGTCTCCTGGTGGAATGAGCTAATCCTCTGTGTAAAACACAGGGTTCCTGTTTTAATCTCAGGAAGTCCCACCTTCCTATACTTTCTGCCCAGCTAATTGGCCATCAGCGGCTTTTATTAACCAATCAAGAGAATGCCTCAGAAGGGGCGGTAACCAGATCTCAGCATTGAAATCAGCCTATCAGAAGCAATGTTATTAGGCCTTCCCTAACAATGGGTAGAGCTGGCTGTCCTCTGTATGGAGGGGATACATCTAAGCAATCAGTGCCCCAAACAGAAGAAAAAGCTAAGCATGCAGAACCTGCAACTGCAGGTTTTTCAGCTTCCATGACCATGTGAGCCAATAAGTCTCTTACACACCACACACACACATAAATGCACACACATACACACAAACATACACACACAGCACACACATACACATACCACACATAAGCATACACACACATATACATACAAACATACCCACAAACATACATCACGCACACACAAACATTCACACATGTACATACAAACATACACACATGTACACACACACAAACACATTATTGCTTCTGTGTTGTGGGAGAACTCTAAGGCATCTGTCTTTATGTTTGTATAGTCATCTCCTTAGAGTAAATATACCAGGAGACCTCTTTCCAAACATTGTCATGGGCTCTCTGAGCTTTAAAGGTACACTCACATTTTCACTTAGAAACGTTTATCTTCCCAGGCAGCTCCAGCTCTCAGCTGCTGTGCCTCCCCTGGGCTGTGTGCGCATGCTCAGCTCCAGCTCTCAGCTGCT
>CAJQZJ010032121.1:11395500-11416150 GCA_907164525.1 Lophiomys imhausi
CCTCCCCTGGGCTGTGTGCGCATGCTCAGCTCCAGCTCTCAGCTGCTCCGCCTCCCCTGGGCTGTGTGCGCATGCTCAGCTCCAGCTCTCAGCTGCTCCGCCTCCCCTGGGCTGTGTGCACATGCTGAGTACTATTAATCATCTAGTTTGTGTTTCTCCTTTTGTGATCTGTGCTTATGTTTTACATGCATTTTACTTAGTTGGTGTCTGCTTGGGATTAGATAAACGTCTTCCAAAGGCCCATGTGACAAAGTCTACTTGGGAAAATGCTAACTCTAAAGGTGCATCCCATGGGAGAACGTTTGGCCTTTGGAAGAACGTTCTTGAAGGCGATATTAGGTCACTTAGTCCAGTCTCCAAAACAAGTCAGGTGCCTATGGACCGAAACCGTGTGCCAAAAAATAAATCTTGTCTTCTTATAAATTCTTTTTTATAAATTATTATCTTATAAGTTAATTACCACAGGTGTTTGTCACAGAAAGCTGACTGAGTCTCTTAGGTCATTTTGTCCAATAACCAGATTCTAACGTAGTAATGTATGTATGTACATGTGCAAATTTAGCAGGTGTGGTGGTTTGAATAAGATGTCCTCCATATGCTCAGGCATTTGAATACCTGGTCTCCAGTTGGTGACTCTGTGTGGTAGGTCGGAGCTGAAGGAAGGAGCCTTGCTGCAGGGAATATATCACTGGGGGGCAGAATTTGAGGCTTCAAAAGACTAGAGCCATCCCCACTTTGTTTCCTCTGCCTCCTGTTTGTCCTTCGAGAAGTGAGCCCTTAGATCTCAAACTCCCAGCTCCAGATGCCATGCCTGCATGCTGTCCCACTTCCCTGCCATGATGGTGACAGACTCTTATACTTCTGGCACTGTAAGCCCAAAATAACCCCTTCTTTCTCTAGGTGGCCTTGGCCATGGTGTTTTATCACAGCATAGAAAGATAACAAATACAGCAGGCTTTCTGAGCAATACCTGGAGGGAGAGAGGACATCAGGACAGGGCAGCTCAGCTGTGACATTGCCAAGTCCTCAGATTGCTTGGGCACCTGACCCAGGAAAGCCTTGGAGAGTTGACCCACACATGCACCCTGACACTAGAAGGAGCTGCAATCCTTAGGCCACAGCTCTCTTCAGCAGGGGGCAACTCCTGAGAAGGTCCCTGGACAACCGACACTGTCTGTGGAGGAAGGGATGTTTGCACTCCTGGAGAAGGGGTGGTCGTTATCAGGGCACTAGGATTTTGCACATTTGTTTGAAAGATCTCTGTCTGTAGTCATATTCATCTTCCTAGTAAATGTTCCCAGCTCAACTTTAGGAACAGAGATAGAGTGATGAGAGAGCATTTTTCTGGGACATGGGAGGTTGGGTGCCACACACAGGATTCAATTCTGCTTTATTTTAATGTTTATTATCATGTTTCCATCCTGAAGATGCTTTGGTGGTAGTGGTGGTGTTGCCTGTGTGTTTATACAGTCAGTTCTATCCAATTTCCTTCTGACTTTGAGATTCTGGCTCAAGATTACAACCTTTGCCCTGCACTTCCTTCTAACGTTCTGTGGCTTTCTATCTCACATTTAATTAACTTGATAAAGATCTCAGTTTATTACTGCTGTAATTTTGTGGCCAGTGTTTTGCCAGATGCATAATGAGTTGTGCTAATATATTTTACTGGGTAACAGCCTTTTTCTAAAGTGGTTTAATGTCATTCTTATTGTTTAGGAAATCTTCCTACGTCTATCCATGTTTCTAGGCACGTGTTTCTGCCCCGCCCCCATCACAGGTCATTTGAAGGCTCTTCTGATCACTGAAACACGCAATGTGCTTTAATAGCTAAAGCAATTACCAGACAATTACCCACGGTTTCCCCCTCCCCAGAACTTTCTTGGCTTTCTTTACAGTTCTAGGTAAACCTTAAAACCTTTTGGTTACGTTCTAAAAAGAAGCCATGGTGGGATTGTCTCCCTATCGCTGGGAAGAGCTGAGTCCGCCCGCACCACACTGTGTTTTCATCCTGGAGACTTGAGTAGTTTCATGTTTTAATCGCTCTTCTTACTGTGCTTCTTATCGGGTCTCTGTCACCTCCTTTAAAGGAACCTGAAAATGATATTCCTTCCTGCAGCAAGGTCGGGACAGCTTCAGTAAGAGATAATCTGTTCTTACACACCACCACATCCTCTCTCCACTCACTGCTAAAGCTTCTGTGTCTGAACGCATCTTTCTGCGGCAGGAAGAACTGTTTTAGGGTCTTTGGGGGCTCCCAGCCGTGCCTGCCTATCCTTTTGCCATTTCTGGTTTGGTTCTATTTGAACCTGAAGTGCTGCATGACTCAAGCCCAAATTCTGTCCCTGTGGAGTCACTCTCATTGGTTCTCAACTTGGTCTGCATCCTCTTCATGCCTCTGTAATTTTCCTTCCCTAAAGAAGTCCTTTGGCACTGTGTTTTAACAGTCACCCTATAATTCCCACCAACTATTTGCCCATGCATGTTTCTCCACCTGGTACCCTCCTTGCTGTTTCTTCACATTTTTATTGGAGGTAACTATGTTTTTCAATTTAAATCTTTTTCTTATCACATATTGTCTTTCAATGACTTACATTACTCTGACATTTTCCTGATTTTCCAAATCTAGATTTTCAGATGATTTCTCCTTTTTCCTGGAGTCAGTCCATTTCCTGAAGGAACACTGGCCCTTTATTACAAGCGAAAACCGATATGGTGAATTTGTTGTTCTTTTTCAGTCTTGTCTGGTTTTTATAGTATTGGGGCTTTTTAAACTTTTGCCTACACATTTTTTTAGAAGGAGGCCCATGTAACCTTGGGAGGGACTGTCATAGAAAGCTGGTTCCAAGGTAGAGTCTGAAAAGATGGAAGAATGGTGAGGTCAGAATTCATAGCACTCTGCTTTCCAGGCAATCTTCTGAGAAGGTCTGGAAGGTAGGAGTGGGTAGGAATGGGATCCAGACTGATGGGACCCAGGCTGAATGGCTTGTGTCCTACATTCCAGTGATTGCTAGCTGAACAGACTTCCCTCAGGGGCCACCCATCCTGCCCGTGTTACACTTGGACTTCTGCTCCCACAAGCAAAGGTGCTTAGAGAAAAAACACCCTGAACCCTCATGCTGTTTACTCCCCAACTCTACCCCACAGAACCCACATGTTTTCTTTGTGGCCTTTTATTTCTTCTTTTTTGCTGTTTTATAGAATTTAGGTTCTCCTTCCTCTTTTTTGTGGACATAAAGCAGGCATTTTCAAAACATCTTCTGTTTCCTGTGGAAGCGGTTTTTGAGGTCTGCTCTTTGTCCGCGGCCTCCAGCTAACTCTGTGTTCTGGAGCTGCAGAACAACGATCTCAAGACAACTTAATTTTAATCTTTGCCCCTCTTAGGAAACAGGAAAGCCTTGTCTCCAAGCTTGGCATCTGAAGACAAGCACAGGATGTAGATTGTCTTGGGTCACTCTCTACTCTCCCAGGGAGGTCAGCAGCCTCTTCCAACAACTGTCCAGAGGATTAATAGAGCCCTTGGCCCTATTTTCCCTTCAAGAAGTCTCCTGGGTAGAACTGATCACAGATCTCAGTACAGTGAAAGAGTCCCCTGGTCACGACAGACCCCATTACAGATTTGTAACAAATAAACTCTGCCAACCACATCACGCACCATTCCCACTGCCTAGCCCCCAACTCATGTGATGAAACTGTGTGTGTTGTATTAGGAGACTGCTTTGAGATAGTGATTAGGTCATGAGGATGGAAGCCCATGAAGGAGATGAGAACCCTTATAAGACAGGCATCTGAGAGCTGCCTCCCCTCCCACCATGTGACAACAGTGAGAAGTGTCATCTGTGTACAGAGAGCCTCATGAATTTCTAGCCTCCAAAATTCAGAAATAAATTCTTAGTGTTTATAAGCTGCTCAGTCTATGGGGTTTTGTTACAGCCACCAGATAGATGGACATCTCTCATTTCTCCTCTTGTTTTCTCTTTATATAAATAAAAGTCAGAAGCATGCTATCCTTGGGGAAAGCTGGGTGAAGCAGCATGCTGAGTCTCTGTGTATATTATTCCCCTTAATCTTCATGGCAGTCCGCAGAGTCGGGTGAAGTGCTCTTACTATGAAGCTTATTTTATGATTGCAAGACCGAGCCCAGACACATCGACTAGGCAGAGACCACACAGACTGTAAATACGGAATTCCATTTTATTAACAGTTATCAACCCTCTTTTGAAAGCGTGCCACAGTTTGGGACATAGCATGCCTTTCTGCCTAAGAACGGATGGGCAAGTCAAGACTGCGGTCATAATACCTGAAAAATGAACAGAAAGGAGGATTTATTTTGGCTTAGTTTGAGGGTACAGACCATCGTCACAGGAAAAAGTAAGGTAGCAGGAGCTTGAGGTGACTAGCCATACTGTCTGAGCTCAGAAAACAGAGAAAATACTGATGATCTACTCCCTTTTATTCAGTTTGGGACCCCAGTCCATGTAATTGTTCCTCCCACATTCAAGGTGTGTCTTCCCACAAGTTAACCGACTCTAGAAACTCCTTCACAGCCAAGCCCAGAGGTTCGACTCTTAATTCTAAATCCTATCAAGTTGACAATCAATAATAACCACAAGTTCATTCCTTATCAATACATTATGTAAATGTATCACTTTAAGCCACACCCTTCCACTTCTATCCCCACAGGCTCATAACCTATTGCAAAATGTATCCAATCCAACTTCAAAAGTCCCAGTTGTCTTTAGCAGTCCCAGCACTGTTCAAATATGTAAGTTCAGAGTCTCTTCAGACATTTATTGAGGCAATCTCTTAATTATGAGGCCCCTAAAAAAAATCTAAAAACAAATTACTTACTTCCAATATACAGTTGCACAGAACATTCCCATTACAAAAAGCACAAATGGGAGAAGAGCAAGGAATGATAGGAACAAAGTAAACACAGCACACACTAACATCTACAGCTACATGTCCGGGACCTAAGACTCATGACAGTATCAGCTGCCTCACCAATTCTGCCACCTACACAGATAGCTCCTGTCTTGGACCACTATGTGTCTTCAGCTTTCCTTGGAGGATAGCCTACAGTCCTGGCATCTCCAACATCCCAGGGTCTCTACTGCAACTTACACATCACTTTCAAAGTATTATACAATGGCCTCCAAGGCCCTCCTTTGCAAGAATCTGGCCCTGCCACATATTGCTAGCCTTATCAGCTCTCTGAGAGCTTGGTGCAGGTCTCCCACTGACCTCATAATTGCATCTCCATGCATATAATATCAGTAGCATATAAATGGCACTGCCAAGTTCTGCTACCAACTTAAGATGTAGCCTGGCTCCTTAGATCAAAGCTGCAGTGGCTTTTGTGTGCTTCCATGACTGAATCTAAGAAAAAAAAATTCCTGGACAGTTATTTTCAAGCAGGGAATACCTTTAGTTCAGGCTCTCTCTTTTCAGATAGATTTATACTTTTATAAGTTGTAGCCTTCTATAGACAGGGTTTTATACAAAGGACACATTTCCTTTCCCTCAACAAAATCACATATTTCTCATATCTTTCTGCTCCATTTGTTGCTCTTTCTAGCTATAGACCTGGGGAAGATCAGTGACAATGGCCACGCCACAGCCTAAGTTCTGTCCTGTTTTGATATTTCCTCCATCAAGCAAATTTTTAATTTAGCCCCAATCAAATTCTCAGGACATGCACGGAATGCAACCAAAGTCTGTCACACCATAACTCAAGTGGCTCCTATCCCAGTTGTAAATAGAATCCTTGTTCTTCCCTGAACAAGCTGGGCCTCCACTACCCACATTTCTCTTTCAAACTCCCATTAGAGCAACCTACTAAGCTCTGCTTAACTATTCTAAGGTTTTTCTATTCTGAAGTTCCAAACTCTCCCACATTCCTCCTGCAAACAGTGCTAGAGGCCTAAAAACCTCATTGCCAGGTTTGTCACATCAACATCTCCTGTGCTCAGCACCAGCTTTTCTTGCTGCTATGACAAAAACCCCTCGAGGAGAAGCTATTTCTGGCTCAGAGTTTGAGGGTACAGTCCATAATATCAGAGAAAGCACTGCATGAGGCAGCTGGTCACATGGTACCACACTCAGGAAGCAAGGGAAGAATAATCCAAAGGTATCACCCGTTTTCTCTTTTTTACCCAGTCAAGGGTCGCAACTTGTGGAAGGTGCCAATCACAGTTAGAGTGCGTTACCCACCCTCAGTTAGCCCAGTCTAGAAATCCTCCCACAGATGTGCCTAGAAGTTTTTCTCTTAAATAATTCTACATGTTATCAAGTTTACCATCAATACTAACCTTCACAAATGGGATACTGTTTCTCCATGCCCTTATGGGGGAAAAAAAAGACAGAAAGTAGCAAGAACTAGTTTTATGGGTGCAAAGGAAATTCAGCCATTTTTTTCCATGAGCTCTGATCACCTCCCCCCATACTCTTCCCTTCCTGGCAGCCAGTGTTATTGTTTATTGTTTACCTTTTACTGCCTGTGCAGTCTCTCTCCCTTAGATCATTCCCTTTACGTAGACTCATATTGGCCTCCATGTCATTGACAGAAAAAGAACAAAACAGTATTAAAAACATTCAGAATAAATCATGATATTCCCCCAAGCCTCTTTCCTTGTAGTGTGAAATTTTTCTGAGGGTAAAATTCTGGAATAAGGGAACATGGAGACATCTACTTGTTCTTGGAAAACTGAATACATCAACTGTTCATTCAGCCCAAGAAAGTAGTACACGGCTTTCTGATCCACAGTGTTAGTCAGTAAGGTCTTAAATATGATGTAGAAAGAAATGGTCTCCAATTCTCTGTGGCTTAAAACAACACAGATTTATGCCTTAGTCTGTCCACATCCATTTTAAGTTATCAAAATGCTCTGCTCCTCACAGGGAATCCTGCCTTTCAGCAGGTGCTATTTTAAAGATTTTGGTCAGTGGACGAGAAGGCAGAGAGCACTGGGAAGACTCTGATGTTGTTAGTTCAAAGTTGGACATGCAGCAGCCTTTCTAGTCATAATCCATCCCTAGAAATAATCTCATGTCTCTCCCCAGCCCCAAAGGGACTGAGAAGTAAAATCCTACTACATACTTATAGAGAGGGAAAATGAGACAAAGCACTTGCAGGGGCAGCTTCTAGCTATATCTCCCTGCTGTAGTCAGTGGTACCAAGATCCATGAGATTCACAAGCAGTCCAGTATCCCAGATGGTTCTGACAAGATTAGGAGCCAAGGTCCTTCTAGAAGATGTGGGAGAAGAAATCGTCTCTTGCTGTAGAGAAGGCTTCTTCTCTCGTGGTTTTAATTTTCCTCTCCCTGTTTCCTGTGTTTGAAATCTAACTTTCCTATCTGAGTTTTTTTTTTAATTCATTTATTTATTTGTTACATCTCCCCCTCCCAACCCCCCCCCCACCGGATCCCACTCTCCCACCCTCTTTCCCCTCTCCCTCCTCTCTTTCTCCTCAGATGAGGGGAGACCCCATGTATCAACTCCCCTCAACTCATCAGTCACATGAGGGCTAAGAGCTTCCTCTTGCACTGGGGCCTGACATGGCAACCTAGCTAGGATAAGGTGTTCCACTAAAAGGCATCAGAGTCCATGTCAGAGACAAACCTCCGCCCTCCACTTGCTAAGGGATCTGCATAAAGACTAAGTTGTCTATCATCTATATATGTGTAGGGGGACAAAGTCTAATCTATACATGTTTGGTTTTTTTGGGTTTTGGGGGGAGGGGTTTTGTTTTGTTTTATTTGCTTTGTTTGGTTGGTTGGTTGGTTGGTTGGTTATTGTTTCAGTCTCTGTAAGCCTCTAGAGGCCTAGGTTGGTTGGTTCTGTCGATCTTCATGTGGGGTTCTTGTCCCCTCCGGGTCTCTCTATTCCTCCTCCCTCTCTTATACATGGCTCCCAGAGCTCCACCTAAATGTTTGGCTGTGTCTCGGCATCTGTTTTGATCCACTGCTGGGTGGAGTTTCTTTTAGGATAGTTATGCTAGGTTCCTGTTCCTTTGGGTATGTGGATTGTAGGATAGTTATCCTGTACTATATGGCTAATATCCAGTTATAAGTGAGTACTTACCATGTATATCTTTCTGGGCCTGGGTTAGCTCACTCAGAATGAGCTTTCTAGTTCCATTTGGATACAAATTGCATGATTTCCTTGTTTCTGATAGCTGAATAGTATTCCATTGTGTAAATATACCACAGCATTTGTATCCATTCTACCTGAGTTATAGTTAGCCCATAGAATTAACTTCAAGACTAGCACTAATTGTGAATTACATCTTGATTAAATGACTAATGAACTCTGAGCAGAACCAAGCTGCTGTTTCCTCCTTCAGTGAGGAAATCAGTACCCATCCTGGACTCAGTCATCTGCCCAGGGCACATTAGCTGGCTGGCTGGCAACAGGAGTTCCCTGGCTTGTTTTCAGTTAAATGAAGAAGTCAAGTTACATATCACTGAGACTGTTTGCTGGGTAATGCTGTAGATGTAAATTATTAAGCAAAATCATTTTTCACTGCTGTTATTGCTAAAAAAAAAAAAATAATTCTGTCTTCTCAGCCAGCACCTTTTTCTCCCTAGGCTCTTATGAACATGAATTTGTGTGTGTGTGTGTGTGTGTGTGTGTGTGTGTGTGTGTGTGTGTGCATGTGTGTGTGTGTGTGTGTGTGTGTGCATGTATCCTGAAGGCCTTTTCCTCACACAGAACCAATTTTTCCCTAGGGAAATACTGTCTCCTGTGAGAACCTACAACCCCCCATGACACCTTTAGAATTCTAGACAGATACTTCCAGGCTGCTGTCCCTCAACTGCCTTCCCTATGAGTATTCCAAATTAAGTTCTCTGTGACTGAGCATTTTCCCTTCTGCTCATCTAAGGTCATCTATCTCAGAAAGGGTGATTTTTCTAAACAAGATTCCCTCTCCCTCTCCCTCTCCCTCTCCTTTCCTTCTTTCCTTCCATCCTTCCCTCCTCCTCCTCCTCTCTCTCTCCTGCTCTCTCTCCCTCCCTCCCTCTCTCATCCTGACCATGCAGTAATCCTGATCCATTTTACCTCCATAGGTTCAATCAGTTCTTCCCTCTCTGCCACACCGTCCAACACACGATGAAGACGTGCTCAGTTTTCTGTAAGATCACTCTCAATTGTCTTGGTGCTTTAGCTCCCACCCCTCTCCAACTTTTCTAGGTGCATATTTCACAAATGAATATTTATTACTTTAAAGCATGACTTGAAGGCGGGTATGGTGCCACACACTTATAACCTCAGCCCTTGGGAGACTGAGGCAGGAAGATAGCTCCAGGTTCAAGGCCAGCATTATCTACACAGTGAGTTCAAAGCTACTCTGAATTTAAAAGTGAAATCCTGCATTTAATATAATAATAATAATAATAACAGCAAAAATGAATTATACCATTTGTATAAACTCTTTGGTAGAACCCTCTTCCATGTAAGATGAAGTTCCAAGTCCTGGCCGGTTTGCACACTTCTTCTTATCCTCTGACTTCCTCCTCCTTGCTCATAGGACTCTGACTCGTCTACTCACCTTGTCATCTGACTCTTCTTTCTGTCTCTGCACTCTACCCCATCCTGTTCCTCTGTCAGGCATTCATTTCTTCTACTTCTTTGCCTGCCTGTGTCCTCCCCGCTTCTTCAGCTAATGGTTGCTTCCTTGTAGAGGCTTTTCCTGGCCACTCGCCATCTCCTTGGTCCCCTGTCAACTAACTGATCCTTTTATTTTCCCCACATCATTTAAAACACTTCTTTAAAATCTTTATTATTAGGGTGTATATCCATGTGTATGTGTGTGCATATGCATGTGTGTGTGTATGTGTGAGTACATATGGGTGTGTGCATGTGTGTGTGTTTGTGTATGGGCATGTGCATGTGTGTGTGTGTATGGGCATGTGCGTGTGTGTGTGTGTGTGTGTGTGTGTGTGCGTGTGTGTGTGTGTGTGTGTGTGTAGAGGTCAGAGGACAACCTTGTTGAGTCAGCTGTCTACCTCCACCTTATGTGGGTTCGAGGGATTGAACTCGGGATGGCATACTTGCGTAACCAGTGATTTTTACCCACTGAGCCATCTTGCTGGCCCCTCACTCTTAATTAATCCTTACTTCCAAGATTAGTCACATGACTGTAAGTTCCACAAGGACAACAATCATGCTATTTTGCTCAAAACTCTGTTCAGCTCTTTGCCCCAAAATTAGGACAGACTTTTGGTACATAATAAGCATCAAGAAATACCTATATATTAGGTGAGCAACCCCATGCACCTACACCATGGACTATAAAAATAATGATGACCTCTAAATGAAGTTTGTTACCCACAAAAAGCAAAAGGACAGATGCACAGAGCTGTTTGTTTCTAAAAGAAGGAAATGAAATTACCCCAATCCTCTTCACTGGAGGGCACACTGAATAAACTGGTCCATCCACTGGAGAGGATTCCGCAGGATTAAAAGAGACTAAAGGGGATCTTTATACGTTATGACACCTGCAATGTGTTTAATGTTGAGTACAGTTTGATGCGTTTGTCTAAGAAAAGAGGCATTGTGATATGTGTGTGCCTACTTTCTTTTGTTTAAAAATATGAAGAAAACAACATTTAATTTTAAAATAGGTGAAAGAAGACAGAAACAAGAGACGGGTACTCTCTAAGTTGGGCAGTCTAGCTTCAGAATCTTGTCATGAAGTAACAAAATAAAACTAAACCAAACTTAGAGGAAAATTCTTACAAATAAAAAAAAACATAAAGGAACCTATTGGGGTGGCATTTAACAACACAGAAAAACTATTTTAAATAAACCTAAGCCATAGAACTGGGACTATTCATACAAACTGGTGCAGTTGAAATTAAGGATAAAGGATACAAAAACATTCTCGGCAGCTTTTGGTTGTCTTGTTTCTTAGTAAGTGGTACTGTTGATATTGTCTTGAAATTATGCACTTTCACTCTCACACAAAATGCTTAAAAATCAAAAACGTTTGCTGTAAAACTAAAGAAAAGTAATATAAAGATCAAAGAAGTTAAAATCTTGAATTTTACTTAGAAATGTAAATATGAACTCACAACACACTCTTCTTTTCAAGTAAAAAGTTCTGTATGTTGTCAGCGTAGGAGCAGCACAGATTTCTTTGATTTCCAAGGAAATACCCAGAAGCAGAGAAAATTGTGTCAGTTATGTTTACCTCCAGTGCCCACTCTTCAGTCTGTAAGTGTTTTTTCTGGGGCTCCATTGTGGGAAAGGGGAGTCTGATTCAGCTCTCACTAGAAATCCTATGTGCTTAATTCTAGATGATTTCATCATAATGGAAAACAAGAAAGCTAACCAAATTATCTGAGAAATTTCTCAAATACCAAGGGACCAAGCTGGAAGGATTTTCACTGGCTGAGAACAAGATAACTTAAGTATCAAAAAGACCAACGAGTTGAATTATATTAAATAAGTTTTAAAATCCATGGGCAAAAATGACAGCAATAAAACACCTGCATTGATCACATCAAATCACTGTTCTGAAAACTGGTAAGTGGGAAGGAAAATAAGACTTCTGTGGGCTTTTCTACATGTGCTGTCTGAAGAGAAGCTGATCAGTGGGTGGCTGGAAATCCTTGTCTATGAATAAAGTCCAGCTAACGGACGCAGAAAGAACTATTGTGTTAGAATTGCACTATTCGCATCAGAAAACGGTGGATATACAATGACCTTGGACAGCCAGCAAATCCATTAGGTGGAAATCTGAGAAGAAAATTCCCGCTTATGAACCTATACATCCAAAAAGGAGAGATACCAGGCGCCCAGTACCCTGGCAGCAGGCAGCAGGAGGAACCCAGAAACAAGTTTTGCAAAACAAAACCTAAGCTGGTCAAGCGGTTATCAGTTCACACAAGACAGAGGGCAGTACCACAGAACACAGTCAGCCAACCCCAGCACGTGGAGATTTCCACAGGACACTTCATTCAGTTTCTTCACATGACTAAGAAGGCAAAAATGGGAAGAGAGTGGCTGTGTGTGTGTAAAAATACTTGCACACTCTTTCATTTCTTATTGTTAACCAGCTGATAACAATTGTTAACCAACTAGAGAATTCTCATCACTGACCAACTATTAGGTGATGTGAAGGAGTTACTTCACATATCTCTAGTGTGATAATGAATGGCTTTTTTTTTTTTTTTTTTTTTTTTTTTTTGCTTTTGAGACAGGGTTTCTCTGTGTATCCTTGGCTGTCCTGCACGTACTCTGTAGACCAGGCTGGCCTCAAACTCACAGAAATCCACCTGCCTCTGCCTCCCCAGTGCAACATTAAAGTCATGGGCCACCACACCTGGCTCAAAATGGCTATTTTTTAAGTAGCACATTTCTCTGACAGACACACAGTTAAGGATTTGTGAATAAACTAGTATAATACCTGATTTTCTTTTACATTATTTATTGGGGGAATTACAGCAGAAGTGGAGGGGATATTCTCTAGGTAAAGCAAGAGAAAATTGTAGCTAAATGTGTAGAAAAAATGGCTAATTAAATGATTTACTAGTATTTTTATTTAATTGGTTCAGCAGTGTTAATCCTTAACTCGCCATTATAAATGAATACACACTGGATGGATTTTAACAAGCCTAGGCTTAAATTGTGCAATCCTACCCCACCTAAGCTAGCTCATAATTCTATTACCCAAATATGACCCCATATATACACAGTCCCTTTGGACTATTGTTCTTCACGTTATGGCGATGTTCCAGGCCACCTGGGATGACCGTCTTTAATCTGCCCCATGGTGTGTGTCCTCCTTGTTTGCTCCTGGCTTCTCCTGTGAGCTTTTTCCTCCCAAGATGCTCTCTGTCTCTAAAGCCCATGAACCTTAGTCCTGGTTTTCTTTTACATTATTTATTGGAGGCATTACAGCAGAAATGAAGGGGATATTCTCTAGTTAAAGGAAGAGAAAATTGTAGCTAAATGCTTAGACTCAGAACATCTCTTCTCAACACATACTAATAAATTGGCTCTTGGCTGCAGCACTGGGGAGAGAGGGCCTTGTACCACACCTGGGTAACACAGTAGAGCTGGCCCTGGTGGCTTGGGTGCAGGTGAGCCAGCCTGAAGGCTTCAGAGCAGGAGATCTGGCCCTGCCCCTTGCCGGCTGCAGCTTTGGGTGCTTTAGGTTGGGCAGTGCTGAAGAGCTCCGCCTGGTGGTGAGGGTGTGGGAGAGCTGGAGGAATTACTAACTCAGCTACCACCCAGGCTCAGATCCAGGGCTTTGAGAGGCCCTTCCCTTTCCCTTTCCCTTTCCCTTTCCCCTCCCCCTTCCCCTCCCCCTCCCCCTGGCCCCTCCCCCCCTCCCCCTTGACCCTTCTATGAACTGCTGGAGCTTGTGAAGGGGCAAGTCTTACAGAGCCAAAGCTGCAGAAGAGTCCCCCGGTAAGGATCTAGTATTGATAATGTAGCAGAAGCCAATGGCTTCTAACCAGACCAATGAACATTTGCAATTACAATAAAGACATGTGGACCAAAGCTGGCACACTACAATTTCCATGACAAGATGGATTTTTTTGGTTGGTTGGTTGGTTGATTGATTGGTTGGTTGGTTTTGGTGGGGTTATTTTTTTATTTGGGGGGAGAAGATTTCAAGGGCTGAGGGTTGATACAAAGGACGGGAACTTGAGTGGGGCTGGGGTGCATTGATGTGAAACTTTCGAAGAATCAATAAAATGTTTTTTGGTATTTTTTTAATGTTTATTTATTACTTCAAGTTACATCTCCATCACAGTCCCCTCCCTCCACTCCTCATGGCCCCACCTTCCCACCCTCTCCCCCTTCTCCCAGAACTCATAATTCTTTTCTTTTAATAATTAGGCCACAATTATGAAAATTATAAGGTATAACATATATTCTCAATGTCCAGTCCATACATATTTGGCAACAGATATTAATATTCTATTATCTATCTCCATGAGTTTAAAGTTCTATACCTAACTCAATTTCTATCCTAACTTGCATTACCAACTTAAAAATATCTTCTTAGACCTAGAACACCCTTTTAATTCCTAAACAACTTAAAATTTGACTGTGAGACTATAACTATATAGTCTTCAACCACATCAGAGACCTGAGAAGGATAAACATATCTGATTATACAGGAAGTGCAGAGCCACCAGCTTCCAAAACTAAGAAACAACAAACAACTGGCTGCTTGGACAGTCTCTAATTTTTCTCCATACATTAGAGCATCTATCTTCAGCCTCTTGGCCCAGTATCTCTGACAAACATTAATTGTAAAGCAGGAATTATAAAGGACTTGCCTACCCTGTCCTGGCAGAGCTAGACCGTCAACTTACTTGCTTCCAAGTTTTATCCTTTTTAGACAGCATTCTGTCTACAGCTAAAGCAAGGGATTTTTTCTGCCCAGTGACAGCTTGCCACTAATACAACCATCTTCAAATGGAGATTCTTAGATGCTTGTCCTCTACTTGGAGTAGAATAGGGGGTGCTGTCAGGAGCTGACATGTATCAATATCAAAAAAATCTCAAGTTAAGAAACCTTCTTTGAATGACAAATTCTACAGATCTCTTGAGGTTTCTGAAGACCACCTATTTATCTCTGTATATTTGGATAAACAAATGTTGCTTGTCTCTTAGCAGCTTGATTTCCGGTTAACTTAGAAAACATCTGTGATAAACTATGCTAGTATGTAACCAAATGACATGTTTGAATGACTATTAATTTGCATCTCTTAATTATCCTAAACAGTTTGTGATAGTTGCTATCAATGGGCCAAAACTTCACATTGCATTTTTATGCATTACCTGGGTCCAATACCTTAAAAAGGGTTAACCTTAATTTTGTATCAATATAAAAAGATATAAGAGCATATTCAATAATCTGTCCCTTTTTCTTTATCATTACTATATTATGTCTATACCTCATTTTTTAAATAAAAAGTTTTAAAAAATAGAGACATGCAGAAGTAAAGACTTTACAAACCATAAATAAATAAATAAATAATCTCTTAATTCCATGAAAGTCACATGTGGTTTTTCTTGCAAAGCCAGAGGTTCCTCCTCCACACTTCTGTCTCTTGCTGGGAAAATCCTTTGGTGGTGGTCACAATCACGGTGCCTCCCTTGCTCTCACCCTTGGCCTGTGCCAGGCCCTGCCGTTCATACTGGCTACTCTTGTGAAGACATAAATGCAATCTCCTGGTAGTCCAGCTCTGGATTGCGGCTTCCATTTTCCATTGAATCTTTAGGGTTCCTGGCAACACTTCCTGTTCTATTTCCTGATATGTTACAGACTGTATCTATCCATTCACATTGGAGCTTTAATGTAGACACCTTCCTGATAAGCCACCTCTGTCTCTCCTTAGGGAAAAGACACCCACAGCCTTTCCTGGTACATCCCTGCCTTGATTGACCAGGTTATGAATGTCTCATTACATTCTCAGTATAAGGGATAATCCAGTTTTCATGAACATCTAACAAATGTGTCGATGCGCAATGCCCACGGAGACCAACCAGTCTGAGATGATCATCCCCAGGAGAATAGAGGCAGCCTTGTCCAAGACACATCAGCTATCCAGCACCGTGGGCCCTGTGAGTCTGAAAGGCAATAAGAGATCAAGACACTCCAGGCCACAGCTTTTGCATTGAAGGTAACCTGTCATATGAGGGACATAAGATGGTGTAACAGGGCAGGCCTGAACCTGGGACTCAGACAGATGTTGGCTGGAACCCAAATGAGCTTAGCTTCTTCACATGATATGTTAATGTGGGCAGTAACGTTCACTTTCTCAGCCTCTTGTTCTTTCTCTGTGTGCTGGCTTGCTGTAAAACAGGCCCCAACCACCAAGCCCAAGAGAGGCTCCTCATGAATTTCAAGAGGGTCACTTTGGCAGCAGAAGTGGACTTTTCGGAACATCGTGTCCATGTAAATAGTCCATCCATCTTCTCATCTTGTTCCAGAGGTCTTTGCACATATTTTGGGGTTTCTGGCTTGAATCTCCAACTCTGGGAACCTTTGACACCAGCTCTTTCCAAGTTCAGGACTCTTACATTCATCCAGTGTCCTGGTCACTTCCCTCAGTAAGACATCATGAGAAGAACAACTCCAGAGGGGGCAATTGCAGCTGCCACATTGTTGCAGGAGGGAGGACAGCTGGGTGGCTCTACAATCTTTACTCATCTGAAAATGATGAATGACTTCCTGCTCAGGCCAAGAAACTTGCTAATTAACAAAATAGCATTATCATCTGCAGTCTGCGGTCCAACTATCTCTCTTTCATGTGTAGAAACATTAAATACTGGAAATCCTGCCCAGTGCATGGGTTCCTTTCTAACTGCTTCCTTAAGGTCTGGAGGACTGGAGGAAATGCTAGTGAGGTTTGGTCAGTGTGTATCACAGACTTCCTGAGGACATCTGGGCATAGGAGTAGGGAGAAGTGATGTTACAAAAGAGTCAGTCACGGACCAGAAGAAAATAAAAGTACAAGGAGGTCTTGAGAGATGTGTCAAAAGGGACTTGTTGCTCTTGCAGAGGATTTGAGCTCAGTTTCCAGCACCTACATGGCAGCTCAAAGGAAATCCAATGCCCGATTCTGGCCTCTGCAGGCACCTGCATACATATGGTGCCTATACATACATTCAAGTATGCATCCACACACACAAAATAAAATAATAAAATAAATAAATTATAAAGCCCTTGCTATTTCCTCTTCTATTAAATCCACAGAGCCATTGTAGAGGGTGAAGTGGCAGGGTTAATGCCATTTGTAGTGGAGCAAACAGATCATCAGAAAGGGCAAATAATGTACTCAGGGTCACATAACTAGTAAATACTTCATTTCACATATCAGCACAATTGGTTTGATTCCAGAACCACTATATGACACACTCCTCAATACAATCAGACACTGTAGACTTTAAACAGCATAACTAAAAATGTAACATACATGGAAAATTACAAGTGCAATGTATTCAAAACTCAGGATTCTATGGAAGGAAGGGATAGAAACTAAGGACAGTACAGAAAGCTTCTCATGTTCCATAGCAAATTCATAGATCTTCACTTGTGTTGGATTTCAGTGTAAGCATGTGTTTGCATTCTGTGTCTGTGTATATTCATGTGTGTGTATATGTGTGTAAACATTCGTGTATATGTGTGCATTGTACGTATGCTTGTATGCATGTTTGTGCATATGTGTATGTTCATGCGTTATGCATGCATGTGTACATGTGTGTATGTGTTTATGCATGTGTATAATGTGTGTGCATATATGTGTGCACATATTTGTGTACATGCATGTGTGTAATGTCTTTCCTAAAACCCAAAAGATAGATTCATAGGCCAATAATATTCACCAAAAAAAGATAAGGTCAAATCTACTTGTCAAAACTACTGTACAGAATTATACCTGATGCTGTTAAGACGTTGTAACAGACACTTAAAAACCAAGTTTGCTGAAAAAGCGTTGACTGCACTCTGGCCCACAAGGAGATATTATTTTGTATCTCTGTTCTTTACTTGGGCTTGGTTGCCTACTAATCCTGTATATGGGAATGTTATCCGCTCAAGGAGTCTATGTAAAACCTGGTGGCCACTTGCCCCTCTCATCCTCCTGCAAGGCTGAGGCAAAAAGATAAGGGAAACTGAGGCATCTTCATGCCAGCTTCCACAGAGTACCCCTCCAGACCTCCAGAGGCAGCAGGAGATCTTCAGTCACCATGCTAAGCCTGAAGCCACCTTGGATTCCAGAAAGAGCAGAGACTGTGGAGAGACCATCACTCTATCATGAGACACTGCCATGCAGAAGCAGTCACCTAATGGAACCAGATTGGTCCCCTTGAGCAAGAAGGACTTCCTTGAAGCACCTTGTAGGATCATGGCTGCCTCAAGGATCAACTAGAGCACACCCCAACAGGACTGCTTACTTGTACATACCTCTCACCCCTGCCCCAGTTGCTCCATACTTAAACTAAGTCATGTCAATCCCCAAAATTAAGGGTGAGTGGATCTCTTAATCTTCACAATGTTTCATATTGTTGGCCCCTCCTTTCCCTGCTCCCCATTTTTTGTATTTGTTTTGTCTTCTGCCCCTAAATGACAATAACAACCTGAAAATAAAAAGAGAAACAGAAAGTACCTGTCTGTGTGATACAAAGTCATAAGTTTAGTCTAGAATGTATTAAAATTATTGACCAGTTCTGAGGATTTTCAGGGGTCCTCTGGCCGGATGTCCATTACCGGATTTTTCTGTTGCCTAAATACAGGATGCTCAGAAAAGGATCCTGGCGCTAAAGTTGGTAGACCTGAATTCAGTCTGACTTCTCAAGCCTATGACTGCTCCTGGGGGATTTCAGTCTTATCTCTTTGTTGTCCACAGCCAAGGGACCTAAGGAGACCATGAAGTGAGGAGGATCCTGTGTCCCTGCATGCTCCTTGAATGCCTTTGCAAATAAGCAGAAGACCCCTTGTCTTAGGGTTACTATTGCTGTGATGAAGCACCATGGCCAAAGCAACTTGGGGAGAGAAGGGCTTACTCAGGTTATGCTTCCACATCGCTGTTCATCACTGAAGGCAGTCAGGGCAGGAACTCAAACAAGGCAGAAACCTGGAGGCAGGAGCTGATGCAGCACCCATGGAGGGGTGCTGCTTACTGGCTTGCTCCCCATGGCTTGTTCAGCCTGCTTTCTTATAGAGCTCATAACCTGAGTTAGCTAACCCAGACTCAGAAAGATACACATCACATCTACTCACTTATAACTAGATTTTAGCCATATAGTACAGGATAACTATCTTACAACCAACACACCAAAAAGATCAGGAACATAGACTTTGTTACCTATCAATGGGACAATTTGCCCTAGGGGTGCTACCATGTAGGCCCCCAGTGCAAGAGGAAGCTCTTAGCCCTCATATGACTGCTGAACTGAGAGGGGCTGATTTGTAGGGACACTCCACATCAGAGAAGTGGGATGTGTGGGAGAGAGAGGAGAGGGTGGGAGGGTGGAACTGGCAGGGATGGAAAGAGGGCACTATGATAGAGATGTAACTTGATATAATAAATAAACATTATATTAAAAAAAAAAGAACTCAGAACCACCAGCCCCGGGAATACACCACCCACCTTGGGCTGGGCCCTCCCAGACAGGCTTACTTACAGCTAGAACTCATGGAGGCATTCTCTCAACTGAGGTTCCCTCCTCTCAGGTGACTATAACCTCTGTCAAGGTGACATAAAACTAGCCAATACAGCCACCCTCAAGATGTAACATTTCTAATGGTAAATGACCCACTGTCATCCATAGGCATGTAATAATTTGCTGCTATACCTGCCCATCTTGGCTGCTAGGAGAGTGTGTCCTTATAGTCAGGCAGGTCATACCACATCATGGAAGTCACTCGGTGCAAGTGTGAACAGGTGTGGCAACAGTGAAGTAAGGGGTTGCCATTAGCCTCTCTAGGTGTTCTGGTCTGGAGAGTTTCAGCACCAATTTGCCATGCCCTGGGCCCCACAGACCAACCACTCTCAGGCTTCCTGCCATGCCGTCAGCCAGTGGAGGGTCACCTGTGTCTCTCAAATCATTCCTGTGCCATCTAGATATGGTAATACCATCTCAGAAGACTCGGGGCTTTATGGATACTTACCTTGGTGCTTTCTGCAGTCTGAAAGCCTGCCTGCCACTTAGATGCTGTCGTTGTTCTTTCCTGTAGAGTGGAGGCCCCACTCACTTGTCTCCTTCCTTGCCTTTAGCCCTCCTTGCTGGGCCTCTGAGGCCAGTGGGCCCTCGTGAAACTGGAACTTCCAGACACCCAGACTGTAGAAGGACTCCCCTGTCGGCCGTAGGTCAAACAGTCCGGGCCCAACAGAGAAATCATGTGTGTGACTCCCAGCAGTGAGGAAGGCTCAGGAAGAAGCAGTTAGCATGGCTGGCCTCAGCCATGTTCACAGCCTCCCCTATCAACTAGGCCACTCAGTCCAGAGAAGAGAGCTTAGTGCACGCACTAGCTACATGGTCCTCTGTCCAGTCACTGGTGACTGGGGCAGAATGAAGGATGAGGTGCAGCTTCAAGAGCTGAGATTTCTCCATTTAGTAACCCTTGCTGCAGTCTCTCATTCGGCCAGAAGTAAGCCTGGTCAAGTTCACTCACTGGCAAGTAAATTCTCCCAGAGAGCACTCCAATGAATCCTCCCAGAGAACACTCCAGTGAATCCTCCCAGGATTGCACTCCAGCATTCCTGCCAAGTCACTAACCTAACACATGAGAGTTTTCTCTTTCATCCTTCACTGTGACCCATAGCTTCATGCTCCCTGCTATTTCCATCATGTATAACCACCGAGGCAAAGGCAGCCAGACGTGAGGAAGCGTTGCATCTGCCAAAGCCCGGGCTCTGGGTAGTTTCTTGAGTGACAGTGAGGCCTGCTCTCGGGATTTCAATAGTTCCAGAAGATGCTCAGCTATTATGAAATCTGACAGTTCTGTGAGCATGTGTGTGTGTGCGTGTGCATGCCTTAATAATTCAAAAACTAGATTGAAAGAAAATATGAGGTAATCATTTCATACCAGCATCATTGCCAAGCCCTAGGGAATGACGACTTCCCAGAAGTCCTTATCTGCCCAAAATTATTCTTATCTGCCCAAAATTATTCTTATCT
>CAJQZJ010032121.1:11416330-11436797 GCA_907164525.1 Lophiomys imhausi
AGAAAGAAAGAAAGAAAGAAAGAAAGAAAGAAAGAAAGAAAGAAAGAAAGAAAGAGAAGCCACCCTGAGCCCTGGCATAGAAGCCAGTTGACCCTTGTCCATTTCTCCTATTAGTGAGACTTCCCTCTTACTTTTACAAGAGCCACAAGCCAGGCCTGTCCAACAAGCCACCACTTACAGGCATCAGTCACAGAATGAAGGAAGTTGCAGCCATCCCTTACTTCTATTGAAGAACACACAAAGGTCCCTGCAACCCAATGACCAATGTCCCTTGTTGGGGAAGCCTTTCCTGAAAAACATCTTAGACCAGTCACCTCACCCTGACTGTACATATATAATTTTAGAATTATTTGCATGGCCATCTTCTTACTGTCTGCCACCTTGAATAGCCACTGAGCCCACTGAGGGTGAGAATTCCATGTGGTGTCCTTGCCTCCTTGCTCACTGTCTCAGTCAGTGCCCAGAAGGGATCTATTACTGAATAGCAGGTGACCTTTTCCTGAAGATTCTGGATTCCCTTCTCTGTCTTCTGTGGTGACCTGGAAAGGAGATTCAGTTCACTTTGCCATGGATTACCTCAAAGTACTGGTGAGAAACTTCATAAAGTCAGATGGACCCAACTTCTCAAGTTCAAACCAAAGTTCAAACTTACTAACACTCCAGAATCAAGGTCTCCTGGTAACAAAACAGAACTCATCTGGTTCAGGATGGTAGCTGGTGTGGTGGCACACACAGGCACCTGGAGGTAGCACATTCTAGGAGGGGACACTGTGAATGCCAAGACCCTAAGGCGGGAGCTCTCCTGGTACATTAGATACCAAGGGCACCATCGTCAGGGGCGGTGCACACAGGAGGAGAAGTTTACTCTGAGGCAGCTTTGAAGGGATTTGAGCAGGGATTGTCATGTTCTGACACATGCTAAGCTCTGGCTGTAGTTACCAGAAGAGGAAGAAAGAAACGAGAGAAGAGGAAGGGAGCCAAGCATCACTGATGTTGGCTGCTGTGGGTCTTCAGGCTGTGATGTTCTCCTGAGTGAGTCTGCAGAGGATTTATAGGACTGTCTAGGGACCTGGAAGGGAAACAACTCTCTCGTTGACTCAAAGAGCAATTCGCATAGAGGTCATAGCGGTTCTATGTTGTACCCTGGGATTCTGAGCCCAGAGAGATGAAGGCAATGTCTCCCTTGAACGGTAGTTTCTCTGTCTCTGGTTGAAGGAAAAATCCATCATTGAAACCTGCTTTAGAGTCTCTAAAACTCAACTATAGCTCTGACATGCCTGCCTGAAGCTCTGCCATCCAAGTGCCTTGTATGGAGAAGCAACAATCATGTAGGACCGGCTACTTACTGTCCCTTCAAACAGACTCCTGCCAGGCTCTGCACAAGATTCTGTTCAACTCCTGGGATCTTCGTATTGTGAAAATGCCTCCACAACTCCTGAGACCAGTTTAGTGGCATGGTAGGAACATGGTGAGAGTCCAGGAAGAGCTGGAAATGACATCCACAGTGCTCTAGGCTGATTGGGATCTGAAGGTCACCTGCTTCTGAAGGGATCAGCATCGTTCTCTGAAAAGGAATGGCTTCTTTTGCTGACCTCAGTGAGTTGTTGGAAATGCCTAACAGCCTACATTCAGGGAGGACCCATTGTTATCTGTACAGAGTATTCCCCAGAGATAATTTTATGGGAGGAAGGTGAGGTTATATGTTGCACTCTATGAAAACTAAAATACATTTTTAATCGTAGCATTAACCCTTTCGAGTTTTCTGTAGTTTTTAAAATGGTTCTCAGATTGTGCAAATTAACCCAAGCATCTTTTAGAGTTGGAGTTTTCCTGGATGGGTTAATGCTTCTGATTGACGGGTTTGACAGCTCAGTGATGAAGAGTGATACTGTATACATATATCTCCAAATGAAGATGGAAGAAAACCATGAACCACATTCCAGCCCTCTGTGATTTCTACCAACTCAGGAAAAGTTGGCCACAGGTCACCTTGATTTAAATATTTGGTAGAATTCCATTTTCATTCTACTGGACTCTCTGAAACCCTGACTATCTGTGATATGAATGAACATGTCCCTTTGGTCACACACAGGATGGATGAAGGAGACCCCACCATCCTCAGGTCCTTAACCGTCCTACGTGGGAGGTAAGCCCACAGGGCCTGCCTAGCCCCATACCAGCATTTGCAAGTGTTCAGTAAATGTTTGATGACATTAATGAATATCAACCTCTCAAGGTGGTCTCTACAACCAGCATGACAGATTGAGGGATCTTGTCAGCTAGCTGTGACAATTATTGATATCCTCATAACATGTAGAAGCAAACGTCTAAGACTTGGTGGAAAGGTCGGGCTTTAAATAGACCTGTTGCAAATGTTCAGGGGAAATGACCTCTGCACGCAGCATGACCACCTGGCTCCCTGCTCTGGGGAATAGGGCTAATTGGCATCTGGAGGGCATCAGGAAAGAGCTTTGGGCCAGTGGAGGTCACGGGAGCCACATAACACCCCTCCTCCATTTCTCTGTTAATTGGGTTGTCAGAATTACTTGTTTTTCTTTCTAAAACCTCTGTGGACTGTGGCTCCACTCCAGGTTCCCCTTGCTCTAGCTGACATTACACCTCTGGGAAAAGGGCACTGCATCCGAACCCCACAAGTCCCACCCACCCCGCCCACACAGCAGCTACAGCAGCCACCTGGCAGCACTCTGCTAAACAAAGATTGGCAGGGATTTCAATGTGACCTGCTGTTTTCTCAACTCTGTGGGTTGTTTCCTTTTTTGTTTGGTTGGTTTTGTTTTGTTTTGTTTTTGCTTCAGATTTTACAGAAGGGCTTTTTAATCACCTCACTAGGTCCTTGGCTGCAATGAATTTTACAGGCTTAAAATGTATAATTGTTCAGATATCTGTAGTCTAAGAGACAATCCACTTTACAAACTATACAATAAAAAGTGTGTAATCAAGGACCAGCACAAAATGGAGAGTGAGCCATATGACAAGCTAAGAACTGGAGTTAATAATAATAGCAACAGATAAATACTCAACACCTTAGCCACCATAGTAACAATGCGTAAGGAATAGTTACTACAATAGTTTGAACAAACAATGTCCCTGATAGGCTTGGGTATTTGAACACATGTTCCCTAGTTGATGGTGGTAACTGTGGAGGTTATAGGACTTGGATACTTATACATGTCACCGGGGGCTTTGGTAGTCCATAGTCTCCCACCATGTCTAGTTAGCTCTCCCAGCCTTGTGTGTGAAGGAGCCAGCTTCCTGTTCCTGCTACCTGCTGCCATGCCTTCATCTTCATGTGGACTCCTGTCTCTGTCTCTCTTCCTGTGTCTCTGTGTCTCTCTGTCTGACTCTCTCTCTCTCTCACACGCATGTGAACCCTCCCATACACATTGACATTGACTACATATGACCACACACAATAATAATATTATTATACTCATTGCAGACATTTGAAAGGTGATGACAAAGAATCACCAAGAACTTGCTATCATCAACATTTCAAATGTATCTACAGACCACAAAACTGAGATCATCCTGAATAAGCGGCTTGGGACTCACTCTGCTCTCTGTTTAAACTTAGTGTTGCTCTATGAACATCTCCCTCTGTCTTAAAATAGCTCCCAAAGCATGCATTTCACGATATAGCTACAGCAGAAAGGCTAGAAGCTAAATCCCCCTGAAAGATCTTTCCCCATCTGGTTGAGATTGTCAGAGGTGTGAATCTGCAGTGTACTTCAGTCCTGTGATGGAGATGCCTGACAGCCAAGGAACCCTTTGGACCCCAGCTGAGGGTGAATTCCTCACACTTCATGTTATAAAGAACCCGAATGCTGTTTAGTGTAGGAGACCTTATATCTTCAGAATCTACACAGGCTCTGTGGGATTTTCCTCTTATAGAAACAGAGGGAGGATTTGCATATTCAGACCCTGATGTGATATAGTTGTTAGGCTCTGCCTGGACCCATGAGGCAGTGTGGACCTCGGGTGTCCAGATTCAAAAGGTTAAGGTGAAAACACTGAGTTTTGCTGACACCCCTCCCATGAAGAATACACTTCAGAGGGCAAGTAGTCTGAATAATGCTACCGTGTGAAAATTTACTAGCAAACTGCTGCAAATCCAAGCTCACCTCTCCTCCCCCACCCCTACCCTGTGACTGTACACCACAGGGCTCAAAAAACTCTGTGAGCCTTGGCTGAGGAGTGACAGGCCTTTTCAACTATCGATCCCTCCTGACACAGAAAATCTAGGCTGAAAGTAGGTTGCAATGGGGTGGAACAGCCAACAAATAGAAAACACGCTAGCCAGAAGGCATTGCATTTGACGAAGATCGTGCAACCAATGGGACTTCTAGGCTGTTTCTGGCAGGACAAATTCTTACTGCACACCAGCTCTCCACAAAGCCCAGGAGATACAGGCAACATGACCTTTACCAAAGGTATATGCTTCCACCAAGTTGGAAGGGAAAGGGGACTCAAGGTTTTGTTTTTTGTTTTGTTTTGTTTTTTTTTTAATTTGAGAAAATGTGTTTTCTAAAATTCAGGTCTCTTGCCAATTTCTCGGAAGCTTGGTCTTGGACAGCTCACCTAATCAGACAGCCCTGGGGGAAGGGTTAGTGCTGCAGAGGATCCAGGGCAGTGAAGAAAATAGCTGAGCTCCTGAGTCAGAACGATGGAGTCTCTCAGCTCAGTCTGGGAAAAGGCAATCTGTCAGTTGATCGATTGACCTGAAAATCACTGGCCCTGGGAGCTGTCAGATGCACTTGAAGAGAGGTGCCCAACCTTGTGCATGAGCTCCTTGGAGGGGTTTAATCAAGTAGTAGTGGGTCAATGGAAAGGTTCAACTCATTGGTGCAGAGAGTTGAGGGAAGCCTGATGTCAGTGGACAGAGGCTATCAAGAAGAGAAAGAACATGCATCTACCTCGGGAAACACCCTTCCGGGGTCTGGAGACAATGCTGGGACAGTGGGACAGACAGCACATCTGCAGGGCAGGAACTACAACTGTGGCCCCAATCCAGAGACTGCGATGCTGAGACACAGTGCCAGAGAAGTCTCTGCACACTTAGAAGTATGTCCCTCTTGTGAGCTGCAGCATAGCCAGGTCGGATCCTAGGTCTGGGATCTACATAGCATGAGGACCCTGGGAGTTGCACCCAGCTCATCTTTGAATCTGACTGGAGCTGTGAGACTTAAAACTGAGCAATAGGAAACCATTAGGGTCTTAGTTCATGTAATGGTTAATCTTTAGGGTCAGCTTGACTGGGTTTTAAATCATGGAGGAAATAAGTCTCAATGAATGTCTGGGAGAGAAGTTCCAGAAAGGTTTGACCGGGAAGAAAAGACTCTCCCTAAATGTGGGTGGCACCATCCCATATGCTGAAGTCTTAGCTAAATAAAATGGAGGAGAAAAGCTGATAATCTCTCTCTCCTCTCACCTCCTCTTTTTTCTCTCCCTCTCCCCTCCATCTTTCTCTGCCTCTGTCTTCTCTTTCTAGATCTAAATAGAAGCAGTAGCATGCCACAGACCAAATGTTACCCTGACATGGATCCTCCTCCACCAAACAAACCACTCCAATGCTTTTTAATTCAGCCATTCTCAAGTTCTCAGTCCATGAGCAGAATAAAGCCAGATGTTCTGCCAGTGTATCACTCAAATGGCCTCTAGCCTGGCTCTCAATAGAGTCCCTCTTTCCCTCTGAGACCTCATGAGACACACATCTATTGTCCATATTTCTTTCAGGATTCTGGTCTTCCAAGTTCTCACAATCATGTACCATTAACCCCTGATTAGAGAGTTCTAAGACTTTTCTAGACAAAAGTTCCAACTCTCGAATGTTCCTCCCACTAATCAGTTCCAAAGAAAGACCTGGAAACCATGTGAGGCCTGGCAGCTCACTGTGGTTATAAAGGGAGCCGGTTAACATGACGGAGCCTCCCATATGGCCCTACTTTCTTCAGTGCACATTCTGGTCACATCTTCCACTAGGCCAAGCAGAACTCTCTACAAATTGGAACTGTGACTTTCTCACAGTGATACATTCCAAGGAAGGACACCATCTGCAACCCCAGGAGAATACAAGGGCCACAGCTCATGCTCGGCTATGACTCGAAGCGGAGTGTGAGGCAACCTTCCCTGTCATTCAAGGCAGGATTCTTCTATTCAGCCCAGCTACTGGATCCAGTAGAGCACAACCAGAGGATCCTTTAAACGTAGTGTTTATGGACTGGAGACTAGAATGATGTTCTTCCAGGAAAGGACCCAGGACCTAGAGAAATCTACATAATGTCATCTTTTTAAGCCCCATGTTTTTCTATAATTATACTTTCACAAACTCTAAATTCTATTGTAATTTTTTTCTCTTTAAACTTTTATTAGTTGGCATACAAAACAATGGATTTCATTTGGCATTTTTATATATGCATATCATGATACTTTGCTCATATTCAACACCTCCATCTTCTCTTATCTTCCATCCCCCTGCCATTCTTTCCCTTCCTCCACTTAAGTAATCCTCTATTCCCCTTCTTCTTTCATGCCATACATATATAAATATATGTATTTATTCTTATTATCCTTATTTTATTATAGTTTTATTGATAATTTCATATGTGTACAATGAAATATAATCATGTGCACCCTATTTCTCTCCTTTAAATGTCTCATATCTTCCCTAACATATTTAACTTCGTCTTTTTTAGTAACCAACTAAGCCCAATTTGTATAGTGATTTTTTTTTATCTTCATTATCAGAGAATACATATTCTCAAATCTCTCAGGCTGTTATTGGTGGAAACCCTGCTAGTGCTGGGTAGGATATGAGAGTTCTTGAGACATTAGATTGGCATGCCCCTCTTAACAGGTCAACTACTCTATCAGACTCTCCCTCAACAAAGCCCAAGCTCAGCTTCTGAGAAGGATTTTAGGGGAAATGTCTGCTTCCGTTCATGGAGTTCACCAACAAGATCCATGGTGGCTGAGGCCACTTTAGTGGCTGGATCGACAGCAAACTTGTTCTAACTGTAGTACAGGAATGCATATTTTTTTATTCTTAAGGTGGAAAAAAAAGACCACCACAGTAGAGTGGTTCAGAGAGTCACGCCATCAGTCCCCTGTCAGGTCCCAACCTGTCAGTCAACACTGCACAGCTTAGAATTTGCAATGAAGCATGGCATTTGGCACTTGACACTCTTCCTAGGAGCTCAGAATTTCAACCTAGACATTAAATTCAATTTTATTAGGCAATCACTAGAGCAACACAACACACTTGGGTGTCTCTTGCCCCCTCCCTTCCCCAGACACACTGGACATCACTGTTCCTTTCTCAGGAATAAGAACAGTCTTTACAGTTACCTAGCTCTCAGCATTTCTACACTAATTATTCCCTTTGAGACAGAGGCCAAACGTGTGAGGTTGTTAAGCAAGGACCACATCGGAGAGCTAAGTGGTTACCCAACAGCCATAAGACTTGAGGGTGTGAAAACTGAACTTCTGACCCAACTGAACTCATCTGAAGAAGCAGCCACTTGACCCTGGACCACCCTACCCACACACTCTCACCTTATCAGCCTGATCCACCTGTGTCCACAGTGCACATGCCTTTTTCTGAGGATTGCCACTGACTACCCGAGCCTCCACTTTCTTCAAAACAAGATGCTGTCCCTGACAAGCTGAACCTTACCAGCAGTAAGCTAGCTTCTCTCTTCTCCACGTGTACTTAAGGGACTCTGGGTTTTTTTGAAACATAGTCTTTCTACATAACCCTGGCTATCCTAGAACTCACTTTGTAGACCAGGCTGACCTCAAACTTATAGAGATCCACCTGCCTCTGCCTCCCAAAGACTGGGATTAAAGGTGTGTGCCACCACCACACCAGACTTGAACTCTTTTTTATTTTCTTACTACATCATACTATAGTTGATTTATTGGCATGAAGAACTATCATTTGTGAGTTCCTTAGGGCAGTGGCTACCTCTGAGACAGATGAGGATAATGTCTTTGGAGCCAGGATGCCTAGGAGAGACTCCCAGGTTTACCCTCTGCTAGCCCCTAAACATTCTGTGCCCTTATTTCCACATCTGGAAATGTGGGCATCAAGAATATTGCCAACTGTGTAAGAGTATTGCGAAGATGAAGAGAGTGAACACACTTATGTTATGAGAACACTGTGACATGACAGAAGACTTTGTGAATGAAGAACAGAAGTGATCACTCAGATGTGAATGCCCTGGCTGCCACCAGGCAGGAATCACCTGTGCACAACACTTTTGCCTCTGAGTCCTCTCCATCAACAGCCTCCTGTTCAATGCATCTCTACTTCCTACCGAGACTGTCACTCAGCAGGTGCTCAAGAGCATCCTCTCAGAAGAATGAGCAAATCAATGTAAAACACTTAGGGGGCTGGAGTGAGATGGAAATGTCACTTACCCTAGATTGGAGAAGTCATGACTCTCTGGATGATTCCCCAAAATCTAAGATCAGGCTGAAGGGAGCATGTACTGCTCTTGCAGAGCACCCAAGTTCAGGTTTCAGAATCCATGCCAGGATGTTCATGGCAGGCACCTGCACTCGTGTGCAAATACCAACACAGACACACATATATGTAATTAAATAAAATAACTCTAAGAAAAGACATGAAGCTCATGCTTCCTCAACAAAAGTGAGTGTGTGTGATAATCTAAATGAAATGACTTCTATAGGCTCATATTATTTGCATGGCTAGTCCTCAGCTGACGAACTATTTGGAAAGGATTAGGAGGGGTGGTCTTGTTGGAGAAAGTGTGGCCTCATTGGAAGGAGGTGTATCATTGGGAGTGGGCTTTGAGGTTTCAAAAGCTCAAGCCAGGCCAGTCTCTCTCTCTCTCTCTCTCTCTCTCTCTCTCTCTCTCTCTTTCTCTCTCTTTCTCTTTCTCTGCCAGCTGCTGCTTATGCATCAGGATGTAAAGCTCTTAGCTACTGTTCCAGTGCCAAACCTGTCTGCTGCTCACCATGATGATCATGGACTAATAACCCTCTGAAACTGTAAGCCAGCCCCCAGTGAAATATTTTCCTTTATAAGAGTTGCCTTGGTCATGGTGTCTCTTCACAGCAATAGAGCTATAACCAAGGCAGAGTGTTTGCATTTGAGTGTGTATATGAGAATATATACATGGGTATGTACATATGTGAGTGTATGCGTGTATAACTACATATGTGAGTCTGTGTGTGTGTGTTTCCTTATGTAACTGGTATACTGAGTCACTAAAAGGAAAGTGAATACATTAAAGAAGTTTGTAAAGACAAAAAGGAATGTCTATCTGACAAACTATAACTTTTAATTTTTTTAGATTGATTTATTTTATGTGTAAGTGTTTTCTCTGCGTGTATATCTACGAAGCATGGGAGAGCCTCATATCCACAGGGCCAGAGATAACACTGGATTCCCAGGAATTGGCGTGGGAGATAGTTATAAAGCACCATGTGGATGCTGAGAAGAGCCTGGATTCTCTGGAGGAGCAAAGTGCTCTTAGCTAGTGAGCTGTCCCTCCAGCCCCAAGCTGTAAAAATCAATAAATAATATCAGGCACTTATGATTCAAAGGAGAGGCTATCATAAGGAAAGCTTTTAGAAAAATCAGAAAGATTAGAATTTGATATTTGTATATGACATTCCATTTATAGCTTTATAAATAACGACTATACGAATTCATAGATGAACACCACCTGAAATATTTCAGAATTTTTACTGAATTCTTTGTGTTATAGTGAAAAGTTCCCCATAACAAAAGCTCAATGAAGTAGGAAAATTAAGAAGCCTATTGAGGGACTGGAGAGATGGCTCAGTGATTAAGAGCACTGGCTGCTCTTCCAAAGGACCCAGGTTCAAATCCCAGCACCCACATGGCAATTCGAAACTATCTGTAATGGCAGTCATGGTGGTGCACTCCTTTAATCTCAGCACTCAGGAATCAGAGGCAGGCAGGCAGATCTCTGTGAATTCAAGGCCAACCTGGTCTACAAAGTAAGTCCATGACAGCCAGGGCTTGTTACACAGAGAAACTCTGTCTCGAAAAAAACACACACACACAAAAAGAAACCTATTGATAAAAGGGGAAATATTATGCAGAAATTGTTTATGCATAAATGCTTGATGTATAAGCAGGGATATGTTTCAAAAGTAAATCTAACAAAAAGAAATTCCACAGCAATGTAGTTCTATTTATGGGATAAGCCTTGTAAATGTTTCTTAAAGCCAGGAGCTTTTAGCAGTGTGACAGACTACATCAACTGAATTACATTTAGATCTCCCAGACTCTTTCAATTAAACAAATGAACAGGAGAGTGGAAAAGGTAAACACCCTGACCAGATGAGGTAATAACTAATCCTCCACACCCCTGAGTGAGTGAGGCCGGTGTGCATGGCTGTCTTGGCTGTCTTCACAGCACAGGACTCTCATTAGAAACATCAGAGGAAGACAAAGTAGCCTACAAGATGTTACATAAAGAACAAAAGGAAAAGCCAGCAAAACTCCCATCTGAAATTGGCCCAGCCTAGTGGAAGGATTCTGGGAAAACAGCTGTAGGGATTTAAGCATAGATGGGGATCCTTCCCAGGGTGCCTCTCTTACGGACAGAGTACCCCAAATAGGAAAACCAAAATCCTACAGACAGTATCTACCAAACAGTCAGACAGTGGCATGTTTTCATGAACCCCAATATAAATATACACAAGGACAAAGCACCTGTACTACACAGCTTGCATGAGATGCCAACGAGATCAACAACTAATGAAACAGTACCAATGAGGAAGTGACAGCAGCCAATCCAAGAACAGCAGATGAAAATGGAGTACAATCTTGGTTTCTAGCTATGATTTTTAAGTGAAAACAACCAGGGTATAGAAAAGGAAAAAGATCAGATGTCAGACATTTAGACAGCCACAGTCTGTGCCAAAGGACAACAACAGAATAACTTAAGATGCCCGAAGGTGGGAAAGAAGCCAAAGACCTTACACATAACAAAACCAACTGTTAAGTATAAAGGCTGAAGGCAATCTTCATACAGAAATAAATGCAGAGATAGAGCAGCCAAAATAAACAGACCCAATTCACAACTTACAATAAATAATCAAAACAGTGTTTAACTAGCATAAACACCACAAAGAACAGCATAATTCAAGAGAGGCTAGAAAATGACCTATGTGTGTGTAACTCATTTTCAACCAAGATGCACAGAAGATACACTGGATAAAATAGTAACAAAGGGGACCAGTGAAATGGCTCCATGCATAAAGGCACTTGCCATCAAGCCTGACTCCCTGAGATCAATTCCGGAGACCCACATGCTGGAGAAACCCGACTCCCTGAAGTTGCTCTCAGGTCTCATCACATCCACCAGGGTACCTGCGAGCATATGTGTGCACAAACACACATAACACTAACCAATTCATTACTTTTTAAAGGAAAAAAAAAAGGACAAGACCTTGGAGATGTGGCTCTGCAGTGGTGCCTCTCCCCAGATGCACACTTCCTGCATTTTGCCTGCCACACTGTAAGAAAGCATAAAACACAGATCAGAAAGCAACTCAAGTCAGTTTTTCAGATGGGTAAGTACCCACAATTCTCAAACTCTGTACAAAAACTGTTCAATATTAAAAAAAAAAAAAAAGTAGGGGCTGGAGAGATAGCTCAGTGGGTAAGAGCACTGGCTGTTCTTCCAAAGGACCCAGGTTCAAATCCCAGCACCACATGGCAGTTTGAAACTGTCTGTAATGGCCAGGCATGGTGGCACACATCTTTAATCCCAGCACTCAGGAGGCAGAGGCAAGCGGATCTCTGTGAGTTTAAGGCCAGACTGGTCTACAGAGTCAGTTCCAGGACAGTCAGAGATACACAGAGAAACCTTATCTCAAAAAATAATAATAATAATAAACAAAAATAAAAGAAAGTAAAATAATTCAACAGATGCTTTACTGAAGGGTAAAGGAAGAAACAGACGCAGGATTTTAAAAAGACAACTACTGGTTGCTACTAGCTATTAGCTTAGAGTGCAAGGATGTCACTTAAAGGTGACAAGTTTCAAATGTACTAACAACAACAAAACCAGCTCTATTGTATAAATGACGAAACTAAGCAAAAAGATTCAAAAAGACTGGTAAAAACGATAAACGTCAAATATGGCAAATTCATGCCAAAGTAGAATTCTCATCAAAAAACAAGGTTAAAAAAAATGATCTATAATGGTAGAAGCTGTGATTTATAACAATATAACATTGATATTTATAATCTTGGAAATGTATTTGGCAATCAGTGATTATAGATCCAAAGAACTTTCCACACACAAATAAGCTGGACTCAGAAGGGGAAACATGATACTGAATATCTATATCAAATCTAAATGAGAGGGAAGCTGTATCCATGAAGCCTCTCCAATGCAGACGCCTAAACAAGGACTGAATAATGATAACAATAGACTTTTTGTTTGTTTTATTGTTGGTGGGGGGACTTGTTTGTTGTTGGGGGGTTGGTTTATTAAGACAGGGTCTCTCTATGTAGCCCTGGCTGTCCTGGAACTCACTATGTAGACCAAGCTGGCCTCAAATGGACAGAGATCCACCTGCCTCTGCCTCCTGAGTTCTGGGTCAGTGTCTTAGTCAGTAAGTATCCTATTGCTGTGAAGAGACCCATGGCAACTCTTACAAAGGAAGGCATTTATTTGGGGGATGGCTTACGATTTCAGAGGTTTAGTCCATTGTCATTGTGGTGGAGAGCATGGTGGCATGCATGGCACTGGAGCAGTATCTGAGAGTCTCACATCCTGAGCCACAGACGGACAGGCAGAGAGAGAGACAATGAGCCTGGCATGGGCTTTTGAAATCTCAATGCTCACTCCCAGTGACACACTTCCTCTAACAGGACAACATGATACAGTGTGGAAATTAAATACATTCATACAGACCATGGTAATGACCAATTTCACACCCTTATAGATGCTTTATATCAGCTCTCTCTAACACACCAGCAGACTGTTCTGTCTCCCTTTTGATGCTTTTTGGAAGAGCACCTGCAGTTACAGATCTTCAAAACCTCGCCTGTAAAAGACTGTCCTCCCCACACTAGGGACAGGGGCACACACCTTTAATCCCAGCACTGGGGAGGCAGAGACAGCAGATCACTAAGTTTGAGGCCAGCCTGGTGGTATGGACTGTAGTTCAAGAGCCATTACTATTTCATATCCTGAGGGAGCTGGATGCATGGGCCAATGGCCACTCTGGAACTAGTTTGGTCACTGGACAGAGAATATATCAGAAAACAGTTGAAGGACCTGTGCAATTTTTTGCCATATTTGAGGGAAAGAGCCTTTGAGATTGGGGGTGGAAGGGGGAATAGACTCTGTATTGTGCATCTCTCTTCCACTGTCATCATCAGGCAAAGGTAGAGAAATCAAACTGTGCCAAAATCAAACCCTTATCAAAGACGGGGACAAGTGGGAGGGAGCAGAAAAGCAGGGAACCTCTCTCAGGACAGAAAGCAGAATGACAGACAAGTCACAGAAAGAATACACTCCATTTTCTATGGCAATCTCTGGGGTTACATCCAGGGCCAGCACAGTTAAATCCTCCACCATTGAGTTATATCCTGAGCCAAATAATCAAATACTTTTAAAATGCCAGAAAGTGGGGCCTGAAAGAATGGCTCAACAGTTAAAAGCACTGGCTGCCCTTCCAGGGGACTTGGGTTCAATTCCCAGCACCCACATGGCAACTTACAACCATCTGTAAGTCCAGTCCCGGGGAACTGATGCCCTCTCCTGGCCTCCCTGGGCACCAGGCGCTTGCATAGCACATGGGCATATGTACAGACAAAACACTCATACACCATACACATAAAATAAAATAAAAATAAATTTAAATACCAGGAAGGATTTTTTTCTCCTGGAACTCCCAATTGTGTCCACAAAACATGACAATTTATTTGGTCAAAGCATGTCTTTTCATTTCAGGGTCGTCAGGTGGTATGACAGAATTACAGCTGGAGTCCCTAGGTCTCAGCACTTGGATGGCAGCCAGTGTCACCACCAGCCTGGATACCTATTGGCCCTGGAGCTCCCTTTCACTGGCAAGGTCCTGCAGAGGGTGCAGAAGAAGGCAAAGTATATAGAGACAGCATCCACTCTTTGTCCCACCCAGGTAAAGGCCTCCCCAGTGGGTCTAAGTCAGAATGACAGGCGTGGGGCTATTCTGGCAGCATTCTTGACCTAAGACACTTTTCCTGTTGATAGTTTTGACTTGGGTTGTTTGGGTCTCTCCAGCAGGAGACCAGAAGAAGATCAAACACACAAGCCCCTCCAGCTGAAACAAGACCAGCCTGAAACAGCCAAGGAGGCCAAAGCCCCTGCTGTTGGAGGGTGGGAAACGGGATGGAGGCTCTTTCTCTGTGGCCTAGGGAAGCAGTAGTAAAGAAAGGCTGGCCTGTCCTGAGCCATATAAAGCTAAGGTCACTGGGCCAGCAGCTTGGAGGTCAGGGCCTCCTGGGTCCCCTGCAGACAATGAGTCACCCTCTGAGGCCTGAGTTGAGGTGACCAGGCCCAGACTTCTGTGATAGGTCCACCACCTTCACACTGGGTTGTGTAGGGCCTGTTGTTATTTGTAGTCAATGTTCAGGAAGTCCAGGAATAGAGAAAAAGTGACTCAGAAGACAAGGCCTTCCCTGGCCCCTGTCAGACTCTGTGTACTGGAATATCTTCACTCAAACAGTGGGAAATGCTGAGGAGGGGCCTGAAGGGCTCTGGTTATCTTCAGGTCACAGACATCTCACCCTCAAATAGAAGAATGAGGTGCGGTGGCACACCTGGCCAGGTGTGGGGGTGCACACGCATGACCCTGGCACTGGGGATGTCAAGACAGGAGGACCACAAATCTGAGGCCAGCCTGGGTTACATAACAGGATCTGTCTCAGGAAAAAAGAGGGGGTGAGGAAAGAGAAAAAGGAGAAGGAAGAGGTGAGAGAATGAAGAAGAAGGGAAAAGGGAAAGGAGAAAGGAAAAAAATAGCACCCCATTGCCAAGAGAACTGAGACTGAGCAGATCCACCTGCCCAGCCCAGGAATGGAGAAAGGGGGTGTCTGCACTACCATGGGGCAGCTCTGAGTCCACCACTGATGGAATCAAGAGACAGACAGAGAAGTACCAACCTGACTACAGATCCTTGGTGTCATTAACTGCCTCAGGGACCTCTGTCAAACTTGATCCATACTTGGGTTCTGTGCTCCCTTTGTAGGGCTGGGAGAGTAGCTATAATGTCTAAATTAGGGACTTGGCATTTACCAAAGAGCCACTGGTGACAGTCAAGAGGACTGAGGGGTTAGTCCTGCCCATTCAGCATCTGAAAGAGCAGGGCCTTCAGGTCCCTTCTGTTTGAACACAGACCTGCAACCTGCATCTATGCTGTCCTTGTGAACAGGGTCTGAATCATCCACATAGCCAGGGAAAGGCATCCATGGCTTCCAGCCTGGCCTTTCCAGAAAGGCTCCATGGCCCCAAGGCCAAGGCTTCAGTCCAGGGCAGGCAGCCTGGCCAGGGCTGGAGTGCAAAGCCTTCTCAGAGGCTACAGGGATCTGGCCAACATGTCTTCATTCATGACAGATGAAAAACTGTGAATAAAAGTCTCCACATCTGGAAAACGGTGCCTTTGTTGTACAGTTAATAAGAGAAATCCATGTGTTAAAACAAGATGGCTCTTTTCCGAATGATCTTCAATGAACTGCTCCAAGTCCTAGATGAGCCAGGAGACAAACAGAGCAGGGAAGACAGAGACTTCCAAATTCAGAGAAATGATCTCTCCACGTGTATGTAAGTAAAAATGCCATTTCACCTGGATAATTAAGGCCTATAGCCTTTGTGCCAGGAGTCCTCACAGGAAGCTAGAAGCACCTAGAGTCGAGGTGCCTGGGTCCCATCCAAACCAATTAAACCAATATCTGGGGCAGGGGGTGAGGGGAACAGAGGGGGAGATCAGGGAGGTAGAGGAGCAGGCATCTGTTTATACTGAAGTTACTGATCCTCCACTAGGGTTCAAACCTTTTCCGCTGAGCTTACCTTAACAAAACAGTCTTCCTGTCCATGCCTACAGGCATAGGGTCCTCTCCGTGTCCAGGGGATCCAGGAGGCTGAGTGTGGCCATGGAGACCCAGTTGTAAATCCATTTCTCATCTAGATCCCTGAAGTCCAAAGATGACAGCAGAGATACTGGGTGTTGGTCACAAGCTTCCTCCACCCAAGCCCTGGACATGCTCCAGCCTTATTACTTGGTGTACAAGTGAGTGATGACCTGCCAAGCAGTTAAACGTCCTGGCCAGGGTGATGGCCAGGTCAGTGTCAGACAAGAGAACTGAGTTAACTGAGACAAAGCTCTGGATGGGGGCCCCAACAGACTAATGAACCGGTCTTCGTACATCCACTGATGGAGAAAGGAAGCCCTGGATGGGAGTCCAGAGCCACTTTTCATAGGACAGGTTCCTTCTGCCTGGGACAACATCCTCTAGCCCTTCCTCCTAATGTGTAAAATGAGGGGGTATTCTCCTTGAAGAGGATTGTAAGAGAGAGAGAGAGAGAGTGAGTGAGAGAATGAGTAATAGGCAACATCGTGCCGTAAGCCCTAAAATAATGATGTGCGGGGGTAATTATGGACAAACTTCCAGAAACGTTGAACCACACTTTAAACTTATGGCCCATCAAAATGGCTTCCCTGGTATTCTCATCCATCAAAACTAATCTGTACTTTAAGTGTGGACAGTTTATTATATCTCTGAAATGACTTGATAAGACTGATTTTTAAACCGTTCTGAGTGCAGGTTCCTGGCCACCAGCAATCATGACACTCTGAGCCCCCCCCCTCCCGACAATCCCTGCTTTACATTGCAATTGTACTTAAAGTGACTTTGACCAAAACCATAGACAGCACCAAGGTGGCATGGGTAAGCGTTCACCATCCTGTCAAATTCTGCCACAGCCATGTTCTCGCCTCTCCTGGGAATGCTTAGAAGAGTTTCCAGTCTCCCTCAGATGTCACAGTGTGGAGAGGCAAAGCCTGAGACATCGTGCAGAAGAACAGAAGTTTCAGGGCAGAGCCCACAGAGGTGTAAACACTGTGGGGAACATACGATGTCTCCTAGAAAAGCTAAACGTGGGACTAATACAACCAAATTTGTAGAAGCGTCAGGACGTATGGGAGTGCTCAATAGCGGGTAAAAGGACAAACACAGGTAGTGTGTGCGGGAGAATATTATTCAGACCTACAAAGGAAAGATTTGCTGGCATGTGCTCTATCATGGAGACCCCTGAGGACAGTGAGCTGGGTAACCAAAGCCTGCTGCACTCAGTAGGACACACACTATACAACGACACTTATATGAGATCCTCTGAGTAGTCACATCTGCGGGAATGGTGGTTGCCAGGGACTAGAGGAAAGAAGGGGAGAACTGTTTAGTGAGTTTTGTGTGATAACAAGAGTCCTGAGCAGCCAATGTAAGAGAGAGCAGAAACAGACCTGAAGTCTCTTGATCAAGCCAGCCCTGAAACTGTAACCTCACAAAAGTCAATGGTTTCCAAGTCTGTCGATTTCGCCTTTCTGGTAGCTCTAGCTTACACCATACCTACTGTGTTGTACATTAATGAAAACACTGCTGTCAGTTTCTAGAAAGCCAACCCAGTAGAATTTGCAGTCCAGTACCTTGAGACAACCTAAAACCCGGGAGCAAAGTCTGTTTGCGGACAGGGACACCTGGAGAAAACAGAAGATAGAGGATCCCCTTTAGGGAGAAAAAGAGGTAGCACTCAGGGAAGGATAAAAGATGACTACAAACAGTGGAGCCATGTAGGCCCACTGTGAACCTTTGTGGCACTCTTGGCGCCTGGGCTGAAGGGAGGAGTCCTAAGTTTGAATGACAGAGAATAGGTGTGTGGGAGTATAGAAGCCAGAAGGATCCAGAGCCAGCAGATTATGGGACAGGAATGGGTTCATGTGTGATGACAGTTATTGGTTCAGGAACCAAGATGACCAAGAGGTTTGAGGACTTCATGGGTTAGGAAGTGCTGAGGCCTAGGTTGGATGACCTCACACTTGGACGTTTCTAAAGCAAGGGGAGGAGGGGGTCTGCATATTCATTCTCTCCTCAGTCAGAAATTTGAAGAGTGGTTCCAAGCACAAGTCTCCTCCCTTCACATTTGGAAGTGACACTTGCTCCTTAACAGCTCCCACCTGGGGAAAATCCACCTGCAGCCCCTACCACCTGCATCAAGCTGCTGGCTCCCTCAAACCTAAACATGCACTCCTTTAGTTGTGACCACACGAATGTGTTTGTTTTTATTGGTTCTGCTTTTCAAAATGCTGCAACTTTGACTTGGGTAATTCTAGTTTGAAATCAATGGCTCCTTGTGACCTACAAATGTGACCTACTCTTTCTTGGCACCAAAAACCTCCTGCTGCTGACCATTTTCCCCAGGTACTGGCATTTGCATTCCCATCTGGTCATCTGGCAATTTTATGCTTCTGGCCTTGATCCATGCTATTCCCTCTACCTAGCATGTGTGTCCCTGCCCTTTGCTTTGGGCAGATGTGGTTCACAATTCAGTCTAAGAAAAGTGTTTAACAACAGCATCCTCTCTCAGAGGTGTGTGAAATCAGTCCCTTCCACATAAAGTTTTATTGATATTCTCATTATGGTTTTTACTGTACTTATAAATTTGTCTGTCTATCTGTGCATTGTGTTTTGTGAGAATCCTGTATTCCCTATGCCTGCATTGCAGGAGGGCCTCAGTCAATCTCCAATGAGAGAATGAAGAAATGGCACTGAACAGATGTGGATCTGACATTGGCTCCATCAGTCCTCCCATCTATAAAATGGTACAAGCCACAATGTAAGAACACAGTGAAGAAGGTGACAGTGGGGAAGTTCTATGAAATACACACCATTCTAAATAGTACTCAAGGAACTTAAAATGCCTGAAAGTCACTTTCATAAGAACGCTGCAAAGATGAAAGCTGTTGTCACCATTTTTTAGTTGATAGAATTAAAGTTTAAGAATTCCCATGAAGAGCCGGGCGGTGGTGGCGCACGCCTTTAATCCCAGCACTTGGGAGGCAGAGGCAGGCGGATCTTTGTGAGTTCGAGGCCAGCCTGGTCTACAAAGCGAGTCCAGGACAGCCAGAGATATTCAAAAAAACCCTGTCAAAAAAAAAAAAAAAAAAAAAAAAAAAAAAAAAAAAAAGAATTCCCATGAAGCACGAAGCAGTGTGCTCTACCGTGGAGTCTCGGCAGATGCTTGCTTCCGGACAACTTCCCTCAAACCTCTAAGAAGTCCTGAGACAACTGGGAAGAAAGGAAGGAGGAACTTGAATACAGGAGAGCAGGGAACAGAGATGCTGAATTCTCAACATCGTTCCACAGGTTTCAGAGAAACACATCCCCCCAAACCAAAGCGGGAGTCACAACCACACGGAGCAGAGACTTCCTAGTCAGTACTCAGTTGGCTTGAAGGAGATTGTTTCAGGCAAGTATTGTTAATTAGGCTGTGATACTATTCATTGCTTCAGCGATGCTAGACAAGTGCAGTGGTCACAGAAAGGAGAAGTAATGCTGATTAGAGGCCCAGCTAACCAGCTCATGTTGTCTAACATGTTACACCTCCGACATGATTGCCAGCAGCAGTCATGAGGCAGGAATGAAATGCATAGCTAGAGTAGGAACACCTCACATTAATGGAGCATGCACTTTCTTCTGTTTAAAGATTTACTTACTTATATCTATGAGTACACTATTTGTATGTATGCCTGCATGACAGAAGAGGGCATCACATCCCATTCTTGTTGTGAACCACCATGCGGTTCCTGGGAGTTGAACTCGTGACCTCTGGACAAGCAGCCAGTGCTCTTAACCACTGAGCCACTCTCTAGCCCATGGAGCGTGCACTTTCTGACAGGCTCTAGATTGCTCATTCCACAGCCATCAGTACATGCCTGTCTCTGAAATAATCTCTAGCAACATCTACTTTTTGGAGGTGGACTCTCCTTCCTAACCTAGGAGGAAGATTAGGGGCTACCTTCTTGTAATGCACCAAATATATTAAATAAGTGTTTTCAGACAGTGATTTTTTTGTTTTGTTTTTTTGAGACAGGGTTTCTCTGTGTATCCTTGGCTGCCCTGGACTCACTTTGTAGACCAGGTTGGCCTTGAATTCACAGAGATCCACCTGGCTCAGCCTCCTGAGTGCTGGGATTAAAGGCATGCACCACCACGCCCGGCTTAAGGTACTGATTCTTATAAGTGGGGTGACAAGTGGCTTCTGTAATGCCTCTCAAACCACAGGGAGTCCACTTCTATGGTACCTCTCCAGCCACAGGGAGTCTATACCTCTATGGTACCTCTCCAGCCCCAGGGAGTCCACACCTCTATGATGCCTCTCCAGCCACAGGGAGTCCA
>CAJQZJ010032121.1:11436807-11441807 GCA_907164525.1 Lophiomys imhausi
CAGGGAGTCCACACCTCTATGGTGCCTCTCCAGCCACAGGGAGTCCATACCTCTATGGTACCTCTCCAGCCACAGGGAGTCCATACCTCTATGATGCCTCTCCAGCCACAGGGAGTCTATACCTCTATGGTGCCTCTACAGCCACTGGGAGTCCACACCTCTATGGTGCCTCTCCAGCCATAGACAATATATACCACCCAAGCTTAGGGGACAAAGCAGCAGGTTCCAAAGCAGCAGGGTTTTTAAGACAGACAAACTGGTAAGAGCTCCCAAAAAAATGATCTTTTGAAGCTCCAACATACATGTGAGGAGACAGGTGGCATGTGTGCTCACATACCACCTGGAGCAGGGGTGTGTCCTTGTGCTGGCTAGTTGTGTGTCAGCTCAACACAAGCTAGAGTCACCTAAGAGGGGACCTCAGTTAAGAAAATGTCCCCACCATATTGGCCTGTAGGCAAGTCTTTAGATCCTTTTCTTAATTAATGTTTGGTGTGAGAGGGTACAGCCCACTGTGGTTAGTGCCTTCCCTGGGAAGGTAGTCCTGGATGGTATGAGGTAGCAGGCTGAGGAAGCCATAGGGAGCAAGTCAGTAAGCAGCATTCCTCCATGGCCCCTGCTCCAGTTTCTGCCTCCAAGTTCCTGTCTTGAGTTCCTGTCCTGACCTCACTTAGAGATGGAGTGAGACTTGAGAGTTGTAAGATGAAATAAACCCTTTCCTCCCCAAGTTGCCTTCGGTCACCATATTTTATCACAGCAATGGAAAATCTAACCATGACAGTTTTTTTTTTTTGGATTAATGTATTTTTTTCAAGTTATATCTCAATCACAGTCCCTTCTCCCCTCCCAGTCCCTCACTCCCTTCCTGTCTTCCTCCCTCCCTCCTTCCCTCTTCCTCATCTCCCTCCTCTCCTTCTCCTCAGATGAGGGGAGCCCAAACATATCAAACTCCCTCAGTTCATCAGTCACATGAGGGCTAAGAGCTTCCTCTTCTACTGGGGCTTGATATGGCAGTCCATCTAGTTCCACTAACACGCAACAGGGTCCGTGACTCGCTGCTGGGTAGAGTTTTTCATAGAATAGTTATGCTAGGTTCCTGTCTGTTTGGGTCTGTGGGTTGTAGGATAGTTGTCCAGTGCTATATGGTTAATATCCACTTATAAGAGAGTACATATTATGTGTATCTTTCTGGGTCTGCGTCAGCTCACTTAGGATAAGCTTTTCTAGTTCCATCCATTTAGTTGAATATTGCATGATTTCCTTGTTTCTGATAGCTATGTGATATTCCATTGTGTAAATGTACCAGGTTTTTTTTATCCATTCTTTGGTTGAAAGTCATCTGGGTTGTTTCCAGTTTCTGGCTATTCTGAATAAAGTTTCTATGAACATTGTTGTGGTGATGTCCTCGTGATTTGGTGTAAAATCTATGCCGAGGAGCTGTATGGTTGGGTCTTGAGGTACAGCTAGTCCCAATTTTCTAAGATATAACCAGATTTATTTCCAAAGTGGTTGTACAAGTTTGCATTCCCACCACTAATGGAGGAGTGTTCCTCTTTCTCCACATCCTTGCCAGAATGTGCTATCATTTGAGTTTTTTATCTTAGCCATTCTGATGGGTGTGAGATGGTATCTCAGAGTCGTTTTGAATTGCATTTCCCTGATGATAAAGGATGCTGAACATTCCTTCAAGTGCCTCTCAGCCTTTAGAGATTCCTCTTTTGTGAATTCTCAGTTTAGCTCTGTACCTCATTTTTAGATTGGCTTATTTGATTTATTGGTGTTTGATTTCTTGAGTTCTTTATATATTTTGGATATTAGTCCTCGGACCAAGGCAGTTCTTAAGATAGACTGGAAAACCTCTCTCAATTCTGGGTTCAGGAGGGTTGGTAGGGCACTAATAAAGACTCTCTTCCATAGTGGAGAATCACTAGCCCAACATTAAGGCCAGCTCTGCCCCACCTAACAAATATTACAAAGCAAGCATAAGAGAATCATACTGTTTCCAAGTAGTTTAATTGCTCCCTGAACAAAGATCAAACATCAACAGGATGGCTGATGAGATGGCAACTTGAGTGCAATTCCCAGAACCCATGTGGTGGGAGGACCAACTTCCACAAGTTGCCCTCTGACCTCCACACACACACACCATGGCACACACACAGCTATACACACATACATAAATGTGATTTAAAAAGTAAAACAGGATAAAGTTATAGCTCTGTGGTAGAGCACTAAGTTCAAATCCCAGAACCACTAAAAATTAAAAACTTAGTAAAATAAAACTTGTAAAAAAAAAATTGACAGAAATACAGATACACAGCATCCAGTGGTGTGAAATTCACAATGCCTGGCATCCAGTTGAAAACTAGCAACATGCAAAGAAACACACCATAGTGATAAGAAAAATCAACCAATCAGCATGGACTCAGATTGACAAACACACAGATGCTGTAATAAATTTTATATTGATAAATTGCCATGCACTGTTTGAGCTCACTAAAAAGCTGGCTCTGGATACAGGGCTGTAGCCCCTCCCCATTTCAGACCCAGGCATGTCTGCCTCAAAGTGTCTTCCAAGGCCCCTTGTCTGAGATGCTGGCCCAACTCTATGACGCAGAAGGCAAAAAAGAACCTGCGTAGACACAATGTCCTTCAGAACAGCTAGAAGGTGAACCATTTTCAGTAGATGTGACTGTTGTTCAGTAACATGATATAAATGTACCTAGTGGAAAGAGATTCAGGAAGATCAGCCACGAGGAGCTCGGCCATGCAGAGAAATCTTGGACAGGAACTCCAGCTATCTGTCTCAACTTCCTCAGCTGGTTTGGACTGGACTGAGGGCTCAATTAGAATATGATATCTCTATATATTGCTATTTGATCTTTTATTTCAAATCTCCACCACAGGAGGCACCTGCTTTACTATTCTCTGTTGAGAACTGGCTGCCTTAAAGGGGCTTCCCAGTTGGTTTGTTGGGTGGTTTGAATACCTGATTTGATGGTGTTTTGCTATCTGTCTGTCAATCTGTCTATCTACCTGTCTGATACTTGTCACTTATTCTTTTACTTTATCTATATATATACCTAATAAACTCATTCAAAAACAAAACTACGGCTATCATAATTTTCCAAACCATTCCCAACAGACACTAACACACTTATTAAAACTACATTATGCATTTTCAAAAGTCACACAGAAAACTAGTTTTACAGCTTCTGAGTTCAGAGTTTGTTGATCTTCTTCAATATATAGATTTATAGTTCTGCTCAGACTGGAAAATTTTCAATCAATTATTTCTCAAAGCATTTTTATTCCCCCGTATTCTTCTCATTCCATATTTGTATTTTCTTTTTCTTGGGAGAGCATTTTAGATTATTTCTTTTCCTTGAGAGTGAATTTTAGATTATTTCTATATACTAGGTGTTACCAATCTTCTCATCTGCAATGTCTTGCCTGTTGGTAACTCTGTCCCGCATATTTTTTACATCATCATCATGATCTCACCTCTGATCTTCTGACCTTTGTCTCTGGAACTAATCTCCCTGCATCTGTTAGGCACTAAGGGAATTCACACAACAAAAAGAAACTGACAACACGCAGAAATCTGGATCCACTCAAACAGATGAAGAGGATCCAAAATTGTAATTGTATGTAAGATTCTAATTGTATCGATGAGTAATGACAATGCAATGTAGCACTTACAGCACAGGTAGCATAAAATGTATGGCAGTAGAGCAAGGAACCATGAGGTAATCGTAAGAGCCTGATACTAGTCTAGTATAAAGGGGCCCAGAAACACTCCAGGGAGACTTTTGCTGGCCTATTCATTCATTCAGCAGATACTGAATAAGCATCTTCTGCTTGCCAGGAACGGTTATAAATACTTAGATTTCACCAGTGAGCAGCAAGAACTGTCGTAAACAGCACAGCAGCGCTTCCTTAGCAGCACTGCACATACAGTGGTCGCGGGAGATTGCAAGACAGCCAAGAGGATTCCTATGCACCACTGAGCGATGGAGGCTGCTCAGTCTACCACTTGGAGGCTTTGGGGATGCCTGCGTCAACAGTCACTGTGCTTCCAACATCCACAGCATGGGCACATTGGACTCAACAATGATGAGAAATGACTGCGGTGCGGGTTGTGTGTTTACTACGCTGCACATCTTGTCATCATCTTAGGGTGCACTCATACTTACTTTTTTATGTTTATTTATTACTTCAGGTTACATCTCCATCACAGCGTCCTCTTTTCCACCCCTCCCAGTCCTGCCCTCCCACCCTCTACCCCCATCCCTTCCATCCCACTCCTCTGGAGTGGAGTGTCCCTACATAGCAGTTCAGCAGTCATATGAGGGCCAAGAGCCTCCTCATACACTGGGGGCCTACAAGGCAGCACCACTAGGGAAAAGTGTCTCATTGACAGGTAATAAAGTCTATGTTCCTGTTCCCTTTGGTGCACTGGTTGTAGTATAGTTATCCTGTATTATATGGCTAAAATCCGATTATAAGTGAATAGATGCCATGTGCATCCTTCTGAGTCTGGGTTAGCTAACTCAGGATGAGCTTCTCTAGTTCCATCCATTTGGCTGCAAATTGCATGATTTCGTTGTTTTTGATGGCTGAATAGCATTCCATTGTGTAAATGTACCACAGTTTTTTATCCATTCCTCAGTTGAGGGACATCTCGGTTGTTTCCAGTTTCTAGCTATTACAAATAAGGCTGCTATGAACATAAATGAGGATACGTCCTTATAGTTTGGTGAAGAATCATTTGGATGTATACCCAGAAGTGGTATGGCTGGATCTTGAGGTAGAGTTATTCCAAGTTTTCTAAGATATCACCAGACTGTTTCCATAGTAGTTGTACAAGCTTGCACTCCCACCAGCAATGGAGGAGGGTTCCCCTTTCTCCACAACCTCACCAGCATATGCTGTCATTTGAGTTTTTGATCTTAGCCATTCTGACAGGTGTGAGATGGAATCTCAGGGTCGTCTTAAGTTGC
>CAJQZJ010032121.1:11446807-11493883 GCA_907164525.1 Lophiomys imhausi
CCGTGAGCACAAGAAAGCAAATAATTTTGCAATAATTTTACAAGTAAAAGAGAATAATTGCCAGTATTTTCTTTCCCAGCCTAGACCACTTTTCATTTAGTGTAGAGAAAGATTCTAAAATAAGAGATAAAGTGTCAGTTGGCTCCAGTAATCATCCAGGATAAAAGTTGGTTCCAGCTCATCACAGGCCACAAAACAGCCCATGACTTTGATCAAAAAGAATTAGCAATTAAGTACTTGTTTGTGTGTATGTGTGTATGTACATGTTCAGACCTTGTTCCAAGCATTCCGTGTTTATATGTGTATATGCATATATATATATATATACAAATACACACATATATCTGTGCAAAAGTGTGTTCATGTAACCCTCAGGATACCCTTCTAAGAAAGCACTTCAATTACAGCATTAAAGATAAGTATGCAAAATATTGGGGTGAGATCAACTTGCCTAGCATTTTTTAGAGCTTGGAAAACAATCTCTGTTCATTGTCCTTACCATGTCTTTTTCTAAAGACTGATTTTTGACTATTTCCTAAATGTGATGACTTTTCTATGTATACGACAGAAAAGTTATTGCTCTGGGTAGACAATTTTCACTTGTTTTAGTGTGACTCAATCTCACAGATCACAGCACCAGCAACAAGACCTGTAGTGACCACGGCTATCACACCTAGATCTCTGAGACTACAAATGTGGGCCAGCACAGGGCAGCATCTCCACAAGATGATTGGTAAGACATAGCTGATTCTATGGGCTCTTCTCAGAATGGAGAAAGATTCACACAAACAGGAAGGGACCTAGCAGTTTTCATGCCCTCCTATGACCATCCTTACCCTCAACATTCACAGTCCTGTCTCCTCTGATAGCCACATAGATCACAGTCCCAAATACCAGTCCTAAAACTCAACGACCTAGCAAATTTCTCCATATGGGATGTGTGTGTCCAAAAGGATATATGAATGACTCCAAAAATCATCTATGTTTTTCTTCCCCAAATGCACTGTTCTGTTTCCAGTACCATCAACACCATCATCTACCCACCCCAGTGAGAACGTGGGAAAAACCTGCTTGCCATTTTTCTGCCATTGTTCCTTCTGCAGGCTAGTAATCTCACTGACTGACATCCCATTCAGCAAGAGTAGGACCACACAGAACAGTCTTATCACAGTCACCCCACATCCTGTGCTTTTATTTACCAAATTTGGCAACTCCAACAAGGTGTACAGCATTAATAAAATAATAATATTAATAGTAATAATAGCCTCTTATAAGCTTCCAGGATAAACTCAATAACATGAGTTGTCAAACCAGTCTTTAGTTAATTCTGGCCATCACCTGGGGCTGAGGATGCTGACAAGGGGACAGCAGTCATAATCCAGACCCACTGCCCAGCTACATATGCCCTCAGACTCAGAACTTGGCACCTCACACACAGTTGGTACCAGTGCCAAACCTTTGCATGGGGCCAGGATCCCAAGCAAAGCTGGCTCTTGATTTATTTTGTGGCTTTGAAGAGCACTGTGACATATCAGAATTAAAAATAAACAAAATTAAAGTCAAAAGAACTAAGTTCATCTGCTGCTTTCTCTACCGCCAGCTGTACAAACTTGGAAAGCCTCATGTAAGCCCCATGATCCCCCTGCATTTATTTTCCTCACTAAGGAAATGTTTACTGGGGCTTGGGAGATGGCTCAGTAATTAAAGTGCCGGCTGTACAAGCAGAAGGACCTGGGTTCAGATCCCAAGAACCCACATAAAAGCCAGAGCTGAAGGTCCACACATGTCACCCTAGCTCTGGTGGAGATGAAACAGATGACTCCCTGAAGCTTAATGGATAAACAGTCTATCCATTCTGTAAGCTCTGGGTGAGTAAGTCTCTGGTGAGAGACTGGCTCAAAAAAATAAGGACTAGCAAAATGGCTCAGTGGGGAAAGCACTTGGAGATCAAGCCTATGACCAGAGCCCAACCCACAGTATCCATCATGGAAGTGGAGAACAACTGAGTCCTGAAAGCTGTCCTCTGATCTCTACATGCACATGCTGTCATGCATGCAAAGAAGCACACATACACACACACACACACACACACACACACACACACACACACACGTGTGTGTGTATCCACCCACACAGTCGCATGTACATCACAATAATAAATAATCTAAAAATTAAACAATGTAGAGAATTTAGAGGAAGACATCTGGTGTTGTTGACCTTTGGTCCCTGCATGCATATCCACATATTTGTCCTTGCATACACATGTACAAGCATGAACACAGACTATAGTCAATTAAAAAAAAGAAACAGAGGCGTGAACAGACAGCTCTGTGGTTCAGAGCACTGGCTGCTCCCCCAGAGGACTGGGTTTCAATTCCAGCACCCACATGGTGGCCCACAACTATGTGCATCCAGTCTCAGAGGATCTGAGCCCTCTTCTGGCCTCCACAGGCACCAGGAACACACATGGTGCACATACATATTTGTAAATAAAATACTCATACAAGCAAAATAAAATGAAAAACAATAAAAGAAAACGAAAAGAGATTGGTTGGTTGGTTGGTTGAATGATTGATTGATTGGTTGGTTGGTTGGTTGGTTGATTGATTGATTGACTGATTTGCACGCCCTCTTTTTGAGCAAGTTCTTTTGCCAAGTCCAAAGATAACAGCGATGGACAAGGCAGGTGTAACCCTGCTCTCATGGAAGACACGAAGGTCCCATCACTCTTACACGTCCACAGGTTCTGCCTCAGATTCCAGTGCAAATGGAAACTTCAGACAAAATATACTGGCTTTTTTTGTCCTTGAAGGTAGCACTAAAGTAGTCACTATTGTGCTGAGACATGCTAGATGAAGAGAAGGCAAGAGAGTCAGCCATGAGGGGAGCCCACTCTAGACATCAGAATCGGCAGGAGTCATGAGCCCAAGAGTATTAATTAGATCTTTTATGTTCTGTGTTTTGAAGTTTTTCCATCTGGAGGCTTACTGACCCCAGAGGACTGCCCATCCCTGGGTGAGCCAATTCCTGTGGATATCAAACATCTGAGTTGTATGTGAACTTTATGTGCAAGCCAACCAATGAATCTGAGGCAGAACCTGCAGAAGCCACGCCCCAAATCCTCCATTATCAGGCTCTTCCACCTCACTGAATTCATTGCTCGTTTCCAGAGGAGTTTGTTTTCAAATCACTTAGATTTTTTTTTTCTTTCACATCCATGTGTCTTTCTTAAACTTTGCAGTTGTTGTTTTTGTTTGTGCTAGAACGTCTAGCACAGAGTCGAACAGGAGTGACAAAAAAGATGTCCTTCCCTTTAGAAGAGAACATTTACACTTCACTGCAGTGTGCTCATGCATGCCCCAGACCAGTTGGTACGCTCGCACTGTGTGCCAAACTAAGGATGTTTCTCTTCTATTTCTGCTTTTCTGATAGTTTGGTTGTGAAGAGATAACAGATCTGGGTAAAGTTTTCTTTCTGTTTCACTTGGTGTAATGATGCGATTTTTCAACTTTAGCCTGTTACCAAGAACAATAACATTAATTGGTTTTGAACATAGCTAGCATTGTATCCACAGTGGGAGAAATCATATCAGCCATAGTATATTAGCCAAACACCTGACATACTCTACAAAAAAAAGCAGCTTAAGATGGAAAGGGTTTGTTTTGTCTCCCAGCTGGAGGACAGCACATCGTAGCCTGGAGTGTAAGGTGGCCACATTACATGTTAGTTAGGATGCTGAGAACAGACAGGAGGTAGGGCCAGGCTACCAAAACTCAAAAGTTCATCCCTGGTTACCCACTTCTGCCAGGAAGGCCCCACCCCCTAAACGCTTTACAGCCTTCCAAAACAGTACTACCAGCTGGGGACCAAAATTCAAACACATGTGCCTTTGACTTTCACATTAAAAGCACAATAATTAGCTTGTAATGTTTTTGCAAACTGCTGAGTTCATTTGCAAATATTTTGTACTATGTCTAGTTTGGATATCAGACCAATGTGGTTTTATGCTGCTGGATTCACAAAAGGCATTGCCAAGTGTCCACTTACGTTTCCTGGAGGTGACTGTGTAAAATTGATGTTGAGTTATTCTTAAGCTTTTAGAAGAAGTACCCAATGAAACTATTATGGCTTGAAGGTTTCTTTTAAGAGTGATTTAATTACTAGTACAATTTTCTTGGAGTTACAGAGCTAACCAAATTATCTATTTCATGTTTAATGACCCATGAAAGTTTTTATTTTAAATAATTTGTCAAATTTATGTGTGCAGAAATGTTTGAATCATATTGGGGTCTACAAGTCTAACATGGCATACCAGCTTCACTCCATATATTGGTAATAATTGTATTCATTAATTTTTCTGTCTTATGAGAATTTCGATTAACTTTATTGATATCAAAGATCTAGCTTCTTTTTTGTTTTTGGTTTGGGTTGGGTTGGGTTGGGTTTTTTTCGAGACAAGTTTTTTCTGTGTAGCCTTGGCTGTCGTGGAACTCACTTTGTAGACCAGGCTAGCCTCAAACTCAGAGAGATCCCCCTGCCTCTGTCTCCCAGTGCTGGGATTAAAGGCGTGCGCCAGCACTGTGAGGACATAGCTTGTACTTTCCTAGACTGTTCTTTATTGATTTTGCTCCCCATTTCTGGCCTATGTACAGGAAGGTGTGGAATTCCCGTCACTGTGTTGCAGTGGATGTGCCCACAAATTCTAATATGCTACATTTTCTCAGTTCAGTGTAGGCCTAAATCCCTTAAAGAGTCTTCTTTGACTCATAAATTTTTCCAAGTGTGTTTGTGAGTTTGCTCATGTTTGGAATTTTTCCTGCTGCTTTTCTGAATTGATTTCTGGTTTGATTATGTTATGACCGAGAATAGGACATATGATTTTAATTCTTTTAAACTGGTTGAGGTCTCTTTGTGGCTTGGGTTATTGTCTATCTACGTACATAACTGTGGGGCCTGAAGAGAATGTGCTCTGCAGGTGTAGAATTTTCTGTAATTGTCCACTCACTGCTGCTGACCAATGGCCTTATTCCTTTACAAGCTTGCTGGTTCTCTGTCTACTCGCTGCATTGACTGCTAAGAGGGGAGGCATTGACCCAGTGATGGTGGCAGCTCATGCCTTTAATACCAGCAGGTGGATCTGCGAGTTTGAAGCCAGCCTGGTCCACAGGGTGAGTTTGAGTTCAGCCAGGGCTACACAAAGAAGCTCTATCTCAGAAAAAAAGAAAAAGAAAGAAAGAAAGAAAGAAAGAAAGAAAGAAAGAAAGAAAGAAAGAAAGAAAGAAAGGGAAGGAAGGAAGGAAGATGGGAGCATTGAATTGCCGACTCTGTTTGTGGATTCGGCTATTTCTCCTTCCGATTCTACCAGGTTTTGCTTCAGATACTCTACAGTTCTTTTTGGGAAACTTTGTTTTCATTATGTAGAGTGTCCCTCTCTGTCTCTGGTCATTCTCTTTTTTCTGAAACGCACTGCCTCTCTTAGCCATATAGCCACCCCTGCTTTCTTTTTGTAAATACTTGCATAGCATAGTATTTTTCCATTTTTGGCTGCATTGTGTTTGAAGAGAATTTCTTACATACAGCACATAGCTACATCCTATTTTTAATCCATTCTGTCAATTCTGTTTTTTATTTGCTTCATTAAGATCACTTGGGCTTAATGTCATTCCTGGCATGTCAGAGCTTCCAGCTGCTGCTCCATTTACTGTTTTCTGCTTGTCATGTCTCTCTTTTCCCTTTAGGTTCCACCAGCAGGAGAACACAGACTTCCTTGCCAGCTTGCCCAGAAGTGGGAAGGGGGAAAAAAAAAACAAAAAAACCTGGATTTGGCTCTGTTACATCATGATTTCTTCTACACGTGTGTAAAACTTGTCCTATGACTTTTTTACTTTAAGTAGATTTTTCCCATGAACACTTTAACTGTCTTGTTGTTTCCTAAATGTTTCCTTAACACATGTGGGAGGATTATAACCAACATTTTTAAAGATTTATTTTTATGTGCACTGGTGTTTTTCCTGCATGTACATCTGTGTGAGGGTGCCAGATCCCCTGGAACTGCAGTTACAGATTGTTGTGAGCTGCCAAGTGGGGGTTCTGGGAATTGAACCCAGGTCAGGTCCTATGGAAGAGCAGACAGAGCTCTTAATGGCTGAGCCATCTCTCCAGCCCCTATATCCAACATTTTAATGGAACAATGTAGTTAAGACTAATACCAACTTAATATTAATACTATATAGAACTCTGCTTCTATACTGCCCCACTGTTTCCATATCCCTTTTAGTGTGTCTTTGTTGTCATGGAAATCATGTCTGTATTTTTGTATGCTCTGCTTTATGTTGTCTTTTAAATGAGGAAAAAAACACAAAACATTGGCTTTTTTATTTATGTTTCTGTGTTTGTATATTTGTATATGTTTGTGTGTTTATTTGCATGTTTTGTATGTTCATGCATTTATGTACTGTGTTTTTGTAGTGTTTGTGTATGTATCTGTTTGTGTGGTATTGGTTTTTTGTATAATTTTTCTGTTTTCTATGTGAGGCTGTGAGAAACTGTCCTCATTTTCCATGAAAAGGCAGGTTTCTCTGTGCAGTGCCTCACTCACATGTGTCTGGGGTTTTTGCAGACTTATGCTATCCTCCAAACGGGCCAGGAGTACTTGATCTGGAGGCTGTCACACTGAGGCTTTGCACACCCTCGAGCGATGGGCAAGCCTCCCCCATCTAGAAACTCACGTTCTTTGAGCACACAGCTCAGAAGGGATGCACCCACACACAGAGCAGGGCGAGCAAGAGGACAGAGACCCTACCCACCAAACCAGAAGACTCAAGGGGTGGCAGATAGAACATCCAGGCTACCCAGACACCCACGGTGTTCTTTATCACCCTGAGAAGTTGAGCTGCCACCTACAGGCCTTTCATCCCAGCCCAAAGACACCTTTGGTACGCTGTGCAGCAAATCTACTTCAGACAAGTCCCAACAGCTCCTGTTTACCCCACTTCCATTTTTAAGTACAAGTTTTCTGAATAGGAAATACTTGGTTGGGACTCTTTTTCTTCCTACAATCAGAATGCATCATCTCACAGCCTCTGCCCCATCTGATAAGACAGCAGCTCTTAGCCTGATTGTGGAGGCATAGCATCAGCCACTTCTTGGTTCATTAACTGCCTGGAACAATGAGGCCATCAGTCTTGGCTTTGAGTGCATTTCAAAAGGTGCCTACAAATCTCAGCCAAATGATTGACAGCTTTGCCTCAGCCTTCCTTTTTGGGTCTCCAGAGTCTCGAGGTCAACCAGAAGAAAAAGATTAGAATTTTCCTGTCTTGAAGGTACACACAGTCCTGAGCATGCTCACAGCCTTGTACATGCAAGAGGCCGTGTAGGTTCCACAGGCTGTGTCAGAGATTTACAAAGCCCCCTTGCACTCCTCATTCTCCATTTTCCTTTTCAGTTTTTCATCAGCTTGTTACTACCCTGAACTGTTACTACTACCTCAAGCTGGTGTAGTGCTAGGCCATCACCATGGGTGGCTTTAACAAATTCCACTAGGGAAAAGACTGCGCACTGAGAGCTTAGGCAAATCAGGTAAAGACGGCTCTTGTGAGTGGGAAGCCACTGGCAGGCCAAGCACAGACAGTCCTCTAGGAAAGCTCTTTGAAAGAGTCCCACCCCCGTCTGACCCCTCCAGTGCCTCTTGGGTTGCTGCTGTGGCCTTTGTTGTGGTTGTCAGTTCTTAGGAAACAGTGAAGTTGGAAAGAGAAGATGGAAGAAGAGAGGGTAGACCCCACAATACTTGCTCTTCTTTCCGAGTCCATTTGCTTTTCTAGAATGAACACTCCCCAAAGTGTATTAAGTTTTGTTAATCTCCAGAGTAACCCAAGCAAAAAATACAATTAAAAGGGATGGTAGAACACGGGTGACATTAGAGAGTAGAGTGGGGGATAGTCCAAGTTAAAGGTAGAAGTATGGATGAGAGCAAGTGAGTAGAGGAGAGCAGGGAGTAGGAGTGGGTTAACCAAAACTAAAGGCATATGAAGAAACCTTATGGTAATGCACTGTTCTGTAAGCTGTGTGTGTGTGTGTGTGTGTGTGTGTGTGTGTGTGTGTGTGTGTGTTCCTAACCCTAACCCTACTATGGTCATAGCCTTTACCACAGCAATAGAAACCCTTCCTAAGACAAGAAGGTAGTAGTTAATGCAGGCACTCTCTTAGGTAGCCAAAGTACTGAGAACCAGTGACTGAGTCCTCAGCTCTAGGTGGGTTATCTATATCAACCTCATTGAAGCCAAAGCTCAGGAAGCAACACAGAAGAGAAGGTTGAAAAGTGAAAGAGCCAGCCAGAGAGTGAGGAAAGCTGGGACTACGCGGGGAAGACCTGCCCAAGGCCATGCAGTCAGCATTCCAGTATGGATGGAACCCCGCCCCTGAGCTGAGGAACTACTGGCAGTTGGTGGGTTGGTGTCCAGTGAGGATGGGAGAGTCGATTTTCTTCAGGGTTGTGGCTGCTGGTAGATTGCTCAAGCCACATTAGAAAACCCCACCCCACACCCATTCACCCCATTCACATATGGTGAGCTGTAACTGAACTCAATGGAGTTATAAATAGTAACATTTTTTAATAATTTATTTTTTATTTCTTCAAGTTACATCTCAATCACAATCCCCTCCCTACTCCCCCCTCCAGTCCCACCATTCCACCCTCCTCCCCCTCAAACCTCCATCCTCTTCCCCTTTTTTTTTTAGTTCAAGGTATTTCTTTTTCCCCCCAACAGCTCTCCCTTTCAGTCCAACAAATGGTTCTTTTTCTTATAACTATAAATACAATACAAAACAACAGAAATAAATAGACCACAATTATGTGAGTTATATGGCTTAGCATACATTCCCAATGTCCACTCCATATGTATTTGGCACCTGACTTTAACATTCTACTATCTAACCATCTCCATGAGTTTAAAGTTCTATATCTAACTCAGCTTTCATACTAACTTGCCTCACAATTTTAAAAACATCTTCTTAGATCCAGAACACCCTCTTGATTCCTAAACAACTCAAAATTTAACTATGAGACTCTAGCTATCTATTCTTCGACCACCTCAGAGACCTGAGAGGGATAAATATATCTGATTATATAGGAAGTGCAGGGCCTGCAGCTTCCCAAACTAAGAAATGACATACCAGTAGCTGCCTGGACAGTTCCCATTTTCTCTCCATACATTACAGCATCAATCTTCAGCCATTTGGCCCCGTTTCTCTGACAGACATTGATTGTAGAGCAGGAATTATGAAGGACTTACCTACCCTGTCTTGGCAGAGCTAGGCTGTCGACTTATCTGCTTCCAAGTTTTGTCCTTTTTGGACAGAAGTCTGTCTACAGTTGAAGCAAGGGGCTTTTCCTTGCCAAGAGAAAGGCTTACCACCAATTCAGTCATCTCCCACTGGAGATTCTTCGATACTCATCTTCTACTTGGAGTAGAATAGGGGGTGCTGTCAGGAGCTGACATGTCTCGATATCAAAAAAATCTTAAGAAAACATCTTTGAATGCCATATTCTGCAGATCTCTTGAGGTTTTTGAAGATGCCCTATCTATCTCTTATATTTAGATAAGCAAATATTGCTTGTCTCTTAGCAACTTGATTTCTGAGTAGCTTAGAAAATAACTGTGATAGACTGTCATAGTAACTAATAAAATGACACGTTTGCATGACTATTAGTTTCCATTTCTTAATTATCCTAAACAGTTTATGACGGTTGGTAGCAAGAGGCCAAAATTTGACATTTCATTTTTAAGTATTACTAGGAACAATACCTTTAAGAAGTGTTACCCTTAATTTTATATCAATATACAAAGATCAATACCAACGTGGCCAAATATAATCTTAATTTTGTATCAATATACAAAGATCAATACCGATGTGGCCCAATACAATCTTAATTTTATATCAATATACAAGGGCAAATACCATTGTGGCCAAATATAATCTTAATTTTCTTTCAATATACAAAGATCAATACTGATGTAACCCAATATAATCTTAATTTTGCATTAATATACAATGATCAGTACCAATTTAGCCAAATATAATATTAATTTTGTATCAATATACAAAGGTATAAGGCAATATTCAATAATCTGTCCTTTTTTCTTCATCTTTCTTATACTATGTCTATATCCCATTTTTCTCAAGTCTGTTCACTCCTACATAGGAGAGAAAGAAGGACACAGAAAAGAAAAAGAGAGAAGTCCCTGGGTCTAACCTCCAAAACCCATTTAACAAGACCATTTAAAAGCTTGTAGTCTTTTCCCCTAAATAACAAAATTTTCTATTATCCATCAAATAACCAAAGGGGGGGGGGCACCCTCCCCACCTTCTGGGGATGGGACGTTGTTCTTTTAAAATGACTTCCTGCTGATTTAGGACGTAGTAAACCTGTTTGGGGCCCAAATAAGAATGGAAAATGGTTAAAAATGTTAATAGAATCATTTCATGTTCAGTCCCTTTATGCTCAGCTATTTAGATGTCCTACGAAGTTCATAGATAGAAGCTGATCTTCAGAGCTTTACTGAAGTTCTGGCTGGAGCAGTCTGTGGAGCTGAACGATCTTAGCAATTTTTAGTTGTTGTGGTTGTAGACTTTTGAGGAAACTGCTATTGAGGAAGTCTGCAAGGCTGGATCTTCTGGGCGACTCGTCTTCTTTGGTGTCTGATCTGTTTTCTGCTGAGGTTTCCGTTGTCCAGTTGTCCCTGGATTCCTTGAATGGATGCTTTAAATCTCCTGGAAAGATAAGAACAGAGCCCTGCCCTAATCCTAACTCTGAGACAATTACCTTTTTTTTTGGGGGGGGCGGGGTGTCAGGTAATATTTTTCCTGGAGCAAATTTGGCTTTTTGACAATATATAAAGTATTACCTTTCAATCTGGATTAAAGAAGAAATTATTTTGATATTTTGGAGCTAAACAAACCTTTAGTGTATATATTTTGAGATCTCAAAGGACAATTTGTTTGAATTGCAGCCTGCCTTTTGTAAGTAGCTTTTAAACTTAAATCCTTCCAAATCCTATGTGCCTGTCTCTGCATTCTAAGTTTTGGGATCAAAGACATGTGGTTCCCAACTGATGCGATTAAAGATGTGCTCCTCCACCCCTGGATCAAAGTTTTTCTCTGTTTAGAGCTTGTTTTGTATCAGGCTGACCTTGAGCTCTGAGATCTGCCTGTTTCTGTCTCTAGTGTGTTGGGATTAAGGGTGTATTCTTCTCCAATGATGGGACTAAGGGTGTGCACCATCACCACCCTGTTTCTTGTAACTCTAGAATTTATAAGACAACTAACTCTATAGTGATCCTCCTGTCTCTGCTGGAGGTAAAGGCATGGGCTAACACCATGCATTATTTTACCTTAGCTCTAAGTTTTTTCAACTCTTGGAGGTTTGTAAAACCAGGTTGAACAGCTGTCACCTTTAATTTATTTACAGTCTTTTAAACCTGTTACCTGCTTTTTAATGCCAAACCATGGAAATATCCTATACCTCTACAAAAAAAAAAAAAAAAAAAAAAAAAAAAAAAAAGAACTTTTAAGCTGTTATCAAGTTTGTGCAATCTCTGTGGCCACCTGCAGTCTAACATTCTAATCTGAAATTAAGGCCATTTTCCTTTCATGCCAGTAAGGCAATTATACCTTTGGTAAATTATAGTTTGAAATTTTTACATTGTATTTTTATTATATTTTTAAGCTTATTAACTCTTTTCTTTAAAAAGTATTATTTACTTCTAGAACATAGTTTCCTCCCTCCTCCCCTCCTGGCCCCTCCCTTCCTCTCTCCTTCCCTCCCTCTCTCCCTCCCTCCCTCCCTCCCTCCTTGTTCCTCTACTTGGTACTCTCCTTCTCCTCAGATGAAGTGGGCCCTCACATATCATACTCCCTCAGATCTTGCGTCATGTGAGGGCCAAGAGCTTCCACTTGTACTGGAGCTTGATAAGGCACACCATCTAGGGTGTGGGGTTCCACTAACCTGCAGCAGATTCCATGACTCACTGGTGGGTAGAATTTTTCCTAGGATAGATATGCTAGGTTCCTATCTATTTGGGTGTGTGGGTTGTAGGATAGTTATCCTCTGATGTATGGTTAATATCCATTTATAAGGGAATACATACCATGTTTATCTTTCTGGAACTGCGTCAGCTCACTTAGGATGAGCTTTTCTAGTTCCATCCATTTGGTTTCGAATTGCATGATTTCCTCGTTTCTGATAGCTGTGTAGTATTCCATTGTGTAAATGTACCACAGTTCTTTTATCCATTCTTCAGTTGAAGGACATCTAGGTTGTTTCCAGTTTCTGGCTATTACAAATAAAGCTGCTATGAACATTGTTGGGGCAATGTCCTTGTGGTTTCATTTTGAATTTTTTGGATATATGCCCAAGAGGGGTATGGCTGGATCTTGAGGTAGATTTATTCCCAATTTTCTAAGATATCTCCAGATTGATTTCCAAAGTGGTTGCACAAGTTTGCAGTCCCACCAGCAATGGGGGAGTGTTCCCCTTTCTCCACATCCTCGCCAGCATGTGCTATCATTTGAGTTTTTGATCTTAGCCATTCTGACAGGTGTGAGATGGAATCTCAGAGTTGTTTAAGTTGCATTTCCCTGATAACCAAAGATGTTGAACATTTCCTCAAATGCCTCTCAGCCTTTAGAGATTCCTCTTCTGTGAATTCTCGATTTAGCTCTGTACCCCATTTATTGATGGGGTTATTTGATTTTTGGTGTTTAATTTCTTCAGTTCTTTATATATTTTGGATATTAACTCTCTGTCGGATGTTGGGTTGGTGAAGATCCTTTCCCAGTCTGTAGGCTGCCGTTTTGTTCTAAGGACAGTGACCTTTGCCTTACAGAAGCTTTTCAATGTTATAAGGACCCATTTATTGATTGTTTGTTTTAGTGCCTGAGCTATTGGTGTTCTATTTAGGAAGTTGCTACAAGTGCCAATGAGTTCAAGGCTTTTCCCCACTTTCTCTTCTATTAATGTTAGTGTGTCTGAATTTATGTTGAGTTCCTTGATCCACTTAGACTTAAGTTTTGTACAGGGTGATAAGTATGGATCTATTTGCATTCTTCTACATGTTGACATCCAGTTAGACCAGCACCATTTATTGAAGATGCTTTCCTTTTTCCATTGTATGTTTTTGGCTTCTTTATCAAAAATTAAGTGACCGTGGGTGTGTGGGTTTATGTCTGGGTCTTCAGTTCGATTCCATTGGTCAACTGGTCTGTTTCTATACCAGTACCATGATGTTTTTATTACTATTGCCCTGTAGTACAGCTTGAAATCTGGGATGGTGATACCTCCAGATGTTCTGTTATTGTACATGATTGGTTTAGCTATTCTGGGTCTTTTGTTATTCCATATGAAGTTGAGAATTGTTTTTTTCAGATCTGTAAAAAATTGAGTTGGTATTTGGATAGGAATCGCATTGAATCTGTATATTGCTTTTGGTAAGATTGCCATTTTTATTATGTTGATCCTACCTATCCATGAACAAGGGAGATCTTTCCATCTCCTGATATCTTCTTCAATTTCTTTCTTCAGGGACTTGAAGTTCTATCATACAGTCTTTCACTTGCTTGGTTAGAGTTACCGTGGTCTCACTCATGCTTCAGCTCCACCACCACAGACTGACTTCAGCATAAACTACAAGGACTCCCTGGAGGGGAGGGCAGTTTCCCAGGACAAGCAACACCCAGGATGGCTGTGCCATCTTAGATGGCCTGCTGCAAAAATACAGCATGCACCATGGCTGCCTGTGTTTTATAACACTTCATAAATACCATTTCACCTGACGTCCACCACACTTTGTGATGCTTTTTCCTACCTGCAAAACAGAGTGGAGCCCACATCTGTTTACCTAGGAAGCCCAGCCCCTCCCCTCTGTGCTGCAGTCCTCACAGATGTGTGTGATATTCCCACTGGGAGACAGATGGCACATGGTGCACATCATTTAGAACTCATGGCTGTGGTGGGGTTAGTGATAGCATTTAGCAGCTTTGGGATCTTGGAATAGCTTCATGTTCTCACTCAATTTTGTTGTGAATTCTAAGTAAATTCTGAAAAAAAAGAGAGGGGAGAAAGAAGGTAAAAAGGGGGGGCAGGGAGAAGGAAGGAAGAAAAAGGAGAATACACAATGAGAGGAGAATGTGGCAATCCCTCACAAGGCCCCTCTGGCAGGTGGGAGTGAATCTGCCCACCTGAGAGACTGCAGCCAGTCACTTGGTGGTGGTGACGAAGCTGAGGGCGCCTGCCCCTCTACCATGCAAGGGAGAGGGTGGGTGCAGGCTTAGCAGGTGTAACAGTGACACTACCTTCCATGGACAGATGAGGAAAGTGTACTTGTCACCTGGGGACCAAGGCCGTGGGACAGGCTGTAGGAGCAGGCAGGCAGCTGGCCAGCTGAGTGACATCAACTTCAGAAGAATGAATCTGGACACAACAGAACCCCAGGCATTTTCTCCGGAAGGGACTTTGCAGAGGGGATGATTTCATCCATTGCTGCTTGAGGAAAGAGGAGACAGTTTCCCTGAGCTCTGGGGGAAACCGGGCTCAGAAGCCGGGCTTTGGTAAGAGCTCTGGATGAATATAATACTGATCTCAACTGTAGCTGAAGTCATCGACCAGGACAATGGTCATTGTGCCCTTAAGAATCAGGTCACGTGTTACCTCTAGGTAAAAAACTATTTTTAAGGTACTTCATAAATCAGTGCCGAAGACAGCCACACTGAGCATTCCAGAACTCTCAGGGGAAGTCTCTGTGGGTGTGCCCCCAGCTCCCGGCTGCAGCTGCCCATTGTTTGATGGTTTCCTGCTCTGAGCTTTCCCCCGCCAGCCAGTCTGCAGGGCCTGCAGAAACCTGCCAGGAGGACCTCACAGCTGGCCACCACTCTGCCACACAGGTGTGAAGGGCGCCAGTCTGCCCCATCACAGGCAGCGTGACAGTCTCCAGGACTCCACCTTGCAGGCTGTGGTCTCCAAATCCCACATGGGACCACCGCCCGTGTTGGGTGAGTCATGGAGAAGCAGGGACAGAGACTCTTCGTCCTGCTTCTCACAGCACCTGTGCTGAGTGTGGAGGCAGAAGTTGTCCCTTCTTATCCAGGCCACTCTGGCTGCCTCAGTGCATTAAGCTGTGTGTTCAACCTGGGCTTTTTTTTTTTTTTCATGAGTAAGTGAACAACGTGAGTCGTGAACTGTGTGAGTGGGTGACCTCCCTATTGTTGCAGATACAGAGAGTAAGAATCAGAAAAGCTGTCTTAGGCGCCCTCCATCCTACAAAGCCTGGTGGCCAAGGAGGAACAGAAACTACATGGAAAGCAGACGGAGGAAGACTGACGAGTGCCAGGAGCCTCTCAGGCTCCTCTCTCTCCCCTCCTGCTATCTAAGGCCAGAATACAGGTGGAACGGCTGGAGCTCCAGCAGCCATCACAAACTCTGAGTTGACGATGAAGGTGGAAGTCACGTGCTAAGGGGTAGGGAAGGAAGTGCAAAGAGATGACCTATGTCTCTCCACGGTATCTGGCATCCACCATGTTGTCCCAGAGCGCACATCTTTTTTTCTCTGTGATAGGTTAGAGGGTGGCATTTCCATCTGATTTCAACCACTGTTGTCTGCTATCTATCACTAGAAGATTTTTCCCCCATTCTAACCAGGAACAAATTCTATGTCATTGCCACCTTGCCCCCACCCCTTGCCTTGCTCACCTTGCTTGCCCTATTTCCCCAGTCTCAGGCCTGCAGCTCCCTCAGATCCACAGCCTAAAGTGACTTGATAGCTCAGGCCTCTTTCCAGAGGCTCCAGGCTCATTTCCCTTCTGCAACAGAGAACCTGAACCCTCACCCTTCCCCAGCCTGCTTCTCTCTGTTTCCCACATTAGAACATGGCTCTACTGTTGCTCGGGCCTTGGGGCTTCAAATCTTTCTGACCCTTCTCTGATGGGGTGATATTATGCATTCTAAGTGTTAATTAATCTCCCAGAAGTCTGCTTTCTGTACACCAACTGAAACTATGCTACCTTTCTTGTTAACCATTGTCTCTGATTGGTTAAATAAATGCTGAGGCCTGAGATTGGGCAAAAACAGAGGTCGGCGGGACTAAGGTCTTCAGACTACTAAAGCAAAGAGGTGGATGGGTAGAAGTAGCCTCCGAGAGAAGAAGGAAGGAGAAGCCTACAGAAGAAGAGAGAAGAAACCAAGGGCAGGGAAGAGGACACACGCCATGGGTTAGAGAAGATAACATCATTCCATGTGACCTGGAACATTGTCATAGCCTGGGGAATAACAGCCCAAGGTACGTATGTATATATGGGGTCATATTTGGGGAGTAGAATTACAAGCTAGCTTAGATGGGCTAAGATTTTACAATCCAGGCCAAGGCTTGTTAAAATCCACTGATTGGATTTTATAATGTACTTATTTATAATGGTGGGTTAAGGATTAACATCACCTACCCAATTAAACATAATATAAATACTGGTAAATAATTTAATTAATTATTTCTACACCTCGCTTTCCCTCCAGCTGCCAGCAAGCTCTTGTTCTGTCTGAGCATGGCCCATCAACCCTCATTCTCCCACACTCCAAACAACAGTGTCACTCCTGTGCCCACACGCAGCTCCAGAGGTCTCTTCTCGGCTCTAATTCTCTAAACCCATATGACTAAGAAGAGAATCCAGATGCCTAACCACTGTGTGCAAAGTTAGCCTGTCTGCCTTCACCCACCTCCCCACTCAGGTCTATCCCTTCTCTCTCAGTAACTGCCTTGTGACAAGTGACCACCTCACCACATGAGAGGGTCCCTGCAGGTGTCATACAGAGAAGCAAGCATCGCGAAGAGGTAAGAACAAAAACCCAGAGCAGACTGACTTCACCAACCTGGATCAGACTTCTGGGAGTCTAATAACAGGTAGAATATTCCCAATGTATTTAAACCCAGTACACTTCGGAAAAAAAAAAGTTTCCTGATGTAATACAAAGATGTGCACAAAGAAGTGTAATTACATTGAAACTCAACTTAGGTTTCATGTCATTTCCCCCAAGAAGATGTGTTTTAGAGATGTGTTATACATTACCTGTACTAACTTAAGTCTGGCCTGGTCTCTGCCTTACAAAGAGTGTAGAGGTCATTTGGGCTATTAGCCAGCTCTGGTCCTGTGTACTGGCTGGTTTTGTGCATCAATTTGACAAAAGTTAGAGTCATGAGAGAGGAAGGAGCCTCAGTTGAGGAAATGCCTCCATGAGACCCAGCTATAAGGCATTTTCTCAATTTAGTGATCAATGGGGGAGGGCCCAGCCCATCGTGGGCTAGAACTCATAATACCCAGAACTCAAAAAAAATTTTTTTTTAAAAAGACCTATTCAAATGGGCTATGGGACTGAACAAAGATTTACCAAAAGAAGAAATAAAACTGGCTTAAAAAAATACTTCAAAAACTTTCACCATCCCTGGTCCTGTGTTCTATTAGAAAGCAGGGTGGGTAACCCATGGGAAACAGATCAGTAAGCAGCAGCCCTCCATGGCCTCTGCATCAGCACCTGCCTCCAGGTTCCAGACCTGCTCTGAGTTCCTGTCCTGACTATCTCCAATGAGGGACCATGATCCGGAAGTGTAAGCGGAATAAACCCTTTCCTCCCCAACTTGCTTTTTGGTCATGGTGTTTGTGTCACAGCAATAGAAACCCTAATTCGGACATCCTGGTTGTGGGAACTTGGGGGGGGGGGCCTCTGGCTCTAGGGGTCATTTAGAATAAAAGCCATCTCTGGTCCTGATTGTAGGAGCCTGATAGGCCTGGCTCAGCATATATCAAAGGTGACCAGGCTTTTAATGACTTCCAATTCTCAGCTTCCTGGATGGAAGAACAGGTTTTTCATCTTTCGCATTGGAAAGCTAATCCTGTGTGCTCAACATTCCTGGTTTCTCTGGAGGTCTGTGGAGATCTGTCCGGCAAGGTCCTTCTTGCTGTGCTGCCAACAACTACAGTAATTGCCTCTCCATGGTGACCACCTCACCACAGTGACTGCCTCTCCTGCTCACAGAGCTAGCTAGCCTCAGGCCCTGCTACCTCTCTGCTCCCTGAATGTTTCCATAGTATTATCACAGACAAACACTTCCCAGCCCAGAGACATCTCAAGACATGGGTCTAGCAGCCTCTACCCTCTCCTGCACCAGCCACCTTCTGTTATCATCTCTGTAACTGTAACTCTGAGAGAGTGTAATATTTTATCTGTATTACAAGCAGGCTGGGGGCTGGAGAGATGGCTCAGCGGTTAAGAGCACTTGCTGCTCTTCCAAAAGTCCTGAGTTCAAATCCCAGTTCAAATCCCACATGGCAGTTCATAGCTGTCTGTAATTGCTGGGCATGGTGGCACACGTCTTTAATGCCAGCACTCGGGAGGCAGAGGCAGGTGGATCTCTGTGAGTTCAAGGCCAGCCTGGTCTACAAAGTGAGTCCAGGACAACCAGAGCTATACAGAGAAACCTTGTCTTGAAAAAAAAAAAAAAGGAGGCTGGAAGACAGGGTCCAGACTCACAGCCACCCCCACAAGAGAAAGGAACTTCTCAGGCCTCTGTGGTACTCAACGACTTCTTTAAACAGTGACTAGAGCCATGGCTTCTTCCACCTCTGGCCAACTGAGCCACTAACAATGAAAATGTCCCCAATTGTACTTCTGGCTCCCTCATTGTTGCTGAAGATAATGGGAATCCTGGTCAAGGCTAGCAATTGTTGATACTGTTCCTGGGCAATTTTGTGTTGTTTTTTTGGACATTTTCAGCACTTCCATGTGTATTTTAAGTACAAGATTGAGGAGAGATTGTTGGTGTTCCTGTTCAGATGGAAAGGTATCCTGAGACTCCTGGGAATAGCCAACGTCCACCTCCCATCTTTTTGTTTACTTTTGATAAAGTCAGGGGTTGGAAGGGGGGCAATGTTATCATTAGACAACTTCCTGCTGAATGTGGGCACAAAGGTCTTTGGGGACAGTTCCATCTTCCCTGTCAGGGTATAATTGGGAGTTGCAGGCCTCTGGCTTCAGAGCTAAGGGTACGTAATCCTGTAATAACAGCTGATTAGAAGGCTGGTTAGAAATCTTTTGGATCTGTTTTTGAAGAAATCTAGATAAGTTTATAAGGCAGGGTGTCATTAGTAAGATTAGGAAAAAGAGGAGAGGGGAGGACAAAAAGGGAAGTATCCAATTCCATATTCGACTATTAATGATCCACTGGCCAGAGGCATCAAGCTGTTTTCTGTGTTTTTGGAGATTCATCTGGAGTTTTAGGATCTTATCTTTTACTATACCTGACTGGTTGATATAAATGAATGAATTCTCTCTCTCTCTCTCTCTCTCTCTCTCTCTCTCTCTCTCTCTCTCCTTCTCTCTGGTTTATCTGTGTATCCCTGGCTGTTCTGGAACTCTATATTTGCCTGGATCATTCCTTCCTGAGAAAGAAACAAAGACCACCTCTTTCTGCCATAAGCAAATCTAATCCTCACCGATTCTGCAGCACTACAGAAGCTAGTGAGTCTGTTTGGCCCTGGAGAGTGTGGATTGTCTGAGCCACCCATTGGAGATCCTGAATGAACTGAGAGGAAAACCGGTGGTAAATAGAGAGAAAAGTAGTCAGTCCTGCCATCCCAGTGGCAACACCAACAGTTACTCCCAGGATTTCGAGGAAAGGTGGGATCTGAACTGCTCTTTGGAATGCCTTGCTGCTATAAACCCCTGTGATGGGAACTTGCAAAGGTTTTTCACCAGGCACCACCCCTAGTTTTGGAAAAAGGAGCACCAGGGCACAAGTTCCAGACCCCTTATGGGTAGTCCTGAGTGTCTCAGAGAATCAGGCATTGTGAATTCAAAGAATTCAAGGAATTTAAAGAGAAATGAAGAAACAGCTAAACAAACTTTAAAACAATGAACTTAAAGAGAATAAATGTCTGAGTGTTGCTCAAGAAAACATAAACATACTGTTGATTGAGAAGATAAAGAAACAGCCAGGAGCGGTGGCACATAATCTCAGCATTCAGGAGGTAGAGTCAGGAGGATCTCTGAGTTCAAGGCCATCGTGGTCTACAAAGGAGTTTCAGGACAGCCAAGACTACACAGGAAAACCCTGTCTCAAAATAATAATAATAATAATAATAATAATAATAATAATAAATAATAATAATAAATAATAATAATAATAATAGAAAGAAAAATCATGAAGATAATCCAGGATCTGAAAACATTTCAATAAAGAGAGAGAAAATTTGCCAGGCAGTTATGGCGCATGCTTTTAATCCCAACATTTAGGAGGCAGAGGTAGGTGTATCTCTGTGAGTTCAAGGCCAGCCTGGTCTACAGAGTGAGTTCCAGAACAGCCAGGGCTACACAGAGAAACCCTGTCTTTTTTTTTTTTTTTTTTTTTTTTTTTAGGTTTTTCGAGACAGGGTTTCTCTGTGTATCCTTGACTGTCCTGGACTCATTTTTAGACCAGGCTGGCTGGCCTTGAACTCACAGAGATCCACCTGCCTCTGCCTCCCAAGTGCTGGGATTAAAGGCATATGCCACCATGTCCGGCCAGAAACCCTGTCTTGAGAGAGAGAGAGAATTAATTCAAGCCGAAAACCAAATGTCCATATATAGAAGAATGAAATTAGATCCGTATTTCTCACTTTACACAAAACTAACTTCAAATGGATCAAAGACCTCAATGTGAAACTTGAAACACTAAAACTGGGCTGCGTGGTAGTTTGAATGAAAATGGCCCTCATAGGCTCATAGGGAGTGGCACTATTAGGTGTGACCTTGTTGGAGTGGGTACAGCATTGTTAGAGGAAGTATGTCACTAGGGACAGGCTTTGAGGTTTCGGATGCTCAAGCCAGGCCCAGTATCACTCCCTCTTCCTGCTGCCTTTGGATCCAGATGTAGAATTCTCTGCTCCTTCTCCAGCACCACGTCTGCCTGTGTGCCACCATGTTTCCCGCCATGACAATAACGAACTAAACCTCTGAAACTATAAGCAAGCCCCATTTAAATATTTTTATTAACAGTTGCCATGGTTGGGGTGGAGAGATGACTTAGCAGTTAAGAGTATTGACTGTTCTTCTAGAGGTACTGAGTTCAACTCCCAGCAACCATACAGTGCCTCACAACCATCTGTAATGAGATCTGAGTCCCTTTCCTGGGTGTGTGTGAAGATAAATCACTCATATACATAAAAGTAAATATTTTAAAAAAAAGAGTTTGACATGATCATGGTGTCCCTTCACAGCAATAGAAACCCCAACTAAGACAAGCTAGAAGAACGCATAGGCAGTATGTTCTATCTTACATAACATAGGTGTGGGAAAGGACCTACTGAACAGGACACCATTTGCCCAAGAATTTAGACTACAAAATGACAAATGGAACTTCATAAAACCAAAAGCTCCTGCACAACTAAAGAAAAAAAATTGGGTGAAGAAGAAGCCTATAGAATTGGAGAGAATTTTTACCAACTACATCAGAGTATAATACCCAGAATATATAAAGAACTCAAAAAAAACAATTTTTTAAAAAAGATCTATTCAAATGGGCTATGGAACTGAAAGATTTACCAAAAGAAGAAATAAAACTGTCTAAGAAATACTTCAAGGGAGCTGGAGAGATGGCTCACCAGTTAAGAGCACTGGCTGTTCTTCCAAAGGTCCTGAGTTCAAATCCCAGCACCCACATGGCAGTTTACAGCTGTCAGTAATTGCTGGGCGTGGTAGTATATGCCTTTAATGCTATCACTCAGGGAGGCAGAGGCAGGCGGATCTCTGTGAGTTCTAGGCCAGCCTGGTCTACAAAGTGAGTCCAGGACAGCCAAGGATGCATAGAGAAGCCCTATCTCTAAACCCCCCCCCAAAAAAAGAAAGGAAGAAATACTTCAAAAATATTCACCATTCCTACCAATTAGAGGATGCAAATCAAAACTCCTTTCATATTTCATCTTACCCCAGTCAGAATGGTAAAAATCAACAGAACAACAAAAAACAAATGCTGGAGGAGATGTGAGGAAAAGGAAATCCTCATTCACTTTTGGAGGGACTGCTCCAGCAAATTGGTCCAGACACTTTGAAAATCAGAAACCCTCAAATATCTAAAAAAAAAAAAAAAAACTAAATCTACCATATGACTGAGCTGTACTATTCCTTGGCATATACCAAAAGGACTCAACATCTTACTCCATTGATAACTGCTCAGCCTGTTCATTGATGTCCTTATCCACAATAACTAGGAAATGGAAGCAACCTAAATGCCTTTCACTTGATGAACTGATGATGAAAATGTGGTACATAGACACTATAAAACATTATTCAACTGTAAATAAAAATGAAAATTTCAGACAAATGAATAGAACTGGAAACGATTATACTGTGATGTAACCCAGTCTCAGAAAGACAAACATTGAATGTTCTTTCTCATCTGTAGTTCCTAGTTCCAAATCTTAGATGTGAGTATATAACCTGGAGTAATTTCAGAAATCAGGAAAATAAAAAGGGACCATGGTAGGAGAAGAGGAATAGCAAAGTAAAAGTAATTTGAAGGAGGAAATGGGAAAAACAGGGAGGTGATTAATTGGAAAGGGAAGGGAGATCAATGCAGAAGGAGAAGGAGGGCTGAGGGTAAAACAACCATAAGGATGTCTAAAAAGTCATAAAGAATCATATTGTTATCTATTTATTTAAATTACATTTAATACATGTAAGCATGTTGTGTGTGTATATATTTAATACATGTAATACATTAATACATGTATACATTTAAAACATGTAAGCATGTTGTGTGTGTATACATTTTGTGAGAAGGATGATCTAATATATGTATATATATAGTTTAAATCAAAATTTCCCATGTGAGCTGTCAATGCTCTCCCCAACAGCCATAGACTGACAAAAAACCTCAATACCAGGCATGAAAAACCCCCTCATGAGTTGTTGGTCAGAAGAATCTAAGAGACTATCAAACCATCAATCACCTATTGTTGTTGCTTTCAGTTGCCTCCCAAAGGCTAAACGTAAGCCTATATATTGCTGTAAGCACCATCTACCTCAGGCACAGGACCTGGAGAATCCAAACATGATCTTACCAGAAAGTGTACCAGAAGGTCCCCCACTAGCTTCCAAGAGAGGGAAGCAACCTACCCAGCTATGATGCCTTTGAACCACAGTAATAACCAGGCATAACCCTAAGGGTATATCAGTGGCACTCCTATCTTGGCAGTAACCATCAGCTCTCTAACTGAACTTAAGACCCACTCAAAAAGAAGAAATCATGTGGGTAACGGAAACCTAGCCAACCACTGGGACTAATGTGGTCATGGATCTTACAGAGGAGCCTACAACCACCACTTTACATAAACCAACCTAATCCCTAACTCATTCTAAATATTTACCTTATTCCCACAAGTAAGTATAATTCTCACCTTTCAAAAAAGAAACTTCTCTTTGCGATAGACAAACACCATTACAGAAAACTACACTAATCAAAATTCATAAAACAAGTAGTAGTGTGGTGCCCAGCACCAGCTAATCCATCTACAACAGAACTCCTGCACCAAAGGCTCAGGGAACATCTCAGAAGAAAAAAAAAAAAAACAGTAAGATCGTAAGAGCCAGAAAAGCAGGAAGTCTGCTGTAAGACCATGTCTCCTAGAAATGTTAGAAGCTACACCCATGAAATCTCAACCACATGGCTACCTAAACAAGACCTGAACAAGGATGACACCAACTGACATGCTAACATGGAAGGGGAAATGCCACAGGGCCTCAACCCTACACAAGAACTACAAGCAACTAAGAAATATGAGAGCAGAAGAAATAGTGTTCCCCAGGGAAGAGCCCCCAAATTCCCAAATTGGTTCAGCCTTGAAATCATATCTGTACAAGTAACATTATATAGATGGAGTAGATTGTACTTAAATCTCTCTCTCTCTCTCTCTCTCTCCCTCTCTCTCTCACACACACACACACATACACACACACACACACACACACACACACACACACAGAGAGAGAGAGAGAGAGAGAGAGAGAAACACTTTACTTAAATCTCTGTGTGAGTGAGTGAGAAAGAGAGAACAAAGAAAGAAAGGCCAAAGGCCATGAATTTGAATTTGACAGAAGCAGGGTCTCACATAGCCCAAGTGCCCTAGGACTTGCTATGACACTGAGGAGGGACTTGAACTCCTTCCCGTCCTTCCAAATGCTGCAGCTACAGATATGCACCTCCATACATGGGTAAAATAATTCCTTATTGGAACACTTCCAGCTGTAACTAGCTGTTCTCCAACACATTCCACATAAGCACTGAAAAGAAGTTAAATGTCATGCCTAACCCACAGAGAGAGACCTCTAAGAACTCCAGAAACCCTGACTCCTGGGCACTTTTCTAGCAAAGCAGAGGCTACAAGCTATTGGAAAATGGTATGGGCAGGTGGGGAGAGAAGAGAAGCTCAGCAAGCACCCCGCTCTTGTTCCTGCCACCTGTATGCTAGTGACACACAACCACACCAGAAAAACATCAATACACCACAGTGCCAGTACCAAGGAAAATCCAAGACAGAGGTCACACTCATGTTAGAAGGCAGGAAAGCAGCCCACCTGTCACTTCAATGTCACCAGGCCCTACTTCTTAAAGGTCCTACCACAACAATAAAGCTTGATTTTTCTTGAAGACAGCCCTGTGATACTGCTGTGGTCAATACAGTCAAACAGCGACCCTGTGGTTAGTGAGCTGGTACCCACAACCCTGTGGAAAGGCTGGGCAAAGAGATTATAATGCAGATCTACATGGGACAGAGTGGGATGTTGAGGGGCTTTTATTATACTGCCCAGGAAAGTGTGGAACTTAATCTCATAGACTATTGGTCTCTGGAATTTTCCCTAACTTTTAATCAAACCAAGGTCAGCCCTGAAGGACTGAAACCATGAAAAACAGAATCTCAAATATGAGGACCACTGTAATGTTAATACCAGAGGATCCTGTGCTTCCCTTTGTGCAGCTACTGGGGCTTACACAGCGCACTTCTGAGGGTGACTGGAGGAGTGAGCAGTGTGTAATCTCTTTACCCACTTGATCCCATCCCCACAAACATGGCCTGAAAAATGAGCTCAAACATTTTGTGAGAAGGATGAGAAGGGCAGAAGGCAAGGCTTTGGAGGTGCAGGTGGCATTGAAGTTGTCACTCATTGTTAGTCCCCAGAGTCACGGAAATCTGCAGGGGATAACTCTTTCCCTTAAGAGACTACATGGGACAAAGAAAACCAGCTTGAGACTGACCCATCTGACTGTAAACTCTGCACTGGGAGAGGCAGAACAGTATGCTACTCAAAATTTCCCTCTGCTTGCACAGAAAGAACTTGGGCCACAGGGGCTAAAACCAGAGTGGCCTGGGGGTCCTGGAAAGCAAACAGTGGCTCTGCCAGGACACAAAGGGAGCCACACCACCTGCATGTGACAGGAGGAGCAAGAGTCCCTCCGAGCTCTCTGTTCGCTCACTGGTAATGGACTTCGCTGCCCATAGATAGTTGAGCAGGGAACATTGCTGCAACTCCCAGCAGGCCTCAGAGCTCACAGGCCGGGGCCTGGGGACTTAATTCTACAGTCTGAAAAGTTGTTACATGGGACAGTCACCTCTGCTTTCTGAAGGGGCGATGGCGATGGTCTCTGCTTTCATCCTTTTACAAATCGCACCACAATGTGTGCACACACACAGCTCAGCACGACCGCGGCAGCCAAGCAGGAGCACCGTGTGTTTATTTGGATCTCTGAGTAGACAGGAATTGAAACAGCAAGCAGCAATCCAGACCTGGACCCGAACCTGGGTCCCTCTCTCGGGGCTTTGTGAGCTCTCTCACGGGTCCTGGATGTAACCACGAACAGTAAGGGCTCCGTGCCTGCTCATCTGGACCTTGTGAGTCCATTTGCAGCATGATTAAAAGGGAGGGGGAAGGATGACGCGCTGAGTACCAGAGAAAATAGAGTCTTGTTTACTTTTAAAAAGGAAAATTTTTGCCAGTACTTCAGAGCCCCCATCTCCCTGAAGAATTCTTTCTACAAATAATCTGTGATGAACTTCCAGTGCCTCTCTCACAAGGCTTTCCAAATGCTTTAAAAAACACTGAAGCATGCCAAAGAGCAGTCCAGAAGGACAGCTGGGCCAAAAGGCCTTCTGCTGGATGCAGGGAGGGAAGCGGGTAGGGAAGACGGCAGCTGGTAGTTTCTAAGTAATATTAAGTGAAGTAGTATGGTCCTTCCTCTCTTCAAGACGAGTCATAGACTAGTCTAGGCAAACACAAATTCAACACTCACCTTCACTAGTGCATGTAGACCTAGGCACACAAGGACACGGGCAGATTTGCGCATGACCACATCCTGGTTTGACAGCAAACACACCCATGCTTCTCCATAGCTGGACTGTGTCAATTTCCTGTCACGGCATGGCAGCGTGGGTCCAGATTCTCAACTACCTCTCACAAAGACCTATCCTCTAGCTTGAAACAGAGAGGCAATGGTGTCTCAGCCTGTGACCCCGCAGGGACGGAGGCCATCTTGTGGGTCCCCTCTCTTCCTACCCGCTCTGAAGACTCTTACATTATGATATGCCCCACGGGTTCCATCCCTAAAAAGCATAAATCATTAAATGCCCCTAGACAGCCTGCAGACACCCAAACCTGTCAAAATGGAGAAAGCAGGCATTGTTTGGCATCTCCAATATCCCTCACTGTTAGGTCAGAAATTTTATACAGAGTTTTATCTAAAACTTGAATGTCTTCCTGTTAGGCGCAAGTGGCTTGAGGTGGCAGCAATCGGAGGTCTCTCGTTCTCATCATGTAGACACCTCTACTACAAAGATCATCAACATACCTAAAAACCAGAAGATTTTCTGTAAGAAATATGGCAAGCATCACCTCACAAAGAGACCCAGGATAAGAAAGACAAGGATCCCTCCCTGTACGGTCAAGGAAAGTGGCACTATGATTGGAAGCAGAGTAGCTAAGGTGGCCAAGCAAAGACAATTTTCCGAAAGAAGGCCAAAACCACAAAGGACTGTGCTCCGGCTGAACGTGCCAAGTCTAACTGCAGATCCAAGAGGGTGCTGGCCCTTAAGAGATGCAAGTACAGCCGGGCGAGATAGCCCATGCCTTTAATCCCAACACTCAGGAGGCATAGGCATCTCTGTGAGTTCAAGGCCAGCCTGGTCTACAAAGCAAGGCCAGGCCAGTCTGGTCTACAAAGCGAGGCCAGGAGAGCCAGGGCTACACAGAGAAACCCTGTCTTGAGGCGCAAGTAGTTTGAACTGGGAGGAGACAAAAAGAGAAAGGGCCAAGTGATCCAGTTCTAAAATTTGTGTTGTCTGAGAGGAAAATACTGAAGCAGTAGAAAAATTACCTGTTAGAAAATAAAATTATTGTTAGTCATACCTTTTAAAAACCTTAAATGTTAGCCGGGCATGGTGGCGCATGCCCTTAATCCCAGCACTTGGGAGGCAGAGGCAGATGGATCTCTGTGAGTTTGAGGCCAGCCTGGTCTACAAAGCAAATCCAGGACATCCAGGGCTGTTACATAGAGAAACCCTGTCTCCAAAAACCAGAAAAACAAAAAAAAACAAAAAAAAAAAACCTTAAATGTTAAGCCAGGTATGGAGGTGCATGCCAGGGATCTCAGCACCTGGGAGGCTGAAGTAAGAGGATCCTGAATTCCAGACTAATCAGGGCTGCCTAGTGAGACTGTCTCAAAAAAAAAAAATTAAAACAAAAATAAGATAAAGTTAGGCTATATGGCTTTGGAACATAAACTACTTTGTGTAGGATGTAATGCCTCTGTCATTCTCTGCTCCACATTCCCTCTCTCTCCTGCAAGAAGGGAAACCTGTGTCTCCTATGACCACCCCAGAGAGTCATCATCCTGCACAAGGAAAGGGCAGAGCAGAGAAGCAGAGGAGGACAGAGCTGGTGGTGGCTGCTGGAATCCTTGCAGGCAGCCATTTTCCCTGACTACTGCTTAACGCAGATACAGCCAAGTACAGAACACTAAGGTTGTTCATTCAAATTTTAATGTCATGCCTCTGCACAGGAAAATCAAAGATTTAGGCACTAGAAAATTTTTTGACAGGAAAAAAGGATGGTGTACAAGTGAAAGGGCAGATGGTCGAGGTGAGGCTGTCCCCCCCCAGCCCAACATGCGCCACACTGCAGCTTGGCTCTGAGGAGATGGCCCTGGGTCACATCCTCAAGGAGGGCCTGCCTCCAGGCCGTGCTGTGACACAGCCTGCAGAGATGGAAGACAGGCAAGGCAGAGCTGCCTCCCGCCAGCACACTCACCCCTCTCTATTTTAGAGTGCGGTACTTAATATGGTTGGTCCATATCCTAAAAGATGCATCTCTAACTAATAGAAAAATGAAACTGAAAGTTACGCATTCCACCAAGCAGAACAAGCATGAAGTTTTTCAAATGTGTTTATCCTAGATGCTTAAATCCCAAATAAATCAGAGCAAAACCTAACCTTACAGATTCAATGTGTTCCTTTTCTCAAGATAATCACTATTAAGCCTTAAGAAACCCTCCTGTGTTGTTACAAGTGGAAAGAGTGGGGACAAACAGTCCTAGTTTTCTTTGGGAAATATTTGCTGGATTTTAGGAAAGCACATTGAGCTCCTCTCAATTATAGAGAATAACCAGATGAGACAGGAATCAATTTTCTTCAAAACTTTAAAGACCAACCTGAAACTATAAAGCCACCAGCAGAAAGAGCAGGGCAAACATTTCAAGATGTTGGTTTGGGAACGGATTTTCTGGTTAAGAACCCAAAGCAAATATGGACTCATGGTGTCAGAACACGCTAAGGAGCTGCCATGCTGCAAAAGAAATCAAGCAGCGGAGAGGAGAGTGAGCCTGGAGACATGCACTCACTGGATAATGGTTACCAGCTGGGGGTGGGGGGGTGTAGAGAACTTGCCTAGCATGGGCAAGGCCTTGGGTCTGATATCAGGTGCTCCAAGAAAAGAAAAAGAAGAAATGTAAGAGCCGGGCGGTGGTGGCGCACGCCTTTAATCCCAGCACTTGGGAGGCAGAGGCAGGTGGATCTTTGTGAGTTCGAGGCCAGCCTGGTCTACAAAGCGAGTCCAGGACAGCCAGAGATATTCAGAGAAACCCTGTCTCGAAAAACCAAAAAAAAAAAAAAAAAGAAGAAATGTAAAAGGAACTTTAAAACTAGTGACAAAAAAAAAACTATATAATGCAACCTCAAAACAGGCCAAGTCTATAAATACACTTGTGAAGAGAATAAATTCAAATGGTTAATAAATTTATGAAAAATGTTCAATTAGGTGTCAGGGAACTGCACATTGAATGGCAATGAGCTGTCTTACTGTAGTAGATATTATCAAATGGTTATTATCAAAAAGACAATCTGAGAGGTAACCATGGGGTCCCAACCATGGAGGAGGCCCACAGCACTGGACAGCAGCACCAGGGGGAGTGTCCAACCTTTTGGCATTGGGACAAGTGCTGTTACTTATGAACGGGTTAGACCACATTCACAGCTATTCTTGGGCCATGGGATGGACGCACCTGCAACTAGCTGAGAGGTGAAGGCTTCATTAAAGGATAGAGGCTGTATGAGAAGCTGATGAATCCTGAAAACAGACGCCTAAAGCTCAGGGAAGAGGAAGGGGTCAAGTGTCACCAGGATTCATGGATTCAGGAAGGGAGCATGGCAACTTTACCATCAGAGAGTACAGCACCATGCCGTATTGTCCAACAAACGTCCTTTGTGGGCAGCAGCCATCTCCATCGGCTCAGAATGAGCTTCCAGTGCAGACCCACACTGGAGTCGCTCAATAAAAAGTCACCTCATCTCAGGAAGTTGATGCCAGTCCCATCTGCCTGGGAAAGCAGAGCAATGACTGTTGGGAAACTACTGGTTTTGTGTCAGCCAGACCCAATGAGGAGACCAAGTCTGTAGTGCAAAAGAGGAGCATGAACAGCAGCCACAATAGAGTCTGCTTCAGCTATAGCCAGCCGCTCAAGAACCCATCGGCCCTATGCTATGCAGCCAGAAGTTCATGCTAATGAGACCCATCGTCTCTGAGGAACTCCAGGCTGCAGAAGCTCCTTATATAGGGAAGACATTCATGACTGATGATGATGTGGTTGGCAAGGACATGGTGGCATGAGGAAGTAAGCCATGCCACATCCAGGCCTTGGGCCCTAGAGGCCCTGCAGTCACAGCTAGAATGAAGGTCTGCCCACTTCTTATTGGATGGACTTAAAATAGTTCATGCAAATTACCTGACCTTTGGCAATCTTAGTCTAACTGACACACATGGACAACTGTTAGCAGAATGGCCCAGCCTGCCACTGGTCTGTACCACAGTGACAATCCCAGGACAAGACTTCCATGCGAATGATTTCGACATACAAAGTTTTCTTCTTCCATTCACATCTTGAGTTTCCTTCAGAATTTGAATGTGAAAGAATTGGGTCTCACAGACACAGATAGAAGGGGAGGGAGGGGGGAAGGAAAGGGAAAGAGAGAGAGGAATGGGAGTGGAGACACACAGTAGAAAAGCCAAGTGTTCCTGCCTTATGGAATTGATTTCTATTTGTAGTTCTCATTCATTGTTTTCTTACTTTGAAGAAAGTCATTGAAACTAGTCTCCAGCCAAAATACCAGCATGCTAAAATGCTCTTTTTAGGAGTTGGTAAGTTGTTATGCACTTCATACCTTCAAGCCAGGAACAGTGGTATTCATCTGCTGTCCTAGCTACTGGGGGGAAGGGTGGAGGGAGGGGGCTGAGTCAGGAGAACCACTAATGCTCAAGTGTTTAGGCCAGACTAGACAAAGAGGTGAGACTCTATCTCAAAAAAAAAAAAAAAAAAAGACTTTTGAGAAATTAGCATGGGGCTAGAGAGTTGGCTCAGAGGTTAAGAGCACTAGTTACTCTTCCAAAGGTCCCAGGTTCAAATCCCAGCACACATACATGACAGTTCACAGCTGTCTGCAATTGCCAGGCGTGGTGGCCCATGCCTTTAATCCCCGCACTCAGGAGGCAGAGGCAGGTGGATCTCTGTGAGTTCAAGGCTAGCTTGGTCTACAAAACAAGTCCAGGAGAGCCAATGCTACACAGAGAAACCCTGTCTCAAAAACCCAAAAGAAAAAAAAAGAAGAAATTAGCATGAAACTATTTGATAGAAAGTCTAGATTTCTCTATGGTTCAAATTACATTAGTATCCATAGGAAAAGTGGCTTGCTAACCTCCATTTCCAAAAAGGTGCTCAAGTGTTCAATCCTTAAAAACTACTGAAACATGACTTTAGCATTGACTTGTAAGTTGACATGCTTCAATTGAGGAATTGAATTTAAAAAAAAGAAAGAAAAAACAAACAAACAAAGCATCATTGCAGTGGCCAGGGTCATGGACAGGGATATAGTATCAATAATTGCTGTGAAGAGACACCATGACCACAGTAACTCTTATAAAGGAAAACATTTCATTGGGGCCGGCTAACAGTTCAGAGGTTCAGTCCATTATCATCATGGCAGGAAGCATGGCAGAGTGCAGGTAGACATAGTGCTGGAGCAGGAGCTGAGACTTCTGCATCTTGACTCTCAGGCTGCAAGGAGAAGACCGTGCATGTTTCGCACTCAGTGTAGCTTGAACATTTAAGACCTCAAAGCCCCGCCCCCACAGTGACACATTTCTTCTAATTGGCCACACCTCCTAATAGTGCCACTCCCTATGGGCCACATGTTCAAATGCATGAGTCTATGGTGGCCATACCTACTCAAACTGCCACACCCCTATTTCTCAGAGTTTTCGTTACAACCTTTCAAGATAGATGTCATAACCCTCACTTTCCAGGTGTAGAAACAAGTCTGAGCAATAGTGAGTATTCGGTAAGTTCAAACACCTATAGGAACTATTATGGGATATGTCACATGTTTGTTTCATTCGAAGGCCCACAGTGTTGCTTCCCTCCCTGACAGTTTCCCCATCTAGAGACTTTACACTGAGGGCTGGAAACCTTTGCTGGGAACGTTGGAAACCTCAGCTCCTGCTCTCTTTTGCTTTCTGACCATGATGTGAGTGGTTTTACTTCACAATGTGCTCTTGCCAAGACCTACTGATCATTGAGCAAAACAGGAGTGTCCAGCCCACAGGCGGCTGCTTGCATCCAAAGTAGCTGTGAATGAGACCCTACATGTTTGTAGATGAAATTGTATTGCAATGTCAAAAGGTTGGATACCTTAGGACTAGAACCCCAAACAGTGAGACACTTAACTCTTTTCTATCTATGAGTTGATTATCTCATATTTTATTACAGTAGAGAAAAGCCATTTCGCTCAGGTGGCCTCGTGTGTATGTTTTGAAGTTGACCAAGGCTATGGACTGAGTTGTCATAGTTTCAGTCAACATAAGCTCAAACAGGATAAAACTGAAAGTGAAAGAGTTTTATCCTTTTCCTTTTGCTTTTTGTGTTTGTTTTTTATTCTGTTTTACTTTGGTTGGTTGGTTGGTTGGTTGGTTGGTTGGTTGGCTGCTTGGTTTGATTTTTTTTCAAGGCAGGGTCTCACTGTGTAATTCTGGCTGTTCTGGAATTCACTATGTAGACCAGGTTGGCCTTGAACTCACAGAGATCCACCTACCTCTGCCTCTTAAGCGCTGGGATTAAGGCATGTGCCACTATGCCTGGCTGACTTTTTTTCCTTTTACTTGGAAGTTTCATCCTTTTGCACATCACTTTGTGAGACACAGTACAACACAAAGGTAGCCTAGAATCCAGGAGAAGGGAAACAGTCACCATCTTCTGAATAGAATGAATTTCGAAGTAGGGTGCCCATGTTTAGCTCGCACAAGGTAGAGACCCACTCTCTGTTGAGCACAGGCCCAAAGGGTTACCTAGTTATTAAAAGCTTTGGGCTAGGCAGATACAAATTGCTGATCAGCCATTTGGGTAGAACTGTAGTACTGATTTATAGACAAAACCAGTTTCTAATGAAAATCTCAAAGTCAGAAGATACTAAAATGACATTGCTACATGGAATCATGTAGAACCCAGTTTACTCACTTCATCTGAATAATGAGGAGTCTGAGGTGTAGAATGACCATGTGGCATGTCCAAACTCATGAAGCTTGTTGGATAAAAGCTTGGGCCAAATGCAGTCTCCTGCCTTCTAGCCATATGGCCTTGATGTTCAGCCTTCTGCAGCAGATGGTCACAGAGCCAAAACAGACCCTCGGCTATGGGATACTAACAAAATGAAGGAGGCTCTGAACACCCATGAAGATGAGAGGATAGAGTTTCAATTGAGTCTAGTCTTGAGTCATTAAATGTTAACATAAAAACCGTAAGTGTTACCCATAGTTTCATATTTGTCCTTCTTTAAAATTTAAAAACCTTATCTCATTGGTGTAGGGAGTTAGATTAATTTATATTATTAAATATATGATACAGTCTCTTAATTCGGGACATGAAGATCAACTTGGCTGTGAGCAATTAGCTTATCAGCTTGTGGAAAAACAAGGATGAAGTCCGGTGAAAACAGGAAACAAACAGGAGACTTAATGGACTGAAAAACAAGGTTGAAGCCAGAAAAAACTTAATGGACTAAGAAACAAAGTATTTAGCCTGGCATTGTTTTCAGCTGCTAAGTGGGTGGACCCCAAATTAAGCTGAAACAGAGTTCCTCCTATTTAAGGACAGTGCATGGAGACCCATAAAAAAGAGGCCCCCCAATGCTAGAGAGCTCCGAGAGTCCTGCTGAAAAAAGTGCTGGCCATCATTTGATGGCCAGATCTCCCTGAGGCAGAAAGAAGCTGGTGAGCCGAGAAAGCCTCAGCAAGACAGTAAAAGGCCAAGGACTAAACCCTGTGGCTCAGCTTTTGCCTAGAGGGGTTTGACCTGTCCGAACAGTGGCCTAAAGGAAACTGTGCCTGGCTTTAAGGACTCTGAGACAGAGCAGCAGAGTTGCTGATGCGAAGGGGTTGGGGTCTCCCAGAGAGAAGAAAGCCTTAAGCCTTATTTAAGGTAAGACTGTGATAGCCAAGTTACCCTGACGAATCTACATCTGAGACATTCCAGAAAAAAGACTGCCAAGTGCTTTACAGGGTCTACTACAGAAACTGTGTTCCTGATGACTGAGGACCTCTCCCAGAGACTGTATCCTTCTAAAAGGTTAGGAAAATAATTATCAATAGGATTAGTGGTTAGGTTAAAGGGGTTGTAGGAATTTATAGGGTTAATAGTTTAAAAATTGTTGGTATTTGTTATAAGTGAATATTGTTAATAAATAAATATTAAATAATAATTTAAAAGTTGGGTAACACATTGGCAGATTCATTTCACGGCTACTCTGTTCACTAGGAAATGGAGCAATCTAGATGCCCATCAACAGATGAATGGGTAAGAAAAATATGGTACACATACACAGTGGAATATTACTCAGCTGGGGAAAAAAAAAAACAAGAAATTTGCAGGTAAATGAATGGACCTGTAAAAAATTATACTGAATGAGTTTTTACTTGGACCCAGAAAAACTAAGGCTGCATGTTCTCTCCATATGCAGATCCCAACTTCAAAACTTTGTTTTGTATGTTTAATTTAAAGCCAGAAAACTGTAAAGGGGCCTTCAGTGGAGGACACTTTAAGGGATAGGAATAGCAGATTATAAACCAATCAAAAATACAGAGAAGGAACACTAGAGACAGAAAGGCTTAATCAGGAAGAAGCATAGTAGTGTGGGGAAAATCAGGTCATGAATTGAAACACCATGTCGAAGTCTCCTCTCTCACAACCCAGCTTCTTTTAAAATGTAGCTGGAAGGATAGTAAAACACACAGTGAAAGAAAAGGGGGAATTCGGAGGATTAAGAGAATAAATGGGAATGGGGAGAGACAATGGAGGAGAGGAGGGGTAGTAAGTGGGTTATCCTATTAAGGACTCCATAAAAGCCCTACAGAAACCCACTAGTTAGTGAACAAATTTCAAAACATAACTTTAAATAAAAAGTTATCCAGAATGGGTGGACAACATTGCTCCCAGAAGACATGGGTTATTAAATGAAATTCCAATACAGAGCCCAGGGTACCTCCCTACAAATAATTGCTCAGAAAGCCCTAGGAGCCTCCAAAACAACACAAGCTATTGCCATTGTCCTTAGTTAATCACCATAACTACATAAGACCCTATTTCTGGAGCTGGAGAGATGGTTCAGCAGTTAAAAGCATTTGCTGCTCTTACAGAGAGGATCTGGGTCCAATTCCCAGTCTCTACACTGGGTGGCAAACAACTACCTGTTCCTCCAGTTCCAAAGTATTCAACCCCTCTTCTAGCTCCTGTGTGTACTGCATGTGTGTGATATACAAGCAGGCACACAAATACACATAAACAATTAATTCATAAATGTTTTAATGTAAAGGACTAGAGAGATGACTCAGTGGTTAAGAGCACTTCCAGAGGATATAGGTTCAATTCCCAGCACCCACATGGAGGCTCTAGTTCCAGGGCCTCCAACACCATTTCTAACCTCTGTTGGCACCAGGCATGTACACAGTACACACACAACACATGAAATAAGTTTTTAATAAATTAAATAAGTAATGTATAAATAAATAAATGTTTAATTTAATTTTCAAAGACTGTATGCTGAAGACACCATATGCTTTGGCTTCAGATACTAGAGATATCAATCAAACTGATCAGGAAACATCCTCCCTGCTGGCTAGCTCTCAGTGTTGGAGGATGCTATCCATGCTGCTGAGAGAGGACAGACATAAATGGTCCTACCCAGAACTGGACCCTGTGTGCTGCAATACAAACATGCCAGGCAGGGTGTGCCCACTGGTTCAGTAGATGTGTGATTCCTATGGGGTAATTAACACAAAAGTAAATTGGATTGTATTTTAAGCTCTGCATCACAGGAGGGAATTTCATACTTGGTACTGTAATCCTGGTCAAAAGCCCATGGCTAAGGAGGTCACAGACTGTCTTAATTACTTTTCTATTGCTGTTATAAAACATCATGACCAATGTGACTAATAAAAGAAAATGTTTAATTGTGTTTATGATTTCAGAGAGTTAGAGTCTATGATGACTCTGGAAGATGTGGAGGCTGGAACCAGCTCAGAGCTCACTTCTTGATCCACAAGTAAGAGACAGAAAAGGAAAGCAACAGGGACCCCAGTCTTCTGAAACCTCAAACCCCATCCCAGCAACACACCTCCTCCAGCAAGTTCCTTCCCAAACAGTTCCACCAATGAGGACAGTCTTAGGGTTTTATTGCTGTGAAAAGGCACCAGGATCAGGGCAACTCTGATAAAGGAAAACACTTAATTGGGGCTGGGTTACAGGTTCAAAGGTTCAGTCCATTGTCATCATAGTAGGAAGCATGGCAGCATGCAGGCAGACATGGTGCTGGAGAGTCAGCAGAAAGCAACTATATTCTTCACCAAAATATCACAAGAACAGTGTCTAGGCCACATACCAACATTCCTCTGTGGAACCTCTTGAACCAGGTCCCCCACAATTCATATCACCCTCAGCACCACTGTCTTTCATGTTCCTACTGGTATGGTCCAGTAAGTCCCCCTTGAAGTGTAAACCAAAACATTTAATTGGGGCTGGCTTTCAGTTCAGAGGCTTCGTGGCAGGAAGCATGGCAGCACACAGGTAGACATGGTGCTGGAGAGGTAGCTGAGAGTTCTACATCCAGATTGGGACGCAGAGTGGTCTGAGCTTCTGAGACCTCAAAGCCCATTCCTTAGTGATCCTCCAACAAGGCCCCACCTCCTAACAGTGTCATTCCTTATGAGCCTGTGGAGACCATTTTCATTCAAACCACCACAAGGGCCAAGTATTCAAACAAATGAGCCTATGGAGGCCATGCTTATTCAAACCACCACATAGGCCCTAGGGTAGAACAGTTATTATTATTATTATTATTATTTTATTCAGTGGTCATGGCATCAAACGGCCTTCGGAATATTTATGCTTATACCCATAGACCTGAACTAATGTCAAGGAAGCTTCTTTTTGCAGTGGGCAGCAGTCAATGGAGAGATGTTAGCTGAGTTCACGCTGGGTACTCGGCCCTACCAGAGCCATTTATATTATTAACCCACCGCCACCAAAGCTCAGGGAAGATTCAAAAGAGGAGGTGGAAAGAACTTAAGAGTCAAAGGATGGGGAAGAGTGCTGTGAGATGCTGTTTAGATATTTATGCTGCTCTAGCAGCTAGGTGCAAAGTGGACTCAACTGGGGCTGAACTGAGACTGAAGGAAAAGAGAAGTGTTCAAGCCAGTTGTCACCGCGACAAAAGCTGGGGGTTGGAAAGGCATACAGCTGCCGGGGGGGTGGAGGGGCACACCTTTAATCCCAGCACTCGGGAGGCAGAGGCAGGCAGATCTCTGTGAGTTTGAAGCCAGCCTGGTCCACAAAGCGAGTCCAGGACAGCCAGGTCTACACAGAGAAACCATGTCTCGAAGGGAAAAAAACAATCTAAAAAAGAAAAGAAAAAAGAAGGCACACAGCTGAGGCAAGGCTGGGGGAGGGGAACAGAGTTTGCTAAAACTGCAAGGGGGAGTTGGAAACTGACAACTAACTGCAAATAATCACCATACACATGAATAGAGAAAGAGGAAGGGCCTGAATGCTCCCTAAGAAATTCGTTCTAGGGAGCAAGCAGGCAGCCTCCCCTGCTTGGAGGGAAAGTTCCATCCGAAGTAGTAAGTTAGAACTCCTGCTCTCAGTTATGACTTTCCTACACTCAGCTGGTCCACGTTGCCGAGCAAAACGCTGCTGTGGTCCCACAGATAGGATGACTGTGTGTGTGAGGTCCACACGTGGCGGTGTTGAGATCCGAGACCCAGGAGTGCTGCCTCAACCCCAGTATCACACAGCAACTGTTGGCTGTGCTCCCAACGAACCTGACTTCTCCTTGAACCAAACCTTTCACCAGTCTCCCCCTGAATTCCTGCCTGAAGTTGGGTCACAAGGAGCCCTTCAGACCCTTACTGTTGCATTGACGTGCCCCAGGATCCCATCATCTTTTTTTGGTTAGCCATGTCCTCATTATTTCCTCTGGAGATAAGATAGGCCAGGTGAGCAGGAAGGGTGTTGACAATTTCCTCATAGTGACCCTCCTGCTGATCCGTCCCTACAATTGGGCGCTGTTAAAGAGTTGTCGTCGAGTGTTTGAAAGGTGACATCCAGAGAGGCTGAAAGGCCAGCCAGGGAGTCAGCAAGAGAAAAAGATGGAAAGCATGTCTGGGACCCAGAATGGTAGATTCTGGGGTCCATCATGAGGGTGGAGTGCCTTGCTTCCAGCCTTTGCTTATCACCTGAAGGCTGGCTGGAATTCAGACTTACCAATTCAGCAGGCAAGAAGCAGCAGTTGATGAGGAGAGGATGTCTCCAGAGAACTAAAACTCAAGACAGGCCAGGGTTAGGAGACAGGATACTTTGTGTCCCAATGTGCTTTCTGCTGCTATGACAAACACCCTGATCAAAAGCAAGTTGGTGGGGGAAGGGTTTAATTCACCTTACACCCTACAGTTCATTGTGAAGGAATCAGAGAATCAGGACAGGAAAGTAAGCAGAGACCAGGAAGAAACTCTGAGTGCTACTGGCTTCTCCCTGTGCCTTACTGAGCTTCCTTCCTTACACATCCCAGGACCACCTTCCCAGGGATGGCACTACCCACAGTGAACTGGGCCCTCATACGTCAATCATTAATCAAGAAAACGCCCCACAGACTTGCCAACAGGCCAGTGTGATGGAGACATTTTCTCAGTTCAGATTCCCTCCAACTCTAGCTTGTGTCAAGTTGACAGGGAGCCTAGTCAGGACACTCTGCATGCCCAGCATGCTGCCTCCCTGGTAGGGAAAACAATTCCCCACTAGAGACTCTAGATCCGACTGCTGCTATACTATTCATGCAGGCAGAGGCCTGGAGCTGCCAGGAATTTTCCCTTCACAGAAAACTATTTATCAGTCTGTTCAGGCCAACTAATCACAGATGGCCCAGGATGACAGTCAGAATTGCTTCCATTTTCAATAACAAGTCTGATAGCATCACCTACCTCCTTAGCGTCACAGGTCAAGATTCCATAGAGGCCGTTTATTGAGTGTAACTTTCATCTTAATAAATATGGTTTGGGATGAATGCATATTTTCCTAGACATTAAGTCACTCCACAGTCATCAAGAGGGGTGTGACCCTCTAGTGTTTGGAGACTCTCTGGCTACAGTTATGTACACTTGTGAGAGATGAGATGGCACCAAACACACAGGTCTAGTCCACCCACCCCAGGAACTACAAAAATGTGTCATCCAAGAAGGAACATAAGCAGGGATGAGGTTAGCAGGTGAAGATTTGCTGGGCAGAGAGGAGTAAGGAACTAATTGGTCCTTGTGCCAGAAAAATTAAACTACGGAATTAGCAATATAAATGAAAACTCATTAAAGGACCGTGAATCCCAAAGGCTTTCCATGATGGGGCCTCAGAGCAGAGGCATGACCCTCAGGAAGGCGGTGACAGTGAAACTGCCAATGGGATAAAGGGGCAGGTGTCAAGAGAGGAGATTGTCTCTGTCATGACCCTCCAGAATGTCCTCCATTGTGCGGCAGCTTGCTGAGCTCTTCGACACTAGGAGACGGAGTCTGACTGTGAGTGACTCGGAACAGCATCTGTGCAGAGAGCTGTGCAGGGCACAGAGTGAAAATGTGTGCCGAGAAGGAAGATATGTCTGCCAAGACTGACGAAGAAGAAATGTGCAAGACCTACAGAAGAGGCAAAACTCAGACCTGGGAGCATCGCAAGCATGAGATGGAGGATGGAGAATGAAGCTCATCCTGGGTGACGCTTGCTCATCCATAATACCTCCTCCGTTGTCCTAAACACTCTGAACTAGTCACTATCTTCCCTATTTAAAAGAGGAGAAAAGTGAGCATCTGAGCCAGTATGTTGGAAGTCCAAAGTCACACAACTATCCCCTGGTGGAGTTGTCCTTCAGACTGACCCTCAAACACAGGCCTCTTCCTCTGAGTTGCCACAGAAGAACAGACAGGTCATACCTCCAGAATCTAGCAGAATCTGGTATCTATAATGAAGAGGATGGAGGTTGGGGGGTAGGAGCCAGAAAGCAGGGTCTAATGGAGGGGCTGGAAGGGGAGGTTTGTGTCTGCAGCTCCACTGTGAACTTGAAGCAGCCATCAACACAGTCTTCATAACAAGAGCAGTTGCTGCTGTTATGTTAGTTCTCTAAGTCCTGTTTTCCCATCATCTGCAGGGAAGGAGTCGTGGAAGAAAACATGGAGTCTGAGAAAGCAAGAGGTTAAACATAGAAAAGAATAGGTACCCAACAGGGGTGAAAGTCTCAAGATCCCAGCTGGAGAGACGATCGCTGGACGTGGTGGTATCTTTGCCTCAGAGCAAAGCAGAGCAAGAAAGGACATTCAGGGATGTCGAGCCAGAAAGATGGCATATACCACTAAGGAGCCTTGAGAGCAGATGCTGAGATGGAGGAGGGGGAGAGAGTCGGGGAGAATGGTAGTGGGAAGATGCCAGACTGAGTCCTGTGTGCAGTGGAGCTTCAAGGCCACACGCTGGTCATTGCAACAGCAACACAGCTCTCCCATGTTCTTGACTAGCCCTCAGCAGCAGGTGAGCATGAGGAAAGAGCAGCCAGCTCTAGTGAGGCACAGCGGGACACTGGCAGAAGGTCAAGGGGAAGAAGGACTAGCTGAGGCTGGAGTGACCTTGAGAAGACACTTACAAGGAGGAATCCATGTTGCAATGTGCGTTGTCTTGGGACTTAGCAGACCTTTGCATTACCAGGGTCTTGTTTTCAATAGACTAGCTCTGCAATAGTTTGGTCTAAAGGTTCCCTGGTCATGTCCTCCACCAGTATCTCTTTCAACACATCGTAAGTTTTCATTATATAATAAAGAGACATCTTCCAAGTCAGCCTCAGAAACAGAAGAAAACAAGGTTGAGAAAGTAATCAGAGACTCTTGGAGAGTTTGTAAAATGTCCACATGCACAGGAAGTTCCTGGTGCCCTTGCATGGCCCTGGGTCCCTGGGAACTCAATCAGGACTACTATTGAAGTTCCCCTGCCAGAATTAGGAACCCTATCCTTTGGGGACTCAACTGCCTTGAAATCCTCTTTATTCATAGTCTTCTGGAAGCAAGTTTTGTTCTCTTATCTTAAATGGGTATCCTGTCCCTTCCTGACCCAATAGTTACCATGTGCTGTGCAGCCTGGGTGCGCTGCTCTCTACCTGGACACTGCTGCTGTGGATTTGCCACCTGATTCATCTCTCTTACATTGGGAGACTCGGCTGCTATCTCTATATCCACCAGAGATACAAATTCCCAGAAAACTATAGTTCACCCAAGGCACAAATGAAAATGAGGGTGGGCAAGCAGCCCGTCTACAGGAGCAGCATGCTGGGCCAGTGAGAAACAGGGACACTAGCTGAGGCAGGAGCAGCATCCCAGGTATGTCCCACTGCTGTCCCAAAGTAGCCAGGGCCACCAAGCCAAGGGAGGTTTCTACCCAAAAAATGGAAGCCTGATACAGGATGTTCTCCAAAAGGCAAGCAGAAAGGAGAGCACTTTGGAGGCTCCTGGTTGAGCATCTCTCTTCCAGAGGCTAGGATGTTACAACATTTGGGTACCTGATCTCTAATACTTAGAGGAGTATTAGATAGGTTTACAGGTAAACTCACTTCCCCTTGAACTGAGTCATGCAAGGCATGGCAGAGTAGACTGAGCAGGAGGCAAAAAGGGGAATTTCAGAAGAGCAACCTGAGAGCTGAGATGTGTGAAGTCCACACAAACAACAAAGAAGGCCTGGGTCCACTCCATAAAAGTACTACGAAGACAACCCAGCAACAAGGAATAGAGGCCTGCCCCTTGCACGGATATTGTCCAGGGTCCTGAGGTGGAGTGTTCCACCAGGCCACCATTCTGATCCTGCAACCCACTGTGATAGAAGGACGTGGGTGAGGAAAGAGACAATTGGCTTCTCCTCCTCCCCCATAACTTAGGGTTGGGCTGGAGCCAGGGGAACTGATGCAGGTGGACTACCTCTCTAAGAAGGTCAAGTGGCCTGGTGATGCTCACCCCCAACTTCCATCCTTACACACCCAAGCTCCTACCAATATATGAGCACAAAATTTTGAACTAGACTGTAACACTTTCTCCCTCATTGAGAGCTTCCTCACCTCCTCCCCAGCTTGAATCACATGATCTTTTGAGTCAATCCCTTTTTTATAATCTTGGTGACCTGGCTCCCTCAGATGATGCTACTGGGGACACTGGTGGCCCTTCAAACTAGCGAGCATGCACACCTTCAAGGTGGCCCAGGGTTGTGGGAAATAACTTCTCTGAAGTCCTTGTACCTTTCAACTTTGGCAACTCTTGATACCCCGTCCTTTCTCAATCTCCCAGCATATCTTGGCCTTGGGATTATGCTTTTTTTCTTATTTCCCTGAGAAAACAGAACAGGACTACCTGCGTTCCCCTCCCCTGCATAGGGGCCTTAACTGAGAAGGCACCTGGGGCCAGCCCTAACCCTGTTCAGTCTCCCCACAAGACCATCTCTGCTCCCCACTCCCCATCCTCTACTAAACCTCTCCATGAGGCCCAAATACAGTAGGACTTATCCATCTTAAACAGACCTCTTATGATCCCACAGCCCTTCATACATCAGACAATCAGACACACAAACCAAGGGAAGAAGTCCACATTCCCAGGTCTCATCACAAAAACACAAACAATATGAAAGGCCAAAATGATATTTTCCCCCAAAATGATAGTAGCAATGAACACCTGAGCCATGCTCAAGAAAACACAAACAAGCAGCTGAATCAGAAAACAACTGGCAACAAATGTGAGGATGTAGGGTAAGGGGAAAGCTCATTCACTGTTGGCAGGACTACAGACTGGTGCAGACACTCTAGAAATCAGTGTGGAGGATCCTCAAAAAGCTAAAAGTAAACCTACCAGATGACCCAGCTACACCACTCCTTGGCATATGCCCAAAGGATTCAACATCCTACTCTACAGATATCTACTCAGTCATGTTCATTGCTGCTCTAATCACCATAACTAGGAAGTGGAAACAACCTAAGTGTCCTTCAACTGATGAATGGACAATGAAAATGCAGTTAATATATACAATAGAATGCTATTAAACTGTTTAAAAATGAAATTCAGATAAATGGATGAAACTAGAAAATACATTGAATAAGGTAGCCTAGACATGGAAATACAGATGTCACTTGCTCTCTTTCCTTTGTGGCTCCTAGCTCTAAATCTTCAGATGTGAGTATATGAACTGGAGTAAGTGCAGAGACAGGAAAGTACAAAAGGGTCAGTGGAACAAGGGGAGAGAAGTGCTACAGAGAGGGATAACAGGACAGAGCAGATATGAAGGAAGATATTGGGGAAATGGGGGTTATAGGAAGTTGGCAGAGAGTTTAATTGAGAAGAGAGGATAAATAAAACTAAGGATGGTTGGGAAGCCATAAGGAATCATAGTGTCTTATATTTACCTAAAATTACATATAATCCATATATGTGTATACATTTATATAGTTTTAATGAAGTTACGCCTATTTGGGCTGACAAAGTTCCCCAAAGAGGCTATAGACTATCTAACAAAATTCCAAGTACCAGGCATGAGAAACCTCAAGTTGTTGGTCAGGGGAACGAACCCAAGAGACTCTCAAAACAATACAGGCCACTGCGGATGCTCTGGGTTGCTTCCAGGAGGTGGAAGTCAAGTCCATGTTGCTAAAGACATCACACACTTTGGACACAAGACTGCTTTGAGAAAATGCTTTTATATGTGAAACTGACCCATGAAATCTCAACAATACAGATGCCTAAGCAAGACTGAAAACTGGCAACACCAATTGACATGTCAAAGTGAGTTCTCATAAGGGTCTACCCCTAAATGAAGAGCTACAGGCAATCAATGGCTACAAGGAGAGGGAAAACCAGTCTTCTCCAGGAACAAGCCCCTGATAGGTTATCCAATCACAAGAAGTCAGCCCTTAACACATGTACATATGAGCAACACTAAATGAACTCAGCAGGGTATCATTATAAACATATATATATATACATATACATATATATATATAATTAAAGATTAAGGACATGAATTTGATAAGGAGTCAGGAGAACAGAGGAGGAATTGGAGGGAGGATGGGAAATGGAGGCATGATGTAAATACAGTACTCATATATGAGAGTCTCTAAAAGAAAATTTAAAATAATTTTGAAAAATGAAAACAAGTGACTGCAAAGCCTGGCAAGTATTGGATTTGAGGCCTCACTGCATGGGAGCACATCTGACACTGCAAAGTTTGTCAAAAGCCTAGGGCTGCCAGGTGTGGTGGCACACACCTTTAATCCCAGCACTCGGGAGGCAGATGCAAGCAGATCTCTGTGAGTTTAAGGCCAGCCTGGGCTACAAAGCCAGTCCAGGACAGCCAGGGCTATTACACAGAGAAACTCTGTCTCAAAAAGAAAAAGAAAGGAAAAAAAAAAAAAAGCCTATGGCCGACAAGGTTGTCAATGTCATAGAGGGAAACCTACCACTGTTGTTCTGTTACATAGTCACGTTACCAAGCTGCCTTCTAGACGTCGCATTTACAGCTTCCTCTCAATCTTTCTCGAAGAAGCTTCTCTCTGCAGTGGGCAACAGTTAATGCAGAGACTCATAACTGGTCAGAGCACTGAGGAAAGTGACTGCTGAGTGTCCATCCCTAAATGGGACATCTGTATCCCTATGGCTCACAGAAGAGGGAACAGAAAGAAACAGGAGCTAGAAGATGTGGAGGAACCCTGTGAAAACTGTCGTGTGGAACTGACATGGCCACCACAGTCCTGACCTCACAGCAGTGTGGTTATCTGCATAAGACCTGGACAAGCTTGGCAGTCACCATGCCATCTTGGATAGGGGATGGATTCTTGAAGCCCTTCTCCTCCCCATGTAGCTATTGGAAGCTCATGGTTGCTGAGGGAAGGGGAATTATTTTCTTCAGTGTTATAGCCACTGGTAAAATGCCACATCACAATAAATAATCCACCACTCACGCTTATCCAAACACTAATACTCAGGAGGTCACACACAAAAGAGTGAAGAGAGAACCTCTTGGGAGGAAGGAGTTCCATGGGACTGGGAAGGAGATAAACAGGGATAATGGGTGGATATGATCAAAATGCATTATATACAGGTATGGAGTTTTCAAAAAATAAATAAAAAATGCTTTAAAAGTCAAACAATTAAATCTATGAACAACTTCTGCATCATTTATATGAGAATGGAAGTAACTCTAATGGGGAACTGAGAAAATGTGTAAGGGAAATGTGGAAATCCTGAGAACGTACCTTGGTACATTGTAGTAACAAGTATCTGAGAGTGAAGGATTTATAAAGAGCAGAAATTTATAGAGAGAACATATTTACTGAGTCATCCCATCCTGGAAAGTGGAAGGATAAAAAGAGAGGAAACAGGGAGAGAAGGAGAAAGAGATGGAGGAAGGGAGAGAGGAGGCCACTACCACAATAACAGCATTCCTATACTTCTATGTAAGAGTCTCCCAGGTAGGCTGGAGAGATGACTCAGTGGTTAAGAGCACTGGCTGCTCTTCCAAAGGACCCAAGTACAAGTCCCAGTGCCCACATGGCAGTTCGAAACTGTCTGTAATGGCCAGGCGTGGTAGCACACTTGGGAGGCAGAGGCAGGCAGATCCCTGTGAGTTTAAGGCCAGCCTGGTCTACAGAGTGAGTTCCAGAGGATAGCCAGGGCTTCACAGAGAAATCCTGTATTTAAAAAAAAAGAGTCTCCCAGGTGGTAATGGTTTAGTCTTGAAGGCATTACTGGGACATGGAGAACAGCTGAAGCTCAGAACAGTGAGAGACCAGGAGAGGCCATTGGTGAAGATGCAGCCAGAGGAGCAGTGGAAACCCCAGGATTGAAGAGGTCGTGGAGAAGCTGAGACTTGGCACCATGAAAAGAGCCCCTATTGGTGAAGGTGTAGCCCAGTTGCAGCAGAATACACCAGCATTTGGAGACGCCTGTACCACAGGACAACCGACCAGCAATAACAGCACCAGCAGTGGAGCAGAGGCTCCCCAAGCTGTGTGTGCAGCGGAGGGCAAAGCCAGAGAAGTGACCCTAGCCCTTTGGAGGAGGCCAGAAGATTGTGAGTGGATCCCAGACTAATGAATTATTATAGTTGGAGTTTGGTCTTGCTTTGATTTGATTGTAACTGTGTCCTGGGTCTTCCTTCCTGAAGTAACAAAGCATTTAGCCTTAATTTTAATTTTACAGAAGCTACAGCTCAGAGACCTTAAACTTTTAAAAGAGATTTTGGATCTTTAAAGAGATTGAACTTTTCATGTGTTTGGCATTGTAAAGACTGTGGGACTTTTAAAGTTATTGTGTTTTAAATTGTGATTTTAATATTAATTAACATGCATGCCACCTTGGAGATAAAGGAGAAAGAAAGGGTTCTAATTGGAAAGTGATGTATCTGTGTGTCAAGTTCACAAGGAGTCAGTTGTGCTGGATAGTTTTCTGTCAACTTGATAAAAACTAAAGTCATCTGAGAGGAGGGAACTTCAACTAAGAAAATATCTCCATAAGTCTGGGCTGTGGGCAGGCCTGTAGGGCATTTTCTTGACTAGTGATTGATGGGGGAGGACCCAGCCCATTGTGGGTAATGCCACCCTAAGACTGGTGGTCCTGGTTCTATAAAAGAGCAGATTGAGCTGGGCAGTGTTAGTGCACACCGTTAAGCCCAGCACTCTGGAGGCAGAGGTAGGTGGACCTGTGAGTTCAAGACCAGCCTGCTCTACAGAGTGAGTTCCAGGAGAGCCAGAGCTAAACAGAAAAAGACCTGTCTCAAAACAAGAAAAAGGAAAAGAGAGAGAGAGAGAGAAAGAGAGAGAGAGAGGGAAGGAAGGAAGGAAGGAAGGAAGGAAGGAAGGAAGGAAGGAAGGAAG
>CAJQZJ010032121.1:11493893-11507331 GCA_907164525.1 Lophiomys imhausi
AAGGAAGGAAGGAAGGAAGGAAGGAAGGAAGGAAGGAAGGAAGGAAGAAAGAAGGAAAGAAAGAAAGAAAGAAAGAAAGAAAGAAAGAAAGAAAGAAAGAAAGAAAGAAAGAAAGAAAGAAAGAAAGAAAAACTGAGCAACCCATGAGGAGCAAGCCAGACAGCAGCACCCTTCCATGGCCTCTGCATCAGCCCCTGCCTCCAGGCTCCTGTCCTGACTTCCTTCAGAGATAGACCCTTTCTTCCCCAACTTGCTTTTGGTCATAGTGTTTCATCATAGTAATAATAACCCTAACTAGGACAGTCCTTGTGGTCTAGTCACCTCTTAACTGTCCTCTCTCAGCACCAATAAAATGACAACTACCTGTCAAGATGAGTTTGGAATGAGACCAGTATTTCAAAGGAACCTGAAGAGAAAGCCCTCTGGTGCCCCTGCCCTCAGCCGACCTCCCTCCAGTCATCCCAATACAAGCCCAGGGCTGAAGCAGTACTGAGTCCTACCATGTCCCCGCAGGCATGAGGACACAGCAGCACAGAAAGAAGGGGATCTGGTGGAGTCCCAGACCAAGCCTGACTGCCAGTACCTCCTATTCCCAAGCTCCTCAGCAGGACTCCTGCCAAAGCCTCTCCAAGGTTCAGTTTTCAGCAATTAAAACATTTGTCAAAGAAGATTTAACCCAGCATTTTGAAGTGCTCTGTCAAACAGATTTGGCTCAGTGCTTTTTAAAGTTCTGCGAAATGGCTACTCCCAAAAGTAATTCAATTATGTTACCATGGCTTTAAACAAAAACAGTAACTGAAAAGATGTTGATGGACCAAGAAAAATCATTTTGAGCCACAGTCATTACTTTTGAGAGAAAAAAAATTACATCTAACCTGTAGGATGGATCTCTAAATTGAAGACTCCGGAAACCCAGAAGTCAAAGAAGGGACAAGGGGTGGGGGGGGGACAGTAGAAGAGGGCAAGGGCGTTAACCCAGCTTCCACAAGCAGCACCTGAATTCCTGCTTTGCACACCTTGCCCCTCGAATCAGAGTCTGAAAGTGCTAATGTAAATCCGAACAGGATGAGTCCAGGCCCACTCTGTAAGCAGGATGCACTTTGCTCTGCATCTGACTGACCTTGGCTGGAAGCAGTGGAACAGTAAAAGCAAAATATAAACGCACATATGTGTGAAAGTGCCGTAATGAACCCCTTACTTTGTATGCAGACTTTATTGTTGTTAATGGTGGTCTGAGGAGAAGTGGAGGCTGAGAAGGGCTTGGGTGAGCATGCCCTCTGAGGAGAGGAAGAGATCAGGGGAGCCCGTGAGGGTGGGGAGAGAGGGAGAGGTGCAAAGTGGCCAAAGATGAGGAACTGGCCGAGACTAAGCCAGCCCAGCCCCGTGCGGCGGGCAGAGCTTGGCGGAGTATCCAGGGCAGGCCCCGGAAGGAGCAAAAGGAAGGCAGTGAGGACTCTGAGAGCCAGGGCGAAAATGGAGAGAAGAGTTCACTGAGGATGGCGAGCAGGGAAACCCATCCTGAACTGGGACCTGGCTGGAGGCAGATGCGGCAGGTGTGGAACCAGAGAGGTGAGCAGTAGTGCGGTGGGAGACTGGAGAACCAGATGACTGACAGACTGGGCCCACACAGACCAAGACTGTTAGGGAAGCTGGCATCCCTGATGAGCTGGCAACTGAAGACGACAGCTTGTGACATCACAAGCCGGCCCTCCCCTGGAGGCCCTGCCTCCTAGACTTCATGCCTCTCAAACCAGGGCCCAAAATGGATCCTTCCACCTCAGGTTTTCCTTAGGTCACGCTGCTCTCCTGTCCCTGGGGAGGCATCAGGGTTACCTCAGCCTCTGGGCTGAGGCCCCATGCTTTCCCTGCTGTCATTTCTCTTCCTTGCTGACTAATAAAGAATAAACATAAACAGTCTTTTAAGGAATCTTTTAATGAAGCCAAGTCATGCCTTTTGTTCTTGGTCCCAAGTCAGCTCAGGAAGATCTTTCCATTTGAAAGATGGAATTAAGAATCCTCAGTAGATTTTCAGGGACTGGAGAGATGGTTAAGAACACTTGCAGCTCTTCCAGAGTACCAGAGTTCAATTCCAAGCATCCACATCTGGCAGCACAGAACTGCCTGTAACTCCAAAAGATCTGAAGGACTCTTCTGACCTTGGTGGACATCCACATGCATGTGCATATACTCAGATTTAGAGACAAAGACATACACATAAATAAAAATAATTTTTTAAAGAATCTTGAGTAGACTGTAAATGCTGTATGCACATGGTGTAAAATTCCTGAGTAGGACAAAGACACACACAAAGAAACAAAGATATTGTGGTGATTTGAATGAGAATGGCCTTCATGGGCTTATTTATATGAACGTTTGGTCCACAGTTGGTGGAACTGTTTGGGGAGGATTAGGAGTTGGGGCATTCTTGAAGGGTGTATGTCACTGGAGGTGGGATTTGAGGTTTCAAAAGTCCACACTATTCCCAGTTAGGCATTCTCTACCTCCTGGTGGTGAATCAGATGTAAGCTCTCAGCTGTTGCCTGCCTGCTGCCTTACTCCCAGCCATGATGATCATGAATGTACACTCTGAAACATTAAGCCCCAAATAAACTCTTAGAAGTTGCCTTGTTCATGGTGTTTTATTACAATAGAAAAATAACTAAGACAGATACCGTGGTTGAAGGCACAACCAAAGGGAACGTGTGGAGGAAGTTCTGATTTATTTAAAAACTCAGTTTTGCTAAATGAATGTGTTTTTTGTTTTGTTCTCAAGTATGGAATGTGAGGGTGCTTTGTCCACCACTAAAAAACAGGCTTGTGAGAAGGGCATGAAAAACATCCTGATGAAAGAGCCCATGATGTTTCATCAGCCATAAACTCACTTGTGGCAAACATGCTTTTTGCTAGGAAGCATCCTTTGATGGACAGACTCCTTGGAGAGCATGTGTTCTTAGTCAACAGGTCATGTGGAGAGCATGAGGTTGGCCAATCAGAAAGCATCCTTGTGCAGCTTGAGGGGGTATAAATGGAGGCTCCAGAATGCACAGGGGCTTTTATTTGGCATAGATTCTCATCGTTTTTCATTTCTGCTGTGCTTCAAAATACTCCAGACTATGTTTTGTTGTTGTTTTGTTTTGGTTTTGGTTTTTCGAGACAGGATTTCTCTGTGTAACAGCCCTGGCTGTCCTGGACTTACTTTGTAGACCAGGCTGGCTTCAGACTCACAGAGATCCACCTGCCTCTGCCTCCCAAGTGCTGGGATTAAAAGCATGCGCCACCATGCCCAGCTTCAGACAACATTTTTGCTGAAACTTTCTGCTGCCAAGACTTGCTACTGATCATGGTCCAGGATGGACTGAAGATTGCAGTCCCAAGCAGGGGTGCAGAAACTGCCATCCCCATTCCTGCTAGAATACTGATACTGGAGCCAAGTAGCCACTGCTGATGATGATGATTGCCATGTTCCCATTACTGCTGACACCTGTTCTGGTGTGTGCTGTATGGCTGGTCTGCTGGAATCCTGAGGAATTGCCCCAAGGACCTATGACTAAAGAAGTCTACATCTTCTGTCTCTATTAATATCCTTTCTCCTGTACACATGATTAGTACATACATGCAAGACCCAGAGTTGTAGCACCAATGTGTATCCTGTGTGAGTGTAACATGTGTGTGTGTGTGTAAAAGGAAGCAATTCAAAGAAAGAGACAGACTTATACATACTATAAGTAAGAGGGCATACATGAAAACAGAAGTAGAAGAAATATTTTGTTCTGTTCTGTTTTTAAGGTAGAGTTTTTAAGCATCCCAGACTATCCTGGAACTTGCCATCCTACTATCTTGACCACTCCAATCGCTGGGATTACAGGTGTCCAGCACCATGCCCAAATAGAAAAAAAAATTAACTTAAAAATTTACAAAAACTATGTCTCACTATATATTACTCAGGATCTTCCATAGTATGCATTAAGAGAAGTCCAGATCAACCTGGCCTAATATCAAGTAGAATACATAGTTAGGGTTTCAAAAGTGAAGAGAAATTTACACTTGGCTTATCCAAGAGCTCCCCTATATTATGAAGTTAGAAATTTCCTTCCCTGTGTCCAAGGGGTAACTCCCACTCTTCCACTAAAGCCAGCGGCTGGTGAGAATCAGACTCTATGATTCTTTACCCTTGCCTCACAAGAGACTCCACTTTTCCAGTAGTTTGCACCCCTTCCTACGAATCATGTTCATGGAGAGACTGCATGGACCCTTGCAAGCTCAGGAGCTTCCACTAAAAGAACTGGGATGGGTCCTCAGTTTCATCCCAAACAGTAAGCAGCAGAGAACTGGAGAAACTCAAGAGAACATGTGGGAAAGATTAAATGCTGAGCAGGTAACCGCTGGTGGTCACTGACTCCCTGCGTGTGGCTTGAAGAACACAGTCACGGCCACTAGATAGTTAACTGTGTTAACTACAGCATACTTACATGTCATGAAGATGATCAGTGAAAAGTGTGGGCTGACCTGATTAAATGTCCAACTTAGGGGTTGGGGATTTAGCTTAGTGGTAGAGCTCTTGCCTAGCAAGCAAAAGGCCCTGGGTTCAGTCCTCAGCTCTGGAAGAAAAAAAAAGTCCAACTTGACTAGCTGGGTTCTCATGAGATCACTTGACTAGATGGGTTCTCACAAGATCACTTAACTAGCTGGCTTCTCGCAAGATCACTTGACTAGCTGGCTTCTCGCAAGATCACTTTCCACCCAAGGCCTTGGATGCCAAGTGTAATGATGAACCAGGCTGATTGCTCCAGTGGACTCAAGATGAAGATGGGGTTTAAAAGGCCATGTCCTCTCCAAGACTAAGAGGGGGTCAGGAGGCCACAAGCTAGCCTCCCCCTCAAAATTACTTCCTCACATCAGCCATCCCCATTCCGATTTCACAAGTTACCCAGCTGACTAAATTCTTCTAAAATCCTGACAAAACATGTTTTTATCCAAGTCTGGTTTATTTCCAAAGGTGAAAAAGTCTAAATTATAAAATATTGCAATTTCTCAATGAAAGTAAACATGGGAGAATTAGGTGAACTATCATGGATGTTTGTAAAAACTCTTTCATGGAATGAAAAATTCCCAAGAGCATTTTGTCTGGTTTAAATTAATAACTTCTGCTATGATTGAAGCCCTGTTTGTATGACTTCTCTAGTTACTCTGTATCATGAGAAAGATTGAAGTGTGGCTGTGTGTGTTGAAGCTTGGTCCACTTTCCATTTGGAATGAGAGCTCTCCTACCCTCACCCAAGGCCCTGAGCCATGAATTCGTGCCTCTTGAGAAACCTCAACTCCACTTCTGCGCTGGACTGAAAATTAGAATGAATTTGTGTGTGTGTGTGTGTGTGTGTGTGTGTGTGTGTGTGTGTGCGTGTACATGGGGGTGAGGAAGGGGGTACAGGTCAGAAGACAACTTGTGAGACTCAGCTCTCTCCTTCAGCTATGAGGATTCTGGGGACCTAACTCAGGTCATCAGGCTTGGTACCAAGCTCTTAGTGAACTCACTGGCTAGATCATGTGTTTTTTATGGGGGTTTTTGGGTTGTTTTTGTTTTTTTGTTTTTGTTTTTGTTTGTTTGTCTGGGTTTGAGGGGTATTTTTGTTTTTGATTTTTTTTTTTCAAGACAGGGTTTCTCTGTGTATACCTGGCTGTCCTGGACTCACTTTGTAGACCAGGTTGGCCTTGAATTCACAGAGATCCACCTGCCTCTGCCTCCCTAGTGCTGGGATTAAAGGCGTGCGCCACCATGCCCAGCAGTTGCAGACAGCTGTGAACTGCCATCTGGGTGCTGGGATTTGAACCTGAGTCCTTTGGAAGAACAACCAGTGCTCTTAACTGCTGAGCCATCTCTCCAGCTCCATGTTTTTTTATGACTGGAGAACAAACCTCAGGACTTGTACATGCTAGGTGCACACTCTACCACTGAGCTATATCCCCAGCACATTCATAGCCCTATGCCCTTATCTTTAAAACACCTAAGACAAAGGAGCTGAGGACGGAGAAAGATGTTTCATAACTGACTTAGCAGAATCTCTTAGAATTTGCCTTCTGGGATCATTGAAGGGCTGTTGTTACAAGTGTTTAGTGGTATTGGGTTACTTTGTCAAGTATTTCCTTCAGTGATGGCTCTCAGGGAAGGATTTTATAATTTCTCAATACATTTCCCTATTTTATTTCTATTTAACTTTTTATTGATTCCTTGTGAATTTCACATCATATACCCAAATCCCACTCATCTCCCCATCCCTTCACATCTGCCCTCCGCCCTGCAACACCCCCACCAAAAGAAAAAAAAAAATCTCATTGTGGAACCTGCAGTATACCACAGCATGTTCCATAATATACCTTTTTATCCACGCTTCTTTGTTTGCAAACATTCATTGCAATGAGTCATTGGTCCAGTGCAAGGCCTCTAGCTCTTGCTACACTATCAGTACTGGATCCTCACAGGGACTCCTCTCGGATATCCTGTTGTTGCTCTGTGTCATGAAGATCCTGCAACTTTGGATATGTAGGACTGGCCCTTTCATGTGCTCCAGCAGTTCATAGATGGGGTAGATGTTGGGGTGGGCCAACTCATGGCCCTGGATCTGGGCCTGGGTGGTAGCTGAGTTGGTCAGCTGCCAGCTCTCCCACACCCACACCACCTGGGTAGGCTCTCCAACACTGCCCCTCTAGGTTATCCAATTGCAGCCAGCAAGGGGCCGAGCCAGCTCTCCACTCTCCTGTCCTCAGGGCCGGCTCCCGTGCCCATGCCAGCATGACCAGCTCTATTGTGCTGTCCAGACAAGGTACAGGGCCCTCTCTCCTGAGTGCTGCAGCAGTCGAGGGGCTGGGACAACTCTCCCACCCTCACACCCTCCTCGATAGCTCACATGCATCCCCTGCAACCAGGGCCGGCTCTACTGGACCTGCTTGCTCTCCCAAGTGCTGAAGCAAGTGAGGAGCAGGGACAATTGTCCCGCTCTGATGACCCTGGAGCCAGTTCTTCTGCCTGTCTCAGGTTGCAAGGGGTGAGGTGGGGAGAGGAGGGCTTCTCTCCTTTGCCCACACCAATGTACAGCAGACAAGTTGTAGGGAAGCTCTCCTACACTCATACACATGCCCTCAGGGCTGGCTTGCCTGCACCCATGCCCTAGACATGGCCCTTGGTGGCAGCACAGGCCTGGACCTCACCATGGCCTTTAGGTGCCATCACCGGCCATTCACTTCAGGCTGTTCCTCACTACCCTTGACTCTCCAGTTCTGCCTCTGTTCATTTTGCCCACACCCTTCTGCTTCTCTTTCTCTCCTGTCTCTCCACCACTTTCTTGCTCTTCTTAGTGATCCCCTATGATCATCTCAGGAGAGATCTCAAGAGTGCTATGTGTGTGCTGTGTGGCAACAAGCAGTGGTAGTCTTGGGCACAGTCTGCCTACCTGGTCCTGCATGGCATTGGGTAGGGGCTGCCTTGGACCCCATGACACCAAACTGGAGGATTGTCTCAGGCTTGCTCCCCACCCAGGCTGATGGTGCTGTACTGTATATTTTCTTTTCTTTTTTTTTTTTTTTTTTTTTTTTTTTGGTTTTTCGAGACAGGGTTTCTCAGTGTAACAGAACAGCCCTGGCTGTTCTGGACTTGTTTTGTAGACCAGGCTGGCCTCGAACTCACAGAGATCTGCCTGCCTCTGCCTCCAGAGTGCTGGGATTAAAGGTGTGTGCCACCACACCCGGCTTATTTTCCTTTTTTTAATAGAATATCTTTTATTTATTCATTGATAATGTCCTTCTTTCCCTTCCATGTCTTCATCATCTTCCTCATCCTCCTCTTCTTCTCCACTGAGTCCAATTAGTGCTGCCTGCTAGAATGTAGGCTGATCTTGTTCAGGTCTTCTTATGCAGGGAACCACAGCCACAGTGAGTTCCCAAGTGCATCAGTCACATCATATCCAGAAGATGGCATTTCACAGCACTCCCCCCCAATCCTCCAACTCTTTCATTCTTTCTGCCCTCTCTTCTTAGATGTTCCCTGAGTCTTGGGTAGGATGTGTTGATACAGTTGTCCCTTCAGGACTGAATGCTCAGTATTCACTTTCTTTCCACACTTGACCACAAACTGCTGCCCACTGCAGGGAGAAGCTCTGTGGGTGCTACCCACTATAGGGAGAAGCTCTCTCTCTCTGGGTGCTACCCAGGGAGAAGCTCTCTGGGCTAGCTTGAGAGCAGCACTCATCTGTGTACAAAAGCATAAATATTTAGAAGGTAGTTTGACAACATGTCCATTTAGCAAGACAACAGTAGTAAGACCCATGACCGCCCAGCATTGGCTAGGTATGAATTATCTCCTATAGAACAGGCCTCAAATCCAAACCTGGTTGGTCAATCCAGTTCACCTTCTGCGCCTCTTCCTGCACCGGCTCCACACTTTCTCTCCCCTCCATACAGTCAGCATATTGCTTCACTTTGCAATTCAGATTGCTTTCTTTCCACTTCAGGTTCACACCAACAGTTCATTGTTGTTGTTGTTGGCTGTGTTACATTGCTCAGACAAACAGTGTTCTATCAAGATGTAAGTCTTCAAAGAATTACTTATTTGATTCACTTGGTATTAAGTGAGATCCTCCTATCTTTGTTTTTGAATGAAATTAACCTGTATAATTTTCTTTTCATTATACTCTTTTTTTGTGATGTGAACCAGAAATATCTAAATCAATAGAAAACATGTAGACCATTTTCTTTTTCTTTTGGGGGCTTCTGTTGGAGTTTGTTTGTTTGTTTGGGGTTTGGGTTTTTTGTTTCTTTGTTCTGATGTTTCTGGAACAGTTTAAATGACAGAAATTAACAATTCCCTTTAAATAACAGCTTTTTAGTAGTCATGTTAATTTCCTACTACTGTGACAAGTCACTCTAAATAATCATCTTAAAGCTTATTTGGACTTACAAGTTCTTTGGTTTCAGCCCATGGACATTTGGCCCTCTGGGGCTGACAGCACAGTATCTCATGGAGGGTGCATGTGACAATGAAAGCTGTTCACTTTGTGATAGGCAGAAAGAAAGAGGAAGGGGAGGAGCTAGGGTCCCATGTCTTCTTTGGGCAGCCGCTCAAGGCCTGTTTTCTTTTTTCTTTTTTTTTTTTTTCTAGTAGAATCCACTTTCTAATAGTAAAAGGTTACAACCAGGGATAGTGGTTAACACCTTTAATCCCAGCACTCGGAAGGCAGAGGCAGGTGGATCTTCTAGGGCTATTATACAGAGAAGCCAAGCCTTGAAAAACAAAACAAAAAAAGTACAATAGTACAATGGGCTGGGGACCAAGCCTTTGATAGGTGGCCTTTGAGGATATTTGGGACACAAACTATAAAAGAGTCTATAGGGAGAACTTTGGGGCTATGTGTTAACTACAGGAGTAATTCTTCTATGAGCACAAAAGGAAGACCCTACTCAAGGTTCCTCTAGCACTAACAAAGGATCATCCAAGTAGAGACCTTGCTGTTTATTGAGTACCACCCCACAAGAGACTCTGATCTCAGCTGTGTGTGCAAGGCCCACACTAGTTTAGTAACAGTGACTGTCCCTCCCTGATCATCACTTCACTGAAGTGGGAGAAGATGAAAGAGTAGAACCCTAGAACTCCAAGGATGAGACAATTTCCCAAGATGCATCTTACCCTGAAGTTCTGGATCCCTAAAACACAATAGTCTCTCCCTTTGGGAAGTCACACTCATATCAGGACCAAGACTGGAACAAAGGATTTGTGAGGGGAAGAAATGGCCTCAGGTATGCTGGTGCCAGATTGTGAATTTCTTGGAGTCCATCCTGAAGGAAATGGGAAGCCACAAAGATGAAGCAGTGGGAGGCAAATTAACAGCAGGTTGGCAGGAAGGACAGCATCATCCAATTTAATTGAAAGAGACTGAGAAGCCTGCTTGTCTTCTGGAGTTCATGCCAAATGTGATGATTTAGCAAGACAGGAGACTGCTATGCACTGCCAGGAAGGGTCTCAACTGTGGTGCCTGTGTCCTTCCTCTGGACAAACTTGACAATAGACCTATCCGGAACATCCTCACCATCTTGAAAATTCCCTGACCCTGCCATAATGTGTTCTCACAATTGGTTTTGCTTCATCTTCCCGTGTGTTTCTAAAGAGGAAATGATACAGGTATTGCTGCTTACACACTCTCATATATCTGTGACTTGTAAGTGGTAGGATATTTACTAGCCATAGGTAAGCCCTAGAAAGCAGGCATGAATTGAGCATGTAGTATTAAAGCATTCAAATTCACACTAAATGTTTCTATTCCAACCATCCAAGCTATGTGCTCATATATATACTCTGTCACATAGAAAATATATTACTTCCATTTGGTATGCCAAATTAAATGAAATAGGTCAAAATATTATACTTGTCATGGTTGTCATGCTGAAGTAGCCTGGTTTTAATGAAACAAACCAACCCAGAGTACTGCAGTCTTCAACCCGGTTCCCGAAGCTATCCTCGTGAGTTGGCAACAGTTTCCCAGGCTTGAAGATTGGAGTCTTTACCATGATTTAATTACAGCTACACTCAAGACGGGTGGTGCTTACAGAGTTGCCAGGTTCATTTCATAAGTGACTTTCCAACACAACTCTGCCAAGTGACTCTTAGCTTATTACACTGATAAAATTTAAAAAAATTTTTTAAAACCCACATTAGGTAAACTTTTGTCTCTCATTTAAATATGCCAACTCAAGGATGCCAGCCAGGAATCAAACAGTACAGTAAGAGGTACTGTAAGCCCAGCCTGAAAAAGCCACTGAAAAACATTATTTTATGTTTACTTAAAATATATACTTTACTTAAAAATAGGACCCGACGTGGTGACACACACCTTTAATCCCTGCCAGAGGCAGGCAGAACTCTTTTGAGTTCAAGGCCAGCCTGGACTAAAAAGCAAGTCCAGGATAGCAAGCAAGTCCAAGACAGCCAGGGCTCTGTTACACAGAGAATCCCTGTTTTGAAAAACCAAAAAGTAAATATATATATATATATATATATATATATATATATATTTAGAATCTGTATGTGTGTAAACACATATCCACATATAATATGTGTATAGTTTGAATGAAGTTATTCCACTTGAGGTGATAATAGTGCCCCCAATAGTCATATACTATGTACCAAAAACCCCAGTGCCAGACATGGGAAACCTCCCTTCAAGTTGTTGGCCAAGGCAGTCAAAGAGATTCTCCAAATAATGTGGGCTTTTACCATTGCCCTAAGTTGCTTCCCAGAACTTGACATTCAGACGCTACTGCAGAGGGCTAGGCAAACTTCCAGCTCAGAGGACTGAAGCAGGAACTATTCTGGAAGCCTCCACATTGAGGACTAGATCCCACAATATCAGAAGGTACTATGCAAGCTGCCAAGGAAGAAAAGCAATAAATAGTCCTACCTAACTGCAAGGCAGACAGTAACAATGACCAGCATGCCAAGAAGTCCTCAAGGGTACAACAGTGGTTCTTATATCCTGGGGGCAACCAACAATCATCTAATTGGACTTAAGACTCACACAGAAAGAGGTACTGTAAGGCCAGCCAACTACTTGTCTGTGGCTGGTGAGTTCACAGACCTTTTTTTTATATATAATTTATTTTTTATTTCTTCAAGTTACATCTTAGTCACAATCCCTTCCCTACTCCCCCCTCCTGTCCCACCCTTCCACCCTCTTCCCCCCAACAGCTCCCCCTTTCAGTCCAATAAATGGTTCTTTCTCTTATAACAGTAAATACAATACAAAACAACAGAAATAAATACACCACAATTATGTGAGTTATATGGCTTAGCATACATTCCCAATGTCCAGTCCATATGTATTTGGCACCTGACTTTAACATTCTACTATCTAACCATCTCCATGAGTTTAAAGTTCTATATCTAACTCAACTTTCATACTAACTTGCATCACAATTTTAAAAACATCTTCTTAGATCCAGAACACCCTCTTGATTCCTAAACAACTCAAAATTTAACTATGAGACTCTAGCTATCTATTCTTCAACCACCTCAGAGACCTGAGAGGGATAAATATATCTGATTACATAGGAAGTGCAGGGCCTGCAGCTTCCAAAACTAAGAAATGACATATCAGTGACTGCCTGGACAGTTCCCATTTTTTCTCCATACATTACAGCATCAATCTTCAGCCATTTGGTCTTGTTTCTCTGACAGACATTGATTGTAGAGCAGGAATTATGAAGGATTTACCTACCCTGTCTTGGCAGAGCTAGGCTGTCGACTTACCTGCTTCCAAGTTTTGTCCTTTTTGGACAGCAGTCTGTCTACAGTTGAAGCAAGGGGGTTTTCTTGCCAAGAGATAGGCTTGCCACTAATTCAACCATCTCACACTGGAGATTCTTCGATGCTCATCTTCTACTTGGAGTAGAATAGGGGGTGCTGTCAGGAGCTGACATGTCTCGATATCAAAAAAAAAATCTTAATTTAAGAAAACATCTTTGAATGCCATATTCTGCAGATCTCTTGGGGTTTTTGAAGATGCCCTATCTATCTCTTGTATTTAGATAAGCAAATGTTGCTTGTCTCTTAACAACTTGATTTCTGAGTAGCTTAGAGAATATCTGTGATAGACTGTCATAGTAGCTAACAAAATGACACGCTTGCATGACTATGAGTTTGCATTTCTTAATTATCCTAAACAATTTAACATGGTTGGTATCAAGAGGCCAAAGCTTCACATTTCATTTTTAAGCATTACTAGGTACAATACCTTTAAGAAGCGTTACCCTTAATTTTGTATGAGTTCACAGACCTTAAAGGAGAATCTATACTGATACTCTCCTAAACCAATGTCACTCCTAACTGCATTCAAAATATTTATCCTTATACCCACATATAAGTTTAGCCCTCACCTCCTCATTTTGTAGCATACAGAGATCATTACAGAAAGCCACAGTGGTCAAAACATAGAGAACAACTGACTAGAGTACCCAACACCAACTGATGCCTCTACCACACAACTCATACAGCTAAGGTTCAGGGAACATCATGGAAAGAGGGGGGGTGGGAGTTGTAAGAGCCAGAGGACCAGGGCATCTGCTGTGAGACAGTGTCTTCTAGACATGAATGGGAAGCTGTACCTGTGAAATCTCAAAACTATGATCACCTAAACAAGACCTACATAACACCAATTGACATGTCATTGTGGATAGGAGAAATCTCACAAAGCCTCTTAGATGAAGAACTATAGGCCATTGATGGCTTCTGAGAGAGGGAGAATCAGTCTTTTCCAGAGATGAGCCCCCCTGATAAATTATTTAGTTCTAAGTGATCAGTCCTAAACACAAACACAAACCAGTGACACTAAATGGACTCAGTAGACTGTATTTGTGTGTGTGTGTGTGTGTGTGTGTGTGTGTGTGTGTGTGTGTGTGT
>CAJQZJ010032121.1:11507847-11558436 GCA_907164525.1 Lophiomys imhausi
AAGAAGAAGAAGAAGAAGAAGAAGAAGAAGAAGAAGAAGAAGAAGAAAGTGACATCATTATTCACTGAATGAATGCGTGCTGAGCACCTGTTACATGACAGACATTGTCCTAAGACCCTTGGGATGGCAGTTTGTGAGCTGAGCAGCTTTGATACACACACACCTCAGAAGTCACATTGTAGTAAGGGGAGGCAGTCAGTAAGTAATGAATAAGCCAACAAATGAGATCTGTCCGTGGGATAAATGTCAGAAGAAACAAAACAGCCCAGGGCCAGGCAGGGAGGGTAAAGGACAAGTTATAATATTAAGGATGGAGATTGGCCTCGAGAAGAAAATTACATCTGAGCAAAAAATTGAAGGAGAAAATCTGAAAGTTGTGTCCTGGGCACCCACTGTGTGCTGTTCTCAGTGGCATACCTGGTGGCTCCAGCAGGCCATCAAGATCAGACAGCAATAGGGATACAAGCATCAGAGGTCAGAGGGAGGGAGAGGTAGTGTGAACAACTGAAAAGTCTCCAGCCTTTGCTTTCAGCGAGTCTAAGACGGCGCAGGATCCTGAGCAAAGGAAATGCATAAGCTCGTGGGAACACAGGTGACCATCCCAGTCCTGGTGAGAGGAGTCTGTAACTGGAGGAAGGCAAACACAGGCGATGCTGCTTAGAAGTTCTTCAGTAACCTTCAGTAGCAAGGTGGTGACTTTGAACTAGACAACAACAAAAGGGGGAGGAGGAGGTTGGGTGCTAGACTTCTTTTAAAAAGGAGGACAGTCATTATTTCCTAATAAATGAAAATTTTATCAGTTGCTATGAATGTATCACAGACATAATATAAGGAATCAACCATTCTGCTATGGAGATACCTTCCACTGAGTTAGTCTGTTAGGAATCCTTCTATGGAGAGCTCAGGACCACTGCCCAGAGGTTGCAAGCACAGCTTTTCAGAATATAGTGAATATACTTGTCTAAATTCGTTACCTATTATCCAGAATGCCATGAAGTATTTCCCTTGCACAATTTTGTTTTGTTTTGTTTTGTTTTTTGTTTTTCGAGACAAGGTTTCTCTGTGTGGCCCTGGCTGTCCTGGACTCACTTTGTAGACCAGGCTGGCCTTGAACTCACAATGATCCACCTGCCTCTACTTCCTGAGTGCTGGGATTAAAGGCATGTGCCACCACACCTGGCCCCTTTCACAATTTTTAATCAGCTGGGATCTTTTTAATTAATATATAAAATTTTACATGTTTGTGAAGTACCATGTGACATTTCCATACACAAACATATTATGTAATGTTCAAATCGATGTCAGCTCAGCAGGAATTTTAGGCAGACTTAAGATATTAGGAGATAAGCCGGGCGGTGGTGGCGCACGCCTTTAATCCCAGCACTTGGGAGGCAGAGGCAGGCGGATCTTTGTGAGTTCAAGGCCAGCCTGGTCTACAAAGTGAGTCCAGGACAGCCAGGGCTACACAGAGAAACCTTGTCTCGAAAAACCAAAAAAAAAAAAAGATATTAGGAGATGCTCAACTTGTCATTAGAGGAGTTTGAAAGATCAAAAGCATTCTTTTAATTCCAGGGTCAAAGTCAGTACATAAACCAAGACCCTTGGGTATTTGAGCAAGAACACATCCTTGGAAACAACCATGATTCCTGGAGCCAGGCCCCTGCCTAGCAGAACTTAGCACCTCCAAGGATGCTCTCTGGATAGGAACTAAAAGAGGAGAATCCACCACTGCCATCTCCCGGGGTTCTCAGGGACCCCAGCAATCCTTAGTACTCTTCAAAAATGTCCTAACATTTGGGAATCCACAGAAGTCCTTGGCAACTGATTCAGCAGTTTACAACATATTTCTATAAAGAGCAGGAAAGAAAATGCTTTGGGGTTTTCGCTAATACAACATCTGCCACGAAGCCGGGCGGTGGTGGCGCACGCCTTTAATCCCAGCACTTGGGAGGCAGAGGCAGGCGAATCTTTGTGAGTTCGAGGCCAGCCTGGTCTACAAAGTGAGTCCAGGACAGCCAGAGCTGTTAAACAGAGAAACCCTGTCTCGAAAAACCAAAAAAAAAAAAAAAAGAAAACAACATCTGCCACGATTTCTCAACTTTGCCATTGATGGCAGATACAGAAAAGGTAACTGAAAAATGAAAGAACACAACTGTGTTAAAATAAAGCTTTATTTATCAACACAGAAAACATGACTTTTGTCTCATTTTCAGCTGTCACAAAACATGATTTACTAATTTCTTTCTTTTTTTTTTTTTTTTTTTTTGGTTTTTCAAAACAGGGTTTGTCTGTGTAGCCCCGGCTGTCCTGGAATTCACTCTGTAGACCAAACTGGCCTCAAACTCATAGAGATCCACCTGCCTCCCAAGTGCTGGGATTAAAGGTGTGGGTCAGCACATCCTGCGATTTACTATTTTCAATCACGTGAAATCTGGAAGCATAGAGACATGGTCAACAGTTACCAGCAGTTACTGCTTCTGCAAAAGACTCAGGCAGGTTCCCAGCACGCACATCAACCTGCTCACAGCTGCCTGTAACTCTAATTCCTGGGAATCAGATGCCTTCTTTTGGCCTCTGTGGGAATGCATACGCATAAATAAATAGATTTTTTTGTTGTTGTTGTTGTTTTTCAAGACAGAGTTTCTCTGTGTAATGGCCCTGGCTGTCCTGGATTCTTTATGTAGACCAGGCTGGTATTGAACTCACAAAGATCCGCCTGCCTCTGCCTCCCAAATGCTGGGATTAAAGGCTTGTACCACTACACAGGGCATAAATAGATATTTTTAATTAATTTTTAATGCAAAAATCATTTCTGGTCTTGCTGCCAAACACTAGCAGTAAGTAGTTAGATCTGATTCTCTAACAGGAATCTGAGAATCCCTGGAGTAAACCCTGGGCCCCAGTTAGCTAGGCTAGAAAGGAGAATCCTGAACCCTGCTCCCTTGCTCTCTGGAGACAGCCTAGTAGGCACAAAGCTTTCTCTGAGGCTGGATGTACCCTCAGTCATAACTGTTGTAAATCAACTGTGCCAAGGGCAGGCCACCCATGACTCAGTGATACAGTCCAGTGATTACAAGGCAACTCTGTTTCATGGCTTTTTGCTGCCATCTGCTGGACCATCATTATAATGTTATTCAGATCCGCATCCATCAAATTAGAATCCCATTCCTTGGAGTTATATGATCCTTCAACTGCCCAATTTAAACTCTGGCCCTGGTTCCAGGAAATACAAAAGAAAAATAAATCAATTCACTTGAGTTCCAAAAGTCACTATATAAATTACAAAAATATCGGGGATGGAGAAATGGCTCAGCGGTTAAGAGCACTGCCTGTTCTTCCAAAGGACCAGAGTTCAAATCCCAGCACCCACATGGCAGTTCACAGCTGTTTGTAATTGCTGGGCGTGGTGGTGTACGCCTTTAGTCCCAGCACTTGGAAGGCAGAGGCAGGTGGATCTCTTGAGTTCAAGGCCAACCTGGTCTACAAAGTGAGTCCGGGACAGCCAGTACTGTTACACAGAGAAACCCTGTCTCAAAAAAACAAAACAAAACAAAAAAAATTACAAAAATATCTTCATTCCATCACTTATTAATACAGTGACTCTCAACCTGTGGGTCATGACCCTTTCAGCAAACCTCTATCTTCAAAAATATTTACATTATGATTCATAAGCGTAGCAAAATTACAGTTATGAAGTATCAATGTAAATAATTTTATTATTGGGAGTCACCATAACATGAGGGACTGTATTAAAGGTTTTCAGCATTAGGGAGGTTGAAAACACTGCACTAATCCTTGGGTTGGGGGCCAAAAGGGTAAGGGGAGGAAGGATGGAAGCAGTGACACGATGTCTCCCCTGAGTTAGGTGTGGCACAACAGGTGTTCTATAAACAGGTGGTGTCGCCTGCTACTGAGAACCCCACAATCATGCGCTAACTAGATACTAGCAAGGCAGAGTGATGCAAGCCCATGCACCAGTACAGTCAAAGCAGCACCGGATTATCTTAACTCTGAAAACATGGCTAGGAAAGTCAGAAGCACCCCAGAGGCTCAATTTCCCTCCCACATAACTTTAGGCCAGCACCTGCTTTTGTCCCTCTGGCCCTCAGTGAGACACACGTGACTAGATGCTGCTGCTTTATAAGGGCTGCATTGTGTAACAGTGTCACAATTCAGATCAGCAGGCCTGTAGCAAGAATGCTGGAGATAAAACAGGAGGTGAAGGGCGGGCAGAGGGAGTAACATGTAACAAGAGCTCCACAGCCGGTCACTGGGATCAGACTTCCTGGACCACACATCAAATCTCCAGTGTCGGGGGGAAAGGTCAGGGCTGAGACCAAACAATATTTACAATGCTATAAAGAGCTGTGGACTACTGTCCTTCAAAGCCAGAACCCTTACCATTCACCTAGGAAATCAGGGAAGGCAGAAATGAGGATGCCTTGCCTCCTCTCTGGACATTTCTATAGCACTTACAGGCAGGAGAGGAGCAAGTCAAGGTCCCACAGAAAAATAAATGTGACACACATAAGGTCAGGAAGCCATGGCACTGGGACTCGGGCAGCCCTGTGTCAGGCCTGGGGTCTGGCCAGGGTGGCACAACACGTGCAAACATCAGACACAGTTCTAACATAAAACCATCCCAAAGAAGAGCAGGCAGATCCCAGGGTCATGCCCAGAGACACTAGCTGTGGCACTCTGAAAAACGAGTGTCTTTATGATACAAATGACAAAGTGACTTCATTCATGGCTTCTCATTCCAAACAGTGCTCTCCAGGTGTGAGGCCAAAGACTTTAAAGACTATGATAGAAGGATCAAAAGGTTGGTTCATTGTCCTGTTCATACATATGGCATGAGGAGCCCAGGATGTCTTTATCTTTCTAACAGTGTGTATGTCTGTTTGTGTCTCATAGGCATGTCTGTCTATGCATCTGTGCATAAATAAATGTCTGTGTGTCATGTGTCCCCATGTCTTTGTATGTCTCTGCACATTTCTACATGTGTGCATCTCTGTCTCTTAAACTCTGCCTGTATGTGTGTCCCATCTCATTTGTTTGTTTCTCTCTTTCTTTTTCAAGACAGGGTGTCTCTGTGTAATATCTCTGGCTGTCGTGGGTTCACTTTGTAGACCAGGCTGGTCTCAAACTCACAAAGATCCACGTGTCTCTGCCTCCCGAGTGCTGGGATTAACCACCACACCGGGCCCATGTGTCCATCTCTTTATGTGCATCTATGTACACCTCTGGGCGCATGGGTCTGGTGATTATATCTCTGTGTGTATGCCACTTTGTGTGTCTGTGTCTCTGTGTGCCTACGCCTCTATCTGTGTGTCTTGTGTATGCCTATGTGTGTCTACATGTTTCTGTCTGTGTGTATCTATTTTTCTCTGATAATGTGCTTGTGCGAGCCCAGCTCTGCCTGTATATATGCATCCTCATATATCTGTCTCTTTGTGAATCTCTGTCTACGTCTCTGACCCTGGAAGTGTCTCCATTTCTGAGTATCTGTGTGTGCATGCCTCTCTGTCTTCATCTCTGATGTCTGAATGTCTGTCTCTGTGGGGGCCCCTGTAACTGGAGATAGGAGAACTGAGGAGAAGCCTGAGACAGGACCCACACTGTGGCCTAGCCTCTTCCCACATACTTGGACAGAGTATGGCAGGCCTGCCGTGGACACACTGGCTCTGTCATGAAGGTGTAGTGTGTCTAGGTGTAAGACACAGCAGAGAGCTCCCAAAGGGATATGCCTTCTATCTCAGAGGGTAGCAGAGAAGCCAATAGACCCCTGCAGCAAGCCTTCTTCTACCAGCAAGATATGAGGGTGCAGCCCTAAGTTCAAGGGGACTGGTAAGCTGGGCACCACAGAGGGTCTAGAAAGTACTAGAACTGACTGGGCTCTACGATAGTCATCATGGGAACCCTCAAGACCATCTCCACAGAGGTTTAGGAGTATCCATGCTGGCCTTGCCACAGCACATCTCTGCCCAAGCCACCCAGGGACACCAGGGCCCATGGACACCATTATAGAATCTTACCCAGCCCTCTCCAAAAGCCTCAAAGGCCACAAAACATGAGAGGGAAATAGGTCAATAGAGGCCTGAACACAACAAGGCCTAAGATGGGAGCAGTCACCCCTGGGACCAGTCACCTCTGGGGAACCAAGCAGGCATTGCATGGAGCCTGGAACTCCCCTGGCAGAATCCACCACAAGAATAAGTGAAGGGCAGCCATAAAAGTTTAGCCCAACATGCCTTATTAATCACCAGAGTGGAAGAATTAGCCCTAAGTTGGCTGACTACCAACCACTCTTGGGCACAAAGAAAAAGCTAGTCTAGAATTACTAAGATAGTGGAGGTCACATTTCTTGATACCCAAGTCCAGCTGGGGCCATTGGCTCAGCAAGGGAGTTTCTCAGTCTGTTTAAAGAGGATAGTAATTACCACCTCCCTTTACCTGGGGACGATCAGAACCTTGTCACCTTCCAGCAAACTCTTCCTCACCGGTGCCGTATTGTCATACCAGTGTGACAGATAGCCAAGGGAAAGAGAATTCCATCTTTCTTCCTTTATAATCTTTTCTCCAAGCTGGAGTGAAAATTCAAATTTGAGGGCTTGGGATCCCACTATTTTGTCTCATAAATATTGCAGTGGAGCCGGGCGTGGTGGCACATGCCTTTAATTCCAGCACTTGGGAGGCAGAGGCAGGCGGATCACTGTGAGTTCGAGGTCAGCTTGGTCTACAAAGCGAGTCCAGGTCAGCCAGAGCTGTTACAGAGAAACCCTGTCTCAGAAAAAAATATAGATATATACATCAGTGGGCGGAGCTGGTCTTGGGCGTGCCCACAGCGCCCCCTGGTGCCGTAAGGGAAAAAAGGCTCCTGGGCTTGGAAAAGGTTTCAGTTTCCTGGAACACTTGCTAGGGGAGCTCCTAAAAAGCAAGAAAATCTCTAAGAAATCTGGAAATCACCGCATGCCACACGCAGACAAGGACCTGAGCGCCCACAGAAGCCCGAGTACAAAACCAGCCAGGTCAACTGTGGGCACTAAGGCTGGACCAAAACGTAGTTTGAGAAAGTGACCTGTATCTCAATTCCGAGATACCTAGACAGTGTTAGGTTGTTACAAGGCCCCCACCCTACCCCATCCTCTGTGATGGTATTCTGCACCATCCTCTGATACAACAGTGAAGGAGCCTTGCCAGTCAGAAGTTGGCTTTCTTGGGGGCTCCAGGAAGTAGCAAGCTTGTGAAGGGCACCCAAAATCTTCTACTTGGGTAGAAATACCTCTGAAGAATGAAATTGGAGGCAGCTGCTGAAGCCACACAATAGGAGGCAGAGGAGCATAATCCCCCACCTCCAGTCTCACTCAACTACTTCAGAAAGCCATCCAGTGTTAAACTTCATAAATAAATCAGTCAGTTGTGTGATTATTATGGTAGTGGACTTTACATCCAAGAAATATATCGACTATTCTAAAACAGAGTTGAGGTTGCTATAAAGCCTTTGAAAAGATCATCTATGTTTTTGCCTATTTTAGAATAAAAATTGTTTCTTACTTCAGTAAAAACATAAGAAAATAGCCGGGCGTTGGTGGCGCACGCCTTTAATCCCAGCACTTGGGAGGCAGAGGTAGGCGGATCTCTGTGAGTTCGAGGCCAGCCTGGTATACAAAGTGAGTCTAGGACAGCCAGAGCTGTTATACAGAGAAACCCTGTCTCGAAAAACCAAAAAAAAAAAAAAAAAAACATAAGAAAATAAAGATAATTTAAGTCTTGTTTAGTAAGGAAAAAGAATAAGGATAAAGAGAAGGAAACAGGTAATTTGTATGCCAAAATCATTACTACCATCACCTTTAAATTTCATAAATGCAAATTGGAGGAAATTAAGGTGACACAAGAACTATATGAAATGTAGGATCCTGAGTTGAACCTTGGAATATATACAGAAAACTAACTAAATTCAAAGCCCGGCTTTGGTGGAGCAGCCTTTTAATCCCAACACTCAGAGGCAGGGGCAGTTGGATCTCTGAGTTTGAGGTCAGCCTGGTCTACAGAGTGAGTTCCATGACAACCAAGACTATACAGAGAAACCTTGGCTAGAAAAGAAAAAAAAAAAAAACTTAAATAGCCAGAAACTTAATGCTTAACCATTACTCTGGAATGTTGTACCAATGTCATTTATGTTGCAGTTCTATAAGTTTTTACTATTAGAATTAAGTAAAAAGCATGTGTATGGAAGCTGTTTGCTCTGTACTTCCTGCTTATTCAGATATATTTACCCTTCTCAGGTCTCTGATGTGATTGAAGACTAGATAATTATAGCCTCACAGTTAAGTTTTAAGTTATTTAGGAATTAAAAGGATGTTCTAGGTCTGAGAAGATGTTTTTATGTTGGTAATGCAAGTTAGGATGGAAACTGAGTTAGGTATAGAACTTTAAACTCATCAAGATAAATAATAGAATATTATTACCACTTGCCGAATAAGTACGGACTGGACACTGTTATATTGTACGTTATATTATACCTTATAATTTTCATGATTGTTGCCTAATTGTTCTTATTGCTTTGTATTGTATTTATTGTTATAAGAAAAAGAGTCTTTTATTGGACTAAAAGGGGGAGTCATTGGGGGGAAAAAGATACACCTTAAATTTTTTTTTTAAAGTGGATGGGGGGGGAGTGTAGGAGGGTGGAACGGGGAGGGGAGGAGGAAAGGGGCTATGATTGAGAATCTCTCTCTCGTGCCTTGCACTCTCCCAAAATCCCCTCTGACCACCAGATGTCCCACCTCCTATGCTAATTAGGCCATAGGTCTTTTATTGACAGTTACTACATCCATAAAATACACAAGATATTCCTTCCACATTTCCCTTTCAATCCAAAAAAAGGTTCTTTTTCTTTCAATAATAAACTGTATGTATAACAATTATGAGACAATTATGAACACTATAAGGTATGATATATATTCCCAATGTCCAGTTGAATGCATTTGACAATTTTTAAAAAATATTCTATTATCTATCCTATCCTGGTGGTGTGTTCAAAGTTCTGTACCTAACTCAATTTCTTTTTTTTTCTTTTTTTTTTTTTTTTGTTTTTTTTTTCGAGACAGGGTTTCTCTGTATAACAGCTCTGGCTGTCCTGGACTCACTTTGTAGACCAGGCTGGGCTCGAACTCACAGAGATCCACCAGCCTCTGCCTCCCGAGTGCTGGGATTAAAGGCGTGCGCCACCACCGCCAGGCCTAACTCAATTTCTATCCTAACTTGTATTGCCAACCAAAAACATCTTCTTAGAACTAAAACATCTTTTTTATAATTTTTATTTAATGTGCATTGATGTGAGGGTGTCAGATCCCCTGGAACTGGAGTTATGACAGTTATGACCTGCCATGTGGGTGCTGGGATTTGAACCCAGGTCCTCAGGGAGAATCTGCTGGGAGAACCTGGAAATCAGGCAGACCTAACACAAAGAAAAAGAGAAAGAGAGAAAAAAGTGGGGCTGCCTACATGGTGTTTAACACCCAAAAGGGATGTAAAACTAAAAATGAAGTAATTGAATTATTTTAAGACCAAGACACCCCTCCTCCAACTATTGTAGAGGTCTCCCACCCCCTCTCAGCTGTGCAGTATTCTCTAGAAACATGCTCATGGACGGGTCTGTTTTTTGGGACTCTGGGCAAATCCTCTTTACCACCCACGTCACTAACTAACCCTCCCTAGGGCACTTCAACAGCGTGAGGGATTATCTCAATTTACACAGGATAAAAATGTGTATTTCCCTATCCCATTTACAGATGCCATTCTATAATTGAGGGGATTTTTTTTTCTTCCCTGCAGTTGGCTCTGTTCTTTAATGAATACTGAGTCTCAACATTTGTATTTACTTTTAGTGTTTGTTGCTGTTGTAGCCCAGATTTCTTTTTTTTTTTTTTTTTTGGTTTTCCGAGACAGGGTTTCTCTGTGTAACAGCTCTGGATGTCCTGGTCTCACTTTTGTAGACCAGGCTGGCCTCGAACTCACAGAGATCCACCTGCCTCTGCCTCCCAAGTGCTGGAATTAAAGGCGTGCGCCACCGCCCGGCTCTTTTTTTCTTTTTCAAGAGAAGGTTTCTCTGTGTAGCCCTAGCTATCCTGGAACTAACTCTGTAGACCAGGCTGGCTTTGAACTCACAGAGATCTGCCTGCCTCTGCCTCCTGAGTGCTGGGATTAAAGGCATGCGCCACCACGTCCGACCAGATTTCTGTTAGCATATTGTTTCTTCATCTTATTGATTTACATGCTGTCTGTTACTAGGGTTTCCCCCCTCTTAGCTTACTACAAAAGCTTTGGAAATTATTTTAATATTTGCACCAATTAAGACACAGGAGGCATAAACTGAGGTAAAAACCTGCTAGCTCAGTGCGGTAACTTTCTTTTCTTTTTTAAATATTTATTTATTTTACACAGTTACAACCTCTATCTGCATGTACCACTTCATGCCAGAAGAGGTCATCAGACTCCAGTATAGATGGTTGTGAGCCACCATGTGGTTGCTGGGAATTGAACTCCAGACCTCTGGAAGAGCAGACAGTGCTCTTAACCGCTGAGCCATCTCTCCAGCCCAACTTTCTTTTCTTAACTATATACAAAGCACACTTAGAAGCCTGATTCTACAACTAAACTGTTAACTCTTTAGAAATCTCTATCAGTGTCCTTTTACCTTGCTAATCTACCTTCCTCTTGAGCCTCCAAGCCCATTAGGGCTCCTTAGCTCTCTTTCCTAGAATTCTGTTCTACTTGTATCCCGCCAGCTGCTTTTGTTGCTGCAATCCCAGAAAAAAAAAAAAAATCCCTATCTCTTACCTGGAGCTCCTTCCATGAGGGCTCTTCCAAGCCAAAACAGGAGAGAGCTCTCAAAGGTCCAATTGCTAGTCTCTAGCTCCTCCTTTACACCACTGGCAAGCTGAACCATGTCATCCTATGTCACTGTCATGATAGGGGGGCTCCAAGTCAAGTCAGTAGGGGCTAAGCATTTCACCTTTTTACCGTGGGGCCACTCAAGGCCACTCAGATGACTTTGCCTCAGGTCACAGAAAGAAGACCACAAGACCTCTCTCCCAAGTAACTTGCCTTAAAATGGGTAACTTTCCATTCTTTAGCATTCCTATCTATGGAGGCTTTCAGAGGCACACCCAAACTCCATCTCTTCAGGACACACCTAATTGCATCAGACATCCATTTAAACTTTTGTTTGTTTTTTGTTTTTCAAGACAGAGTTTCCCTGTTTTACAGCCCTGGCTGTTCTGGAACTCACTTTAGAGACAAGGCTGGCCTCAAACTCACAGAGATCCTCTGCCTCCACCTCTGAAGTGCTGGGGTTAAAGGTGTGTGCCACCACCACCTGGACAATTTAAACTTTCATATTTTGTTATGAACAAAAATCAAATATCCTGCATCAGCTTTGTCATGTGATGTCTTCATTTGTTGAATTTTAATCTTTTTCTTCATAATTTTGGCTTCGTTACCATGGTTGCAAAAAAAAACTTTTCTATACTAAGATTATAGAACATTAATCCAATTGTTCTTCTAGGTCTTTTATGGACCTGTGTTTCATATTCCAGATTTGGTCCATCTGGGAAGTATCTTGGCATGGGAGTTCAATGAACATTTTTTTTTCATCCAAATGGTCATAACATTTTCTGATTTATCATTCCTTCCCCTAATGTTCTGAAGTGCCAGGGGTAGGAATGAATGTCTTTAACAAGCATTTAAACGACACTGACAGAATTTCCTTCTAACTCTTACTCAGTGTCCTCCTTCCTGGTGACCAAGCCTTGAGATGCAGGTGGTGGCTGAGGACTCCGCCCCACTTAAGATCTGGACAAAGACTGTCTAGGAAGTCTGAGTCTTTCAACCTCGATCCTAACCATTCTATCAAAAGGGTCTGGGCCAGTAAGACAGCAGGGAGATAATAACACTTGCTGCCAAGCCTGATGACCTGAATTCGATCCCAGGGCCTGGTGGAAGGGGTGAACCTACTCACATTAATGGGTCTCTGACCTCCAAGGCACCCCACACTTCCATACACACGAAACACAATGTGATCAAATTTTCAGAAAAACTAATATACCCATTTCCACAAGCCTCTTTAAGAGAATCTCTGCAGATTTATGAAGGGAACATGACTACAGTCTCTGCTCACAGCCAACTCTTCCGACCAAAGCTTTGTCAACTATTTTCTTGGCTGGATCTGAAACCTGATCTAATCCTACATCTGGTCTGAACAGAACAGAGATAGTCTGTGAAGTTAAATATTTTGTCCAGTCTAATACACATGTAGTTTTGGGTAATGAACAAGGGCTACTGAAGGGGACGGGGCGGGGGGACACGACGTAAGTGCAGTCGATGAACTTTTAAGGCATTTTAGAGAGCTTTTGTTTTATGGATATTCATTACTCCAGCTGCTGCAGCTCTCCAGAGGCAGCTCCGTGGAAGAGGGATACTCTTCCACCTGCTCCGTGACTTTTAAAGTGTTCAAATCTCAACCACTGGATCACATTTCTTCAGTTCAGAAGAAAACGTTAATGCCACCTCAGGGGATACTGTTTCCTCGCGTTCCCTTGGCTCCCGGACCCCACGTGGATGCCCTGTGGGACCCTGGAACTGTCCTGAGCTCCCCCACAAGTGAGATTCCCGTCCTGGGTCACGAAACTAGTCGAGGTGGTGCCTAAATTCCGGAGTCCGGCAGTGCCCCTGTCTATCCTTGGGTGAAAAAACTTATTAAACGGACCAACGAGTGTTCCTGATTCTTTGTTCGAAATACTTGCTTCAGGCTTCAGGCTTCTGAGCCTTACAGAGAACCCTGAATCCTGCCTTATTTCACGTCCTCAGCATCCCCAGGCTCCTCCACAGGACGGCGCTCCCCTCCACCAGAACCAGCCAGGGCGGGACCGTGTTCCTACCGCAGCACCGTGGCGCCGCTTCCCACAGTGCCCCGGGGCGCGCGCGGGCTCCTGGGAGTTGTGGTCCGGCAGCGTTGCTGCGGCTGCTACGGGCTCGGCGCCGGCTTTGTCTGTGTCTGTGGGCGCGCGCCGCTGTGGTGAGTGAGGCCGAGGCCGGTTGCCTGCGCCGGGAGAGGGGGCTGTGCTGTGAGCTCGCTGCCCTGGCCAGAGCGCGCGAGCAGGCCAGGCCGGCCACCCGGCCGCAGTCGCCAGCTGCAAACAAGGGTGCGCTGGTCCGAGAGCGGGTGGGCCGCTGTCTGCTGCGGAAGGGCCCCCGCTGCGACGGGGCCCCCCTGGGAGGCTGCGGCCCGCGAGCATGGGAGGGGCCACAGGAAGGTCCAGCTAGGCCCAGAGGTGCAGAGTCCGCGCCTAGGAGCCGAGAAGGGAGTGGCGTCCAGGGTGGGGAAACAACCTCCGCACAGCCTCCTTTAATTGCTCCTTAAACTGCCTCGCTAGATTTCCCCACAGACCGTTCAGATCACCCTGTCTGTCCTCCAGCCCCTCTCTCCTGAGGATGCTCCATTTTAGGCCTTGAATTTGTAGGGTGTGTCTCAAAATTCAGAGATCTGATCCCTCACTTTCTGGTCTTCTGGTCTTCCGAGAGCTGTCTACTGAGATAGTGTTAACTTGTCTAGTAAGTGAAGAAACTAAGAGTCAGGGCTGTTAGGTTGCTTTGCTCCAGGTCGTACACCGAGGGAACCAAGGCAAGAAGCCAAGTCCCTCAGAGCCTAATTCTGAGCTGTGATAGCATTTCTGATAGGAAAAGCAGCTTGTGTTACGAAACCTTCAAGAACATGATTATTCTGACTTGAAACAGACTTTTTTGTCTCCCTTGACAATTTCCTGTTGTCAGTTTCCGGCTTTTTTTTTTTTAAGACAAGGTTTCTCTGTGCAGCCCTGGCTATCCTGGGCTCACTTTGTAGTGTTGAACCCCCAAGGGGCTACCCGAATCCTGACGCCCAGAGACCACCAATGCCCCTGATTCGCTGTAATAGACAAGAGGTTTATTAAACTGACGCGCGCCAGGGTTCGAGTCCCCCTTAGAGGAATGAACCCCCGTAAAATGGTTCTCTGGCCCTTTAAATACACAAGCAGCTACAAAAAGGTGGGGGCACCAAGGAGTAGCTTTTTTTAGCCCGCCAGGCAACAGCCACAGGTGGTGATAAAGGAACAAAGAGTATGTTAAGTTAGGCGGTGACGCAAGTGGGGAGTGTAGACACCCGAGGGGCGTCTGAACAAACCGGCCAGCTATGTAAGCTTTGTTATTTTCAAGGACTGAGTTCTGTGGAAGGTTTCCAGAAGGAGTGAGGTCAGGGTCTCACCACAGAGGAGAAGGCCATGTATTCATTAATTTTTACAGCCTTACAGTAGACCAGGCTGGCCTTGAACTCACAAAGATCCACCTGCCTTGAACTCACAGAGATCCACCTGCCTTGAACTCACAGAGATCCACCTGCCTCTGCCTCCTGCTTCCTGAGTGCTGGGATTAAAGGCTTTCGCCACCACCCCTGGCCAGTTTCCCGGTATTAATCAGAATGAGTTTAGCGACCACAGCCAAGGAATAGTTGTTGGATACCTCTCAGCAGGTGGAGAGGTTGCGATACACATTCTGCTCCCTTATTTTGACTTAACCATGTTTTCTGGACACTCCAGTGACAAAAGGCCAGCCCCAGGTAGGAGGTACTATATGCTTTTCTTTGTGAATGTGCAGGGTTTTCTTATTGGTTGGTTTGGTTTTGTTTTTGTTTTTTGTTTGTTTTTTTTGGATGGTGGGGGAGGGGAAAATCCATAACAGGGTTTCTCTGTATAACAACCCTGGCTGTCCTGGACCCAGTTTGTAGACCAGAATGGCCTCAAACTTACAGGGATCCACCTGCCTCTGCCTCCCAAGTGCTGGGATTAAAGGTATGTGCCACCATGCCCGGCTGTTGGTTTTATTTTTAATCAATAATATCTTGTATTTCTAAATGAATACATTTGCACCCTGACATGGGAGGCCTTTATAGCTTGTATTTCAAGTTGAAAGTGAATCTTTCAAATAAGATTTCTTGTCATCATGCTATGTGACTGAATGGGTAGAAGGGTTAACTACTTGGTTAATAAAATAGAATTGTAGCATCAGATTGGTAATCCATTAAGCTAGGAGTCTGGTATTTCGATTGAACATACTGAAACAAAGATTGTGCTGTGTACCTCTACATAAATAAAGTGTAGAAACTTCTTGGGCTTGAGGAAGAAAATAAGCAACAATTAGGCCAGGTCACCCCAGCACTATGGAGGCAGAGGCAGGCGGATCACTGTGAGTTCAAGATAAGCCTGGTCTACAAAGCGAGTCTGGAGCTGTCAGGGCTATACAGAGAATCTCCGTCTCGTAAAACCAAGAAATAGATTTAAAAATCAACAGCCGTTGCCTGGGAAGTGGAGGACCCCCATCTCATGTCAAGACCAAAGTACAAACAGAAGTGACTCTTACCTGGGGACAGTAACAGTAGGAAGCCCATGTTTATATATTGTCTGCCTTCCACTGCCTCTTTGCCCCTAGATTCATTTTTGTTCAGTCAGTCCTGCTATCTTTAGCTCACTTTGCAGTGATGTTACCTCAGGAAGTCCCAGTTTCCTGTGTTTATACTTCAAACTGATCTCAATTGTCAGCTCTGCCCTTTATTGTTTGTTTATTGGTTTGGTTTGGTTTAATTTTTTTTTTCTGTCCCTCAGGTACTCAAGACCAGCCCATGGAAGAATCATATGAAGAGGTGGTGACTAAAGTCATACGGCAGGAGTGGACATGTTTGGGTTTCCAACAGCTGCCCTGCTGGACTGTCATGGAAGATATGCCCAGAATGTAGCATTTTTCAGTGAGTGAGTCAGCTAGTTGCTGGGATATCTTCAGAGTCCCTATTCTCAGGAGCAGAAGATGTATTCATTTGGTGAAAGTCACTGATCTTCGGGGTTGCAGGAAAAGCCTACACGCTGGAATTGGAAATAATAGTCAAAACAAAGCAAGAAAACAGTTTGAAGCTGGGCAGTGGTAGAGCTCGCCTTTAATCCTAGCACTTAGGAGGCAGAGACAGGCAAATCTGTGTGAGTTCGAGGCCAGCCTAGTCTATAGAGTGAGTTCCAGGACAGCCAGAGCTACAGAGAAACCCTGTCTTGGAAAAACAAAAAGGAAAGAAAAACAATTTGATGTGGAGGTAATCTTGAGGTTGTCTCAGGCTGAGTGTCTTTAACTCTCACCTCTATCACTGAGTAGGAGAAAGATAGAGAGACAAGGAACAGACTTCTTCAGGATAATACCTAGAAAATGAATAGACTTGTTCAATTCTACCACAGCTTAATAGACTGAAAATAACATGAATTTTAAAAGAAGGAATCCAATATATTTTTATTAAAGAAATTTGCATAACTTCCTTAAGCTTCAGGCTTTTCATCTCTATAATGGGGCAGACAGTAAGATACGTCTTGTAAGAATTCAAGGCATAGACATAATATATCTGAAATTATGCCACTTATTTTCTGAGATCAGAAAGTCTACTGTCAGGAGAACAGACTAAAATAGGGTAACTTTCATGAAGCCAGTGCAGTGTAAGCCTTAAAATTTCTCCCTTGAGTTGGTGAGTTGGTCTCTCCTTTGCTTGATTTTGTGCTTGTTTTCAAAGGGGTGTTTTTAAGATTTTAAAGCTTTAGTTAGTTCCTTCATATCCTGACTCCACACCTAACTTAGGTAAAAGGCTTTGTGTGATTCTCTATATAATTTTCTTAATTTTATAAGCCCTTTTCTTTTTCTTGTTTTGTTTTTTTTGTCGGGACAGGGTTTCTCTCTGTATCCCTGGCTCTCCTGGAATTCACATTGTAGACCAGGCTAACCTTGAACTCACAGAAATCTGGCTGTCACTGCCTCCTGAGTGCTGGGATTAAAGGAGTACACTGCACTGCCTGGCTTTATGAACCTAATTTATTGCTTATAAAGTAATATTAGGGTCGGAGAGATGGCTCAGTGGTTAAGAGAACTGGCTGTTCTTTCGGAGGTCCTGGGTTCAATTCCCAGCACCCCTTCAAAAAAATAACAATAGTACTAGTGTCTCCTTCCCAAGAATTTGGAAAGCTACATTAAATTTAAAGGCAGTACATAGCTATGGAACATACTAATATTTGAATCCCAGATAATATACCTATTAATAGTTATGTGACTTCCCTGTGCTCTCATGTTCGTATCTGTAGCAGTTTTAGTGATTTTTTCAAGATTCAGTTATGTATGCAGAGCTCATAGTATAATGCCTGGCACATAATAAGCCCTCTAAGGATTGTGTTTCTTTTTTTCCCTGTTCTTCCCACTCAGCATATTGGTGCATCTTACATGACTTCCCTCTCATTTTACCAGATGTGATGTCAGAGGCCCACAAGTATGATCACTCAGAGGCCACAGGATCCTCAAGCTGGGATTTCCAGAGTTCTTTCAGAAGAGAGAAGCTGGAACAAAAGTCCCCAGATTCTAAGACACTCCAGGAAGACTCACCTGGAGTGAGGCAGAAGGTCTATGATTGCCAAGAATGTGGGAAATCTTTCCGGCAGAAAGGTAGTCTAACATTGCATGAGAGAATCCACACTGGCCAGAAGCCCTTTGAGTGCACCCAGTGTGGAAAAAGCTTCAGGGCCAAAGGCAATTTAGTTACACACCAGCGAATACACACAGGAGAGAAGCCCTATCAGTGCAAAGAGTGTGGGAAAAGCTTTAGTCAGCGAGGCAGTCTAGCCGTCCATGAGAGACTCCACACTGGACAGAAACCCTACGAATGTGCCATCTGCCAGAGAAGCTTCAGGAATCAGAGTAACCTCGCTGTGCACCGAAGAGTTCACAGTGGTGAGAAGCCCTATAGATGTGACCAGTGTGGGAAAGCTTTCAGTCAGAAAGGAAGCTTAATTGTGCACATCAGAGTTCACACAGGTCTGAAGCCGTATGCGTGTTCTCACTGCAGGAAGAGCTTCCACACCAGGGGCAATTGTATTCTGCATGGAAAAATCCACACAGGAGAGACACCCTATCTCTGTGGCCAATGTGGGAAAAGTTTCACTCAGAGAGGGAGCCTGGCCGTGCACCAACGAAGCTGCTCTCAAAGGCTCACCCTGTAGCCACTCTCTTCAAAGGAAGTTCTTATGAATTAAGAGTACAAACCCTCTATAATTGAGAATTTTATCCAATTCTATGGGGTAAATGGAAGTTCTTCCAGAAGGACCAGCATTTGATAGGGCAAACTGACTTTTTCCCTTTCCCCCAAATGAATATGAGAAATAAATGTCTTGTTTATCATTATCATGTATTTTTCATAATTTCTTTATTTTGACTAATTTCCTGAGCTTGTCTCTCATGTCACTCTTGACCTTATAAGTATAGCAGATACAGATTTTAGATTTGTAGCCAATACCATAGCCTTTTTAAAAAATCATCTCCTGAGCTGGAGAGATTGCTCAGCCACTAAAGGCTAAGCTCACAATGAACTTTTTTTTTTTCAAGACAGGGTTTCTCTGTGTATCCCTAACTGTCCTGAACTTGCTTTGTAGACCAGGCTGGCCTTGAACTCACAGAGATTCTCCTGCCTTTGCCTCCTGAGTGCTGGGATTAAAGGCGTGTGCCACCACACCCAGCTTACAATGAAGAATATTTTAAAAAAAAAATAGCTCTTCGTCAATCTCAAGTTTGTTTTCTTTATACAAACTCAATTTAATCTGCACTCAAGACCACTGGGCAGAATCCAAAGGATAAATCTGTTGTAGTAATCTTATTATTGAACCTAAATAATAAATCAGCCCAATAACCTAAATAATAAACCACCAGTATCCATAGCAGAGGCCCCAGCCTTACAAAACAAATTTCCTTGCAAACTTATAAAGGTTTGGACTATGCACATTGACATTTGCTTCAGTCCTACATTTCTAATTAGAACTATCTAATTTTCTAAGAACCCTACACTTGTATGTTACTTTCCTTTAAGGGAATTCCAAACTCCTTGAGAAACACAGTGGTCTTCACTCTTTTTTTTTTTTAAGGTTTTTCGAGACAGGGTTTCTCTGTGTAACAGCCTTGGCCCTCCTGGACTCATTCTGTAGACCACACTGGCCTCAAACTCGCAGAGATCCACCTGCCTCTGCCTCCTGAGTGCTGGGATTAAAGGCGTGGGCCACTACACCTGGCTGGCCTTCACTCTTAAAGTAACTTCTTTGGAGACAGTAGCAAAGTCTCGAGGTTGGGAATACCTAGGAAGAAAGGATTTAGTTGTCATAACAACTAAACCTCAACTAATTTCTAGTCAGTAATGAAATCCCATCCCTCCAGCAATACTGTGCTCCTCCTACACACTGACAATTTGGAAACATAACTCCCTCTTAATTCTATTTTAGCCTCCAAGGAATGAGATTTGAAAAAAATGAAGAGAGGTTGGTTTTGTGGAGAAATGACCATTTTTTTAACCTGAAGACACTATAATTCTTCATTCTGAGCATTTTTTGTCACTAACTGATGAATGATGATGTTTTCACATTAAGGTACTGTCTTAGTTGGGGTTACTATGGCTACAATGAAACACTGTGACCAAAAGAAAGTTGGAGAGGAAAGGGTTTATTAATTATCAAAAGAAGTCGGGACAGGAACTCAACCAGGACAGAAGCCTAGAGGCAGGAGCTGATGGAGAAGCCATGGAGGAGTGCTGTTTACTTCCTTGTTCCTTTTGGCTTGTTCAGCCTGATTTCTTTTACAATGCAGGACCAGCAGCTTGAGGTAGCCCAACTCTCAATGGGCTGGGCCCTCCGTTATCAATTACTAAATTTTAAAAAATGCCTTACACCTGGAGGTGGTGGCACACACCTTTAATCCCAGCACTCGGGAGGCAGAGCCAGGCAGATCTCTGTGAGTTCAAGGTTAGCCTGGTGAACAAAATGAGTCCAAGACAGCCAGGGCTACACAGAGAAACTCTGTCTTGAATAACAAAAAAAAAAAAAAGAGTAGTCCCAGAAGTACTTAGATAACATTTGAAGATGTATACAAGAAATAAAGTTGAAATTTAAAAACTAGAATACACAGTGGAATTAAACCCAGCAATAAAATACAAGTCAACAAAACATGGACAGTATTATGGATAAATCGGGAAATTTTACATCGAAAGAATCTGAACACAGATATATAGTGAATGACTCCCCCTGTGTTTCTTCATAGAACAGGAAGAACTGAGAATTGACTTGAAAAATCAGGAGAGAACTTTACAAAGTGGAAAAAAAATGGCCTATACCTTCAAGTGGTATATGCATAAGTCTATATAATAATTTACGTTTACTGAATTCACAGTTAAAATCTGTATATGTAAGGTATACAACAGGAACACGCAAGCAGTTTTAATATACTGCACACAAGTTCTTTGTCATTCATTCCTGAGAAGGTAATCTCTGTGTCACTTCTGTCTACACAGGCTGATAACTGCTTAAATGAATAGAAAACAGAAATGCCACCACATTGCTTCCAATGATGGGCATGAAAAGCCCTTACAAGGTCTGCAAAGTTTGCCTGCATCTTTTGGAATATTTGCTCTATGGGAAATCAGCTACCATGTAAAAAAAAAAAAAAAAAAAAGCCACTGTAATGTACAAACTCCATGTATGCTTTAGTCAATAGCTCAGAGCAGCAGACAGCATCAACCCACTTGGTTTTGTTCCCCTTGCTATGATAAATTACCTTGAGAAAACCAAGGTAATGAAGAAAGTGTATTTTGATTTACAGTTCCGTGTTAAGGAAGTTATGGCCAAAGGATCATGAGACCAGCTCAGCACATTGGATCATGTGTCCGGAAAGGAAGATAGGGCTGAACTATAAACCCTCATAGCATGCCCTGGGTGACATATGTCCTCCAGCAGAGCTCCACCTCCTAATGGTTTCATAACCTTCCCAAACAATTCCACCAGCAGGAAACCAAGTATTCAGACACATGAGTCTATGAACATTTCACCATCAAACCAGAGCAAATCTCCACCACAGTCATGAGCCACTGCCAATGTCCAGACCAGGAAAATATTAGGTGCCTACAGTCTCAGCTGACATCTGAGAATTATGCAAAAGCCCCCTTAGTGTCAACCAAGCCCTGTTCTTATCTGGATCCCCTGTTAAGCACGTTCAGGTGGTGGCATATGCACTTTCTTACAGTTGTAGAGTTAAGAGCCCCAGCTTCCCACCAGATACTGAATTAAGTCTAAGGAGCCAGCAGAAGTTGCCTGACATCATGTGGCCATTTCCTTGAACAAAGAGAAGCCATGTTTGCAGTTGTGAAATGCATAGCCCTATGATAATATAGCCAGGTTATAGCAGCTACATTAAACCCATCACATTTACCATAGCATATCAGTTGGAAACAGGTCTCAGGTCCTACCAACACTCAAAGGCAAGAGATGATCCAAGGGGAGGCTCATTGGCAGCAACTCTAGAATGTTCATTTTCTTTGTTTGTTTCATCTTAGCTAATTACACTGACAGACTATTAGTAATTAACAGGTCACTGAACCCATTACACTTACAGCATGTCAGCCATAGTGTCAGAAACAATCCTTTGGAGAAAAGTGTATGCATCTAACATAATGGATCTACAAATATAGTTCAAGGACATCAGCATCAACAGGTAACTTGGTAGAAATTAAAATTAGCAACCCCGTCTGACACCTACTGAAACTGTAAGTGGGCAGGAAGAGAAGGAAGGGAAGGGACAGGACAGCAACCTGTTCAAGTATGTCAAGTACCCATTCTGTTTGTCAGCTTCATCATTTGACTCTCAATCCTACATGCCTCCCTGTGCAAACATAAAATCCTTTCAGAGGGAAAAAAAACATCAAGCAGCAGGCAGCCTAGAATCCCTTTCCTGTCACACAGGGTGTCAAGAGAAGGTGCATCTTTTTATATGATAGAAAGGTTGCTGATTATTGAACTTTCTATTCAAGATGCAATGCCACAGTAGATTACAAAATTCAGCATAAGTAGTAAATGTGTGATTTTTTTTAAACTAATTTTTTAAGATTTGGGTTTTGATGGGGTGTTTGTTTTGTTTTTCAAGACAGGGTTTCTCTATGTAGCTCTGGCTGTCTAGAACTCACTCTGTATACCAGGTTGGCCTCAAACTCAGAGATCAGCCTGCCTCTGCCTCCCAAGTGCTGGGACTACCACACGCCTGACTGAGATTTTGGGTTTTTTTAATTTTCAATTATGATTGGGTCAAGTGAACCTTTGGAATGCATTTCTGGCACTCTAATACCAAAAGGGTATTTATGTCAGTGCCTGGTCTTCCCTTGTCTTATTGATCTTGGCAAAGTGCTGTTGTTTAACATTAGTTGTAGAGATAATTGATACTGATTTATGGTGGGAAAAGAGGAGATTGGGGTACTCAACTACTGCCTTGTGGTCTCTGACTCCACAGGGGTGCTGAGAGCCAAAGGATCAGTGGGAGCCAAATGTTTTCTAAAACTATGAAAAAGTCATTGGCTTTTCTTATAGTAATTTTATTGAATTTCTAAATTGCTTTTGGTAATGTAGCCATTTTTACAATATTAATTCTGCCAGTCCAATCCATGAGCAGCATGCTAGATCTTTCCATCATCGCATGCTTCTTCAGTATGTTAAAGTTTTTATTGTTGAGATCTTTTCTCTCCTCAGCTATGATTTCTCCTGAGTATTTTTTTTGAAGCTGTTATGAATTGGACTTTTCCCTGATTTATTTCCCAGCAAGTTACTTATTGGTATATAGAAAAGCTATTGATATTTTATGTTGATTCTGTATCCTACTATTCATTGAAAGTGTTTATCAGATGGGTAAGGTGGCACATGCCTTTAATCCTACCACTATGGAGGCAGAGGCAGGAAGATCTATGTGAGATGAGCCAGTCTGGTCTACAAAGTAAGTCCAGGTCAGGCAGGGCTGATAAACACAGAAACCCTGTCTTGAAAAAAAACAAAAAAGCTGCCCCTAGCGGCATTGCAGATGTGGCTACTGTGTCTCATATGCATCAGTAGGTGGCAGAGAAGAGAAGCTGTCTACATTCGGTGTTCTGACCTATGAACATCTGAATGAATAGTAACCTAACATTCCTGAGGGTGGGGAGATATAGAAATAATTAAATTATTTACCAGTATTTATAAATAGTTCATTATTTATAAATAAATAAATAAATAGTTCATTGGTCAGCAGTGTTAATCCTTAACCCGCCATTATGAATGAGCACACACAGACAACTGATGGATTTTATCAAGCCTTAGCCTGGATTTTGCAATCTTATCCCATCATATGTTAGCTTTTAATTCTATTCCCCAAATAAGACCCCAATATATACATATGTCCCCTAGACATAGAGTGGATGCTATTCTCCACTCTAAGCTGATGTTCTAGGCCACGTGGCATGATGTTCTTAGATCTATAACCCATGGTGTGTCTCTTCCTTCCTCCCTTGTGTTCCCTTCTGCTCCAAAAGTACCACTCCCCCCACTCCCACCACACACACACACACACACCTTAGCCCCGCCAACCTCTCTGTTTGCCCAATCACAGGCCTCAGCATTTATTCAACCAATCAAAGACAATAGTTAAGAAGCAAGGTAACACAGCTTCACTTGGTGTACTATGGCCTGGCACAGCAAGCAGGCCTCTAGATGCAGATTAATTAACATTTAAAATATATAACAGCTCTTCCTCTCTCTTCTTTCTCTTTCTCTTCCTTTCCCCCTCATTCTGGGGGCTCGCTATCTTCCTCTCTCTCCCTCTCTTCTCTTTCTCTCTCTCTCTCTCCCCCTCATAATCTTCTCTCCCCTCTCTGCCTCCTTCCCCCACTCTGTCTCTCTTTCTCTCTCTCCTGTCATTCTCTCTCTGCATGTGCATACTGTTTCTCTTCCTCTCTCATGTCCAATAAACCTGCCTTTATATAACTTTATATATATATATATACACACATATATATATATATCCCTCCCTGCCCCTGTATGTGGGGATTGTGGGTGAGCCAGCCATGCCTTTGGTCTGCTTAGTAGTGGTGTTGGCAAAGGAGAGATCCCCTCCCCTCCGTTTTACTCTCACCACTTGTGGCCGACAGGAGATCTGTCCCTGATGGGGTCTCAAGAGCAGGAGATCTGTCCCTGTCCCTCACATGCTGCAGCACTTGGTAGAGCAGGCCCTGCACCCTGCCTGGGCAACATACTACAGCTGGCTGTGGATGTGGAGGTTGTGTGTGAGCCAGCCCTGAGGCAGTGAGTGTGGGAGAGCCACCTGCCTTCTGTCTGCTTTTTGGTGTTGGTAAGGGAAAGATCCCATTTACACTTGCCCTCAATGCAGGTAGCAGGCAGAAGAATTGGCCCTGATGGGCTCATGAAAGCAGGAGAGCTGATCCAATCCCTTACCTGCTGCAGCACTCAGGAGAACAGGCCCTGCAAGTGGGGATTACAGACCCAGAATCAGGGATATGAGTTGGCCCACCCCATGGATGAACTGCTGGAGTGCATGAAGAGGCCAGTTCCACAGACCCAAAACTACAGGATCTCCATGACACAGGACAATAACAGCATAACTGAGAGGAGTCCCAGTGAGGTTCCAGTATTGACAAAGTAGCAGAAGCCAGAGGCTTCATACCAGTCCAAGGAGTCATTATAATAAACATTTGCTAGCAAAATAGTGTGGACAAAAGGGAATATTGTGGAACACACTGAGACACACTACAGCTTCTACAACAGCTTCTTTTTTTTTTTATGTAGGAGGAGATTGCAAGGGTGGTGAGTGGGTGGGAACAGGGTGCATAATGTGAAATTCACAAAATAAAAAAAAAAGCCAATAAAAAGACAAAAGTGTGGAAATAGGACCTAAATCTTCAAAGCAATTAAAAAAATAAAAAGAAAAACAAAAATCTGGGGGTGGGGGAAGTGTTTATCAATACTAGGAATTTTCTGATGAAATATTTAGGGTTCTGTCATCTCCAAGCGGCACTTCAGCTTCTCCATATTGTGTACCTTCTTTATCCATCTCCTGCCATATTGCTTTATCTAAATTTTGAGCACTATATTGAATAAGAGAGTGGAGAGTGGACACCCCTGTCTCTTTCCTGACTTTAGAAGAAAATGCTTTCAGTTTTGGTGGGCCATCTCAACAGGAATGCCATAGCCAATTTCTGACTGGATTATTTGCTTTCTTGGTATTTAGTTTTTTAATTCTTTATATATTCTACATACTAATCCTCTGTAATATGTGTAGCAGGCAAAGATTTTCTCCCTTTCCATTGGGTGCCTCTTTACTCAGTTAACTGTTAATTGTATGAAAACTTTTATAATACCATGCATTTGTTAACTGTCAGCCTTATCTCCCGAGTGACTAAAGTCCTATTCAGAAAGTCCACACCTGTACTTAAATCTTAAAGTATTTTTCCTACTTTAATTTTAGATTTTTTTTATTTTATTTTATGTGCATTGGTGTTTTGCCTGCATGATTATCTGTGTGAGGTGCCTGACCCCCTGGAATTGGAGCTACAAGCAGTTATGAACTGCCATGTGGGTGCTGGGAATCGAACTCAGGTCCCCTGCAGAGGAGTATGTGCTCTCAACCACTTAGCCATGCCTCTAACACATAACGGAGCACTCTCAGTCAACATTCCCACTCAGGAAGTTCCCCCAGGTTGGGGAGGGATAGGACTTGGGAACACCTTACTTACCAATTCAGGAATCCAAAATTTTAAAAGAGAACTGAAGTATCAAAAGAACTCTCAAGGCTGGAGAGATGTCTCAGCTGTTAAGAGCACTGGCTGCTCTTCCAAAGGATCTGGGTTCAAATCCCATCACCTACATGGCAATTCACAGCTGTCTGTAATTGCTGGGCTTGGTGGTGCACCCCTTTAATCCCAGCACTTGGGAGGCAGATGCAAGTGGATCTCTGTGAGTTCAAGGCCAGCCTGGTCTACAGAGTGAGTTCCAGGATAGTTAGGGCAAAACAGAGAAACTCTGTCTTGAAAAACCAAAAAAAGCAAAAAAAAACAAAAAACCTCTCTACCTGGCCTGAGTTGATGTCAATATCGAATATTTTCTTCTCCGGTGAAGATATGGAGAATGGTAAAAAGGGCTTCCTTGGGTGCTTGGGAAAGAGAACATCCATCTGCATTGAGGTGTAACGACAGCAGTTGAAAACTTCCCCAACCAACAACCTACATAGGACAACAATGGGCTCTATAAAGTCCACAGACAGGGTCTTTGAAACTTGATCATAAAGATTAGATTATCAAATGGGGGGAGCTGTGAGTCTCCCTTTTCCTTGTGACTGTTGGCCACCATTGCACGTAGTCAAAGGGAACAGAAGACAGAGAACAGATTTGGATGGCCATGATTACAATGGATTAAGAACAAACCAGGATTGGCTGCAGAGAGGCAGGTCAATTTTATGGGAGTGAGAGATGCTTACACTGAACTTTGGGAATGGGTGGGGGTTTCCAGGGTGAAGTAAATCCTTGACTAGAGCTAGGAGTGCCAGGGATGCTTCATTTGGATTTGGCCTATCATGAGAAGGGGAATGAAGTACTTAATTATCCTATGGGCAGAGGGGGAAGAATGTTAGCAGGGAACTCTGTCAAAGGTTACAGTCCAGATTTGGATAGAGGCATTCCAGGAATCCTACGTGCTTGCTGAACAGGTTCTAATCAGGAGAAGGGAAGTTAAACCTATAACTTCGTATAAGATGATCTGCACGTAGAGAGTGTGGGGGTCAATTTGCCAGATCACGCAGAGGAGGGAGCCCCGCTGAGAAAGGGAGTCCACCATTTTGCACTGAGCTCAGAGCTTTCCTGTAATGTTTAGACATCCACCTTAGCCACAGGGTTTCCGGACAATCAGGGATGAGAGAATCAGTGCCCAATCCTAGAATATGAACAAAGTCTTTAATGTAACGAAGGGAAAGACAAAAAGAGTTCCAGGAGAGGCTGGTGATCAGATGAGAAAGGACTTGAAGTCAGAGCAGTGGTTCTCAACCTTCCTAATGCTGTGTGACCTTTAATACAATTCCACATGTGGTGACCCCCAACCATAACACTGTTTCGGTGCCACTTCGTAACTGTAATGATGCTACTGTTATGAATCAGGACATAAAAATCTGTTATGCAAGCTGGGCGTGGTGGTGCATGCCTTTAATCCCAGCAGAGGCAGGTGGATCTCTGTGAGTTCAAGACCAGCCTGGTCTACAAAAGTGAGTCCAGGACAGCCAGAGATACAGAGAAACCCTGTCTCGAAAAAACAAAAACAAAAAAAAAACCAAAGTTATAGTGGGATGGAGGTCTACACCATTTCTAAACAGGTGAGGGATGTGGAACTTGCCAAAGGACAAAGTTTTAAAAGGATAATGAGAATACAACCCCCAGATGGGTGGCCCCAAACTGAGACCCTTCAGAGTAGTCAAGTGGGATTCACAGAAATGCCTTGTTGAGGCTCACCAACATCTAGACATGTCCAGGCCTTACTGCCTAGCATAACTGCAGCCATTTTTGTCTTTAGTTTCCATCTTAATCGTAAGGTGAAACTAAGTTCAAGTTCTCAGGCTCTGCTGGCCTTAAATAAAAATAGTTTTTGTTAAATGTTCTGCTTGATTTAATGATGTATGTTCCGTTCTCCCACAATGGTGGGGAGCTGAAAAGCCCCCAAGTTTCTCTGACCCTAACTCCCAGTCAACCAGCTTAAGATGCTTTGTCTTGCTACCTAGGCATAATGTATCTGGAATAGAATTGATTCTTCTTGCTTGGTTAGGCACAATACACATGGGATAGAATTGATTCTTCCTGCTGGATTATGATTTTTTTCCCTTTAAAAACTCACTCTGAAAATGACTTGGGGACTCAGTCCTGGTTCCCAAATCCAAGATTGAGGTCCCTGACCAGTCAGTCTTGGTTAAGTGTTCAATAAACTTTCATCAGTCTGAGCCTGGTGTTCGAGAGGTCAGTTTGCAGCTATTCCTGAACCTTTAACAGCCTAAGGTAGAAAAACTGAAACATAGCCGGGTGGTGGTGGCGCACGCCTTTAATCCCAGCACTTGGGAGGCAGAGGCAGGCGGATCTTTGTGAGTTCGAGGCCAGCCTGGTCTACAAAGCGAGTCCAGGACAGCCAGAGCTGTTAAACAGAGAAACCCTGTCTTGAAAAACCAAAAAAAAAAAAAGAAAGAAAAACTGAAACATTTACTAACAATAGAGAAAAACCCTCAGGTGGGTAGAGGGTTCCTCCTTCCAGCTGGAACTCCTGACATGATTAAGGTTGTCTTACAGTACATTGGGACACAGTTCGGCCTTGTAGAAAATACAGACTCACTGCTGGGCACTGGTGGCACAGGCCTTTGATCCCAGCACTCTGTGGGTTTGAGGCCAGCCTGGTCTACAGAGCAAGCTTCAGGAGAACCAGGACTACACAGAGAAACCCAGTATCAAAAAAAAAGAAAATACAGACTCAGGTCGTGAAAGCCGCCTCGTAATCTAGTAAACTAGAAGGGCTCATGAAAGCGTTAGACATTAATTGGGGCAGTCATACTCCATGACAACCTCTCTCCTTTGTAAAAATGAACTGGGCCGTTAAATGACAAATTACTAAACTAATTCTAGAGACTAAATTGCCTGAGACCAAGTGTTTGCTTATAGCTTTGCTTAGAATCTGCACAGCTCCTCAAAAAGACTTAAACTTTCCCTTTATGAAATGCTATGGGGATTGCAGTTCCTAGGAATGGCCACTGACCTCCACCATGAAAACCAATGGTGGAAGGTTCTTGGGAACCTTAACTTTGTTCTCTCAGACTACAAGGCCTTCTTGCCCAGACTCCTCCATTCACATGCCCAGACCATCTCACTTCCATCCTGAGGAATGAATGCTTATAAAAAGCTGAAAAGAGGGCTGGAGAGATAGCTCAGTGGTTAAGAGCACTGGCTGTTCTTCCAAAGGACCCAGATTCAAATCCCAGCACCCACATGGCAGTTCACAGCTGTCTGAAATGGCTGGGCATGGTGGTGCACGCCTTTGATCCCAGCACTCAGGAGGCAGAGGCAGGTGGATCTCTGTGAGTTCGAGGCCAGCCTGGTCTGCAGAGTGAGTTCCAGGACAACCAGAGATACACAGAGAAACCCTGTCTCAAACAAACAAACAAAAAAGCTAGAAAGAGAACAGACTGAAATAGGTCTGGCGGGGGCCAGTTCTGGTGCTGCTAACCACAGAAATTGCAGTTTGGATAACTGAGAAGGTTACACCCCAAAAAAGAAGACTGTGACAATAGTTCCCAGAGAAGAGGGACACTCCTACCACAAGGAGACCCTTTGAAATTAAGATTAAGAATGACTTTTAGGGGGCTAGAGAGATGGCTCAGGGGTTAAGATCTTCCAAAGGTCCTGAGTTCAATTCCCAGCAACCACATGGTGGCTCACAACCATCCACAATGTGATCTGATGTCCTCTTCTTCTGGCTGCAGGTGTACATGCAGATAGAGCACTCATATGCATTAAATAAATAAGTAAATCTTAAAAAAAGAAGAGGAAGGCCGGGCGTTGGTGGCGCACGCCTTTAATCCCAGCACTTGGGAGGCAGAGGCAGGCGGATCTTTGTGAGTTCGAGGCCAGCCTGGTCTACAAAGTGAGTCCAGGACAGCCAAGGATACACAGAGAAACCCTGTCTCGAAAAAACCAAAAAAAAAAAAAAGAAGAAGAGGAGGAGGAAGAAGAGAAGAAGAAGAGGAAGATGAAGAGGAAGAGGAAGAGGAGGAGGAGGAGGAGGAGAAGAAGAAGAATTTTAGGGCTGGAGAGACGGCTCATTGGTTAAGAGCATTGGTTGCTCTTCCAAAGGACCAGAGTTCAAATCCCAGCACCCATATGGCAGAGGCAGTGGAATCTCTGTTAGTTCAAGGATAGTTTGGTCTATAGAACGAGTCCAGGATAGCCAGGAATGCCCAGAGAAACCCTATCTCAAAAACCAAAAAAGCAAGCCGGGCGTGGTGGTGCATCCCTTTAATCCCAGCACTCGGGAGGCAGCGGCAGGCGGATCTCTGTGAGTTCAAGGCCAGCCTGGTCTACAAAGTGAGTCCAGGACAGTCAAGGATACACAGAGAAACCCTGTCTTGAAAAACCTAAAAAAAAATTTTTTTTTAAAGTTTACTTTAATTAATTGCTTGCTTTAAGTAATTTGGCCATGATGATTTTGGTTGATGGTCTTCTTGAATCTTTTGGGATTAACAATCTTACCCTGTGGAACTTTGAAAAACCAGAGAGAACTTTTTTGGGGGGCTAATATGTCCCAAATTTTACCGGCACAAGTCTTCTCCTTGTCCCAAGTTTGATGAAATGTATGGACCCTCTACATTATAGAGGGAAGGCCCAGTTTCTTTGCCGCAACCTCTGGGCACTTAGAAAACTTCAAGACCAGCTGGATGTGGTGGCACATGCCTTTAATCCCAGCATTCAGGAGGCAGAGGCAGGTGGATCTCTGTGAGTTCAAGTCCAGCCTGGTCTACAGAGTGAGTTCCAGGATAGCCAGGGTTTTGTAAAGAAACCTGTCTCAAAAAAGAGAAAAACTGCCGGGCGGTGGTGGCGCACGCCTTTAATCCCAGCACTTGGGAGGCAGAGGCAGGCGGATCTTTGTGAGTTCGAGGCCTGGTTCTGTTTCCAGCACCTATGGGGTTACCAACTGTCTCTAGCCCACAAGGTGGCGCACATCTTTAATCCCTGTAAAGGGCAAAAGGTCCTTGTGCACACAGATGAGGGAAGGAGATGTTTAACCTGTCCCCCTCCCAAAATGCTGGGAATGGATGCAGTTTAAACCCTGGTGATCTTTGCTCTCTGGTGAGCCAGACTCTGCCCATATCTCCCAGAATTTATGTTTTACTTATTCTAGACCCTTTTCCCATAAAACCTGGAACATTATTTCTAGGCCATAAAAGACATCCTTGTTAGAGATGTCATTTTATTCTACAACAGCCTAAGTGACTTCTATTTCATATGAAGATCAGGCCAAATTGTGACACCCACAGGCATTATGTTTACCTCATAAACATATGTTCATGATTATGTCTATGTAAAATGACTTTACAGAGTCATTCTCCCTAGACCCTAATTTGTAAAAAAGATTTTATTTATTATGTATACTGTGTTCTGCCTACGTGTATGCCTGCAGGCCAGAAGAGGGCACCAGATCTCAACATAGATGGTTATGAGCCACCATGTGGTTGCTGGGAATTGAAGAGCAGCCAGTATTCTTAACCTCTGAGTCATCTCTCCAGCTCCCTAGACTCTAATCTTGACCATTGTTTATAAGTCAACAAGAACTCATCTTATTTTTTTTTTTTTTTTGGTTTTTCGAGACAGGGTTTCTCTGTGTAGCCCTGGCTGTCCTGGACTCACTTTGTAGACCAGGCTGGCCTCGAACTCGCAAAGATCCGCCTGCCTCTGCCTCCCAAGTGCTGGGATTAAAGGCGTGCGCCACCACCGCCCGGCAAGAACTCATCTTATTAACAAAGCCAAAGCCGTATGTACTTTATAAAGAGCTTCAGTGTAAATGTGCCTTAGGCTATGTTGTACTCACAGGGCTGAGTTGTTCTCAGGAAACTTTCTTCCAAAATTGTGCTGTGCTTAAATATGGCTAAATGAACTGGTGTTGACTCTCAGTCTTGGCCCAGCACTCGTACCTAATTCGGGCTGAACCAAATTTCATTCTTGTCTCTTCAAGAATCATTTCCTGCCCGCTATAAAGCCTGCAGGAACCCTCCACAAATCCCAGCACTCTGGAGGCAGAGGCAGGTGGATATCTATGAGTTCAAGGTCAGCCTGGTCTATAAAGTTAGTCCAGGACAACCAAGGATACACAGAGAAACCCTGTCTTGAAAAATCTAGCCCGGCATGGTGGCCTACGCCTTGAATCCCAGCACTTGGGAGGCAGAGGCAGGTGGATCACTGTGAGTTCGAGGCCAGCCTGGTCTAAAAAGTGAGTCCAGGACAGCCAGAGATACACAGAAAAATCCTGTCTCAAAAAAAAAAAAGAAAAATCTAAAAAAAAAAAAAATGGGAGCCTAGATAATTAAGTACCATCACTTTCCCAAATCAGTATAGTTTCTTTTTTTATTATTTATGTATCTATTTATTTTGGTTTGGTTTTCGAGACAGGGTTTCTCTGTGTAACAGAGCCCTGGCTGTCCTGGACTCTCATTTTAGATCAGGTTGGCCTCAAACTCACAGAGATCTGACTGCCTCTGCCTCCCTCCCGAGTGCTGGGATTAAAGGTGTGCGCCACCAAGCCCAACTCTAAAAGCATTCTTAGTAATTATGAGAGGTGTGGTCTCATCCTTCATCCAAGAAGTTTCTTTGGCAGCAAACAGAGACAACTGCAGAAAGCCACAACTGGTCAAAATACAGAGAACTACTTATCATAGTGTGATAGTGTGCCCAACGCCAATTGATACATGTACATAATGACACAAAGCCTCTGCATCTAAGGCTCAGGGAATATCAAAAAAAATTACTGCCGGGCGGTGGTGGCGCACGCCTTTAATCCCAGCACTTGGGAGGCAGAGGCAGGAGGATCTCTGTGAGTTCGAGGCCAGCCTGGTCTACAAAGCGAGTCCAGGACAGCCAGAGCTGTTACACAGAGAAACCCTGTCTCGAAAAACCAAAAAAAAAAAAAAATTACTAAAATGTTTGTAAGAGTCAGAGGACCAGGATGTCTTCTGAATGACAGAGAAATTGCACCCATAAAATCTCAACAATATGGTTGCCTGAATAAGACCTGAACAGTGACCACACAAGGTGACATACTGACATGGATAGGGGAAATCTTAAAAGGACCCACCCTAACATGAAGAGCTACCAGTAATTAATGACTGTTGAGAAAGGGAGAATCAGTCTTCCCTAGGGATGGGTCCCTAATTGGTTATCGAATACCAAGTGGTCAGCCCTAAAAACATAAACATACAAGCAATGCTAAGTGTATTTACATATGGGAGAGGGGCTAATAATGAATATGAGACCATAAATTTGAGCTGAGGCAAAAAGTGTTTGTACCAATTAGTTGTTTGGTTTGTTTTGTTGGTTTTTCCAGACAGGGTTTCTCTGGGTAGCTCTGGCTGTCCTGGACTCGTTTTGTAGACCAGACTGGCCTCGATCTCACAGAGATCCACCTGCCTCTGCCTTCCCAGTGTTGGGATTAAAGGCATGTGCCACCACGTCTGTCTGCTGATTAATTTTTTATTAACTTGCCACAAACTAGTCAATCTGGGAAAAGGAAACCAAAACTGAGAAAAATGTGTCCATCAGTTTGGCATGTACACAAATCTGTGGGGCATTTTCTTGATTACTGATTGATGTGGAAGAGCCCAACCCAGTATGAGCAATGCCACCCCTAGAAAACTGGTCCTGGGCCAGGAGTTGTGGCGCATGTCTTTAATCCCAGCACTTGGGAGGCAGACGCAGGCAGATCACTGTGAGTTCGAGGCCAGCCTGGTCTACAAAGTGAGTCCAGGACAGCCAGAGCTGTTACACAGAGAAACCCTGTCTTGAAAATCCAAAAAAAAAAAAAGAAAGAAAAGAAAAGAAAACTGGTCCTGGGCAGTATAAGAAAGCAGGTGAGGTACCGGAGAGATGCCTCAGCTATTAAGAGCACTAGCTGCTCTTCGGCAGTCCTGAGTTCAATTCCCAGCAACCACATGGTGGCTCACAACCACCCACAATGTGACCTGATGCCCTCTTCTGGTTGCAAGTGTTCGTGCAGATAAAGCACCCATACATAATATAAATAAATAAATCTGAAAGAAAGAAAGTCCAGGACAGTCAGAGCTGTTATACAAAGAAACACTGTCTCAAAAAAAAGCAGGTGAGCCGGGCGGTGGTGGCGCACGCCTTTAATCCCAGCACTTGGGAGGCAGAGGCAGGCGGATCTTTGCGAGTTCCAGGCCAGCCGGTCTTTGCGAGTTCGAGGCCAGCCTGGTCTACAAAGCGAGTCCAGGACAGCCAGAGCTGTTAAACAGAGAAACCCTGTCTCGAAAAAAAAAAACCAAAAAAAAAAAAAAAAAAAGCAGGTGAATGAGCCATGAAGGCAAGCCAGTAAAAGCAGCACCCCTCTGGTTTCTGCTTCAGTTCCTGCCTAAAGGTTCCTGCCTCACCAGGCATGGTGGGTGCATGCCTTTAATCCCAGCACTCAGGAGGTAGAAGCAGGCAGATCTCTGTGAGTTCAAGAGGCCAGCCTCTGGTCTACAAAGTGAGTCCAGGATAGCCAGGGCTACACAGAGAAACCATGTCTTGAAAAACCAAAAAAAAAAAAAAAAGTTCCTGCTATAGTTCGTGCCCTGACTTCCTTCAGTAATGGAATGTAATCGGATTGGAAGAGAAGTGAGACAAATAAACACTTTCCTCCCCAAATCGCTTTTGTCTTGATAATGTATCACAACAATCGAAAGCAAACTAAGAGTTGGAAGGAGGGAAGGGAGGAAGAAAATTTATGTAACTACAGTACTCATATATGAAATTCTAAAAATAATTTTTGAAAAGAAATGTCTCCTCTTTTCATAGTTCTCTACATCTATCAACCGCTATTGAATTTGGGAAGACAAGAGTCTCAGGTTGATTTGAACATCATAGGAATAAATATTATCAAGAAAACATAACCTTAGGTTCCTGGGAAATGGAAATTGGTACCATAAATTTTGGGTTTAAATGTTCTAATCTATCTGAAAGCACATCTAACTCAAGCATCCCAAATAGCATTGGCTCCAACAGTAGGCCTCCCCACCCGCTCTGTTGCTGAGAGACCTCTGGGCAGCACTAACTTCAGTACTCTGGCAATCATTAACAGTGTCTCCAACCTTCTGTGACATCCATTGTCATTTACAAAGGTCACATTCAAAAACACCAATTGGGCCGTTCCAGCTAAGGTGCCGACCAGCCAGTCCTGACAACCTGAACCCACATAGTAGAAAGAGAGAACTGTCTCCTGCAAACTGTACTTTGACTGGCACACACATGGTGGAAAGGGTGTGCCCACACATAGACACAAAAATAAACAAACAAAAAATATTTGTTAAAAAAAACCTATATAAGCCGGGCGGTGGTGGCGCACGCCTTTAATCCCAGCACTTGGGAGGCAGAGGCAGGCGGATCTTTGTGAGTTCGAGGCCAGCCTGGTCTACAAAGTGAGTCCAGGACAGCCAAGGATACACAGAGAAACCCTGTCTCGAAAAACAAACAAACAAAAAAAAACCTATATAATTGAATTTTTTTTGTTGTTGTTGTTTTTTCGAGACAGGGTTTCTCTGTTTAACAGCTCTGGCTGTCCTGGACTTGCTTTGTAGACCAGGCTGGCCTCGAACTCGCAAAGATCCACCTGCCTCTGCCTCCCAAGTGCTGGGATTAAAGGCGTGCGCCACCACCGCCCGGCTATAATTGAATTTTTAAATTGCAAAAATAGTCTCATGTTTGAGGTGTATGGTTATTGTGTTAGGCTGTATTCACAGCTCTCCTGGGGCACATGTGGGCCCCAGGTTGGATATGCATGACAAAGGTTTACCTAAAGACCCTTCAGGGAGACAACTGCACACTTTGGGAAGCACTGAAAGTCCTTTCCGTAAGTGAAACTTGACTACATAGAATATATCAATTCCTTAGAACTTTGTTGACATTTTCTTTCAGATTTGATGGCATCAGGCATCAATTTTTGTGTCTGTTTCATGTTAAAAAAATACATTCTTGTGATTTGGAAGTCCATTGGTCTATTACATCAAGCTTACAATCTACTTTTTTAGTTTGTTATATCCAAATACATTATTGTTATTTTTTTAAATATTCTAAGTTTATGTGTGCGTAGGTTTGTGCACTTGAACATAGACACCTGAAGCTAGAAGAGGGTGTTAGGTTCCCTGGAGTTAGAATTACAGGTGTTGAGATGTACAATAAGGATCTGGAAACTGTACTCCAGAGATAAGAACACGAAATTCTCTCTCCTCTCCTCCCCTCTCCTCCCCTCCCTCTCCTTTCCTAACAGTTTCTCCCTCTCTGTCTCTCTTTCTATGTATGTGTGTGTGTCTCTCCTTTCCTTTTAAAAATTTGACATGGGCTTCTCGATCTCATGATCCTCCTGCTTCAGCCTCCCTAGTGATGATACTACATGCTGAAATTACACCACGCCACTCAGAGTAATAGTAACAGCTTTCAGAATATTTTTAAAGTTGAAGATAGTATTACACTGGTTATTTCTCCTCAAGCATCATTTTAATACGTGAAAGAAACCTTGGGGAGTATTACGAAATTCGTATGTGTCTGCAACAAAAAGAGTGATGAGCAACTTGAACCACCCAGGACTCGCTTCAGCCATAAACAGGGCTCACAAGAGTAGCAGTGGCCCAAGGTCGCCGGAAGTGGACTCGGAAGTAGCGCTTCACTGCCCGCGGCCTGCTGGGACTTGTAGTTCGTGTCCTGGATGATGCCCCGGAGTCCTGCGCTACCAGGTGAGGGTCTTACTTACGCAAGAGGTGAGCAGGGCTGGGCCGCCCAAGGGGCAGGCAGCTGTGTCCTTGTCCAGACGAGGGGGCGCCGCCACTCGCTGCCAGGTTCAGAAGCTGGGGACGCGCCCTGCGGCTGCAGCCCCACGTGCGAGCAGCTGCGTTACCCCCAGTCACCCCCCAGGATAAGGCCACCCCACGGGGGCCAAGCCCCTGCGGCCGAGGAAACCGCGGCTCCGAAGACAACCCCCCTCTTGCTCCGCCAAGCTGGCATGGGTGGGTCCGAGGACTAAGTGGTTGGCCCTCTCCACTCCAGCCCAGTGAGTTGGCCTTTTTCCAAAGATGGTGTTGGTGGACATCAGGAGACCACGAGGGGCTCCTGAGAGAGTCCCCCATGAGATCCCGAGGGGTACTGAGGTTTCTGCTGCGCAGCACTGCCGCCTGCATCCTAGAAAGAAGTTAGATTTGTGACAGTAAGGTCAGGCGAAGGGTATTAGGTAGCTGGAATACACGCAGAGAGAAGAACCTGAGAAGGCCTACTCCAGAACTTCAATAGAGAAATAGGGAAATTTGAGGAGATGGGCACGTCCTAGAGAACTATCTTTCGAAGAATCCCCCTGTTGAGAATATGACCACGGTCCAGGTGATTTGACGTTCCTTTCACCAAAAAGGCCTCATGTCTGAGCTAGACACAGCTTTTCTTTCTTAGAACAAAATAGGACATTAGCACTGAGTACCTGCCTAGAGTAAGATCGTGTACCTTGTGGTTTTTCTCTTTATTGTCAAGCTTCATTGTGAGATTGGGTATTTTATACAAGGAGTACAAGATCGTTGGGGCATTAAAATATTATATATCTAGATATCTAACAACTGGTATCAACAGTTTCAGCGTAGATGTCTTCTGACTGAAGTTCCATGTTAGTTCTCACTGCACTGCCTTGCCGCCATGTGGAGCTCTCCCCAAAGCATCTAACCAAGCTCTTCTACGGGAAGATTCTGTGGAGCATTTTTGCCCTGTAGTCTGGAAGTTACCTTTCTCCTATCAGACCTTTCAGTCAAGTGTGTTACCTCTTCGTTGCTAAGACCAAGATTTCTTGGGTAATGTAAGGAGGGAGAATTGATTTCTGCTCACAGTTCAGTTGTTTTAATCTATCATCACTTGACCCAGTTTTGGACCTATGAAACAGAGTCCCAAAATTATCTTTAAGGGCACACCCCCTAGTGATCTAAATTCTTCCTACTAGGCCCTACCTCCTAAAGATTTCACCTCCTCCCAATAGTGTCAGAGGGTTGGCAATCAAGCCTTTCAAAAACCAAAATCAAGCCGGGCGGTGGTGGCGCACGCCTTTAATCCCAGCACTTGGGAGGCAGAGGCAGGTGGATCTTTGTGAGTTCGAGGCCAGCCTGGTCTACAAAGCGAGGCCAGGACAGCCAGAGATATTCAGAGAAACCCTGTCTCGAAAAACCAAAAAAAAAAAAAACAAAATCAAAATTGTAGCTCCTTGGAGATCATTCAAAGTTATTATATCCCCAGTCTGATGCTAAGTGGGAAAACAAGATTATAAAGTGAAGCTTTTCTTCAAATAACTTATCTTCTTGGTGAGCTGATTATGTATATACAAAAAACTATGCATTTGATGGTTAATCTTGACTGATAATTGATACTGCACTTGATCTTAGCCAAAAGGCTGAGAAGCAATTTGACTGATAATTGAACTGAGATACTCCTAGGAATTAATGAAGCACACTTTTTTTTTTTTTTTTTAGGTTTTTCAAGACAGGGTTTCTCTGTGTATCCTTGGCTGTCCTGTACTCACTTTGTAGACCAGGCTGGCCTTAAACTCACAGAGATCTGCCTGCCTCTGCCTCCCTAGTGCTGGGATTCAAGGCGTGTGCCACCACGCCTGGCAATTGCAGACAGCTGTGAACTGCCATGTGGGTGCTGGGATTTGAACCCTGGTCCTTTAGAAGAACAACCAGTGCTCTTAACCGCTAAGCCATCTCTCCAGCCCCCAAGTAACAATTTTTTTAAAATGAGGTTTTTTTTTTTTTTTGTCATTTTCTTGCCTTGGGGAGACAGCTCAGTTACTAAAGCACTTGCTATGCAAGTGTGATCACTAAGTTCGAGCCCCGGAGCCCATGGAAAGAGCCAGGCACAGAGTGCTGGAGAAGCACAGACTAGAGTCCCTGGGGATTCCTGGCCGGCCAGTCCACCCTGTCTCAATCAATCAATCAGTCAACCAACAAACAGACAAATCAATAAGGCAGAAGATGACTGAGGAGGACACTGTGGCTGACGTCTCCCCAGGCTCCACTCACATATGTACACAGAAAAAAATAGCCTTTCACTTTCTCCATAAATCTACAAGTAGAAAGTTACCTCAGGCTTGACCCTCGGGTCTGTGGAGTGGATGGGACCCGTCCTTGCTCTGATGCTGGCATTCTGTGACACTGAGGAACGTGACTTTGAGCTGAGGGCAAGGGCCTTGTGTCCTTTGTTGCAGAGAGCAGCAGAGCCAGACGGGCTTTCCATCCATTCTTCATAAGTTAGTAGAGCATCAGGGGTGGTAGCAAATGCCTGTCACCCCAGCACTCAGATGGCAGGATAATCCCAAGTTCAAGGCCAGCCTGGACTATTATATAGTAGGACCCTATCTTGAAAGAGAGGGAGGGATGGGCTGGAGAGAGGGCTCAGTGGTTAAGAGCACAGTCTGCTCTTGCAGAGGTACTGAGTTCAATTTCCAACAACTATATGGTGGCTCACAACCATCTATGAGATCTTGCCCTCTTCTGTCATGCATTCATACATGCAAGTAGAACATGTATATATATAAACAAATAAATCTTTTTTTTTTAAGAGAGGGAAGGAAATCATTACCCTGGATTTAAGCTAAATTTCTCCTCCGCCCCCCACAATGGAATGATGTCTTGGTACATTTCCCATGCTACCCTCAAACTCATGGATTAAAGTAACATCCTGCCTCCACTCCCTAGGTAGCTGGGAATACATGTACATGCCACCATGCCTGGTTTAAGCTGGATATAAGGGGGTGGGGGGGGTTCTTCACATCATCAGCAGCAAAGATCAGATTTTTTGCTTAGCAAATACAGTTCTCCCACAGAAAGAGAAAGTCTGTTTACGCAGAGGATGGTGAGCTCCCTTGGGGCACTGAGAGATTGGAAAGATTAACATTCATTTGTTCTGTGTGTTTTCTTCTCATCTATCTGCTCCCTGATGATTTTTTAACATACAGTTAGTGACTGCAGGTAGAGTAAAATTTGAGATTCTCATGATCATTCCTCTGGATCCAGCCTTCTTTTGAGTTGTAGACATGAGAAAAAAGTTATATGTGAATATGTATCAGTCAAGCCAACAGATACATTTTGCATTGTTAAAGAAATAAAAATACAGCCGGGCGGTGGTGGCGCACGCCTTTAATCCCAGCACTTGGGAGGCAGAGGCAGGCGGATCTCTGTGAGTTCAAGGCCAGCCTGGTCTACAAAGCAAGTCCAGGACAGCCAAGGATATACAGAGAAACCCTGTCTCGAAAAAACCAAAAAAATAAAAATAAAAATATGGGGCTGGAGAGATGGCTCAGCGGTTAAGAGCACTGACTGTTCTTCCAAAGGACCAGGGTTCAAATCCCAGCACCCACATGGGAGTTCACAGCTGTCTGTAATTGCAGGGTGTGGTGGTGCACGCCTTTAATCCCAGCACTCAGGAGGCAGAGGCGGGTGGATCTCTGAGTTCAGGCCAGCCTGGTCTACAGAGTGAGTCCAGGACAGCTAAGGATACACAGAGAAACCCTGTCTCAAAAAACGAAAAAAAAAAAAAAGAAAGAAAGAAATTGAGAGTAAATGTTTATTAAACAACAAAGTGGTTCTTCACCACAGGTAGTTTGGTGAAGAAAATCCTGGAGAGGAGACTTACGAAGTTAAGCAAAAAAACCAGCTGAACTCCTTTTGTGTGCCAGACCCTGCTGGAGGCCTTGGGGAATAAATGCCAGGTTCCCTGTGCCGGGGATGGAGCAAACACAAAAAAGCATGAACAGACAAGAAAAAGAGCTAAGTCATATGCAGAGTATGAAGAAATTAAAACTAGACCATGACAGTGAGTGTGCTCTGGACTAGGTGATCAAGGGGTGCCTCTTCTGGGTGGCAGCAGCTTGCCTGAGACCTGAACAAGAAGGAGTCGGATCTGATTTGGAAAAAACCATTCTGGGCAGAGGAGCAGCTTAGTCTGGAGAGTAGGGCTGATGTGGCTCCAGGACCACAGTGTCTGAGGTCAACTGTCATGGTGTGGTTGAGGTTTGGGGCTGTTGCTCCTTTAATAAAATACTTTCAGTTTTCTTTGTTTTTCGAGACAGGGTTTCTCTGTGTAGCTCTGGCTGTCCTGGACTCACTTTGTAGACCAGGCTGGCCTCGAACTCACAAAGATCCACCTGCCTCTGCCTCCCAAGTGCTGGATTAAAGGCGTGAGCCACCACCGCCCGGCCAGTTTTCTTAAACAAGTCACTTTTTCTTTCTTATTGTATCTTTTTTTGTTTTTTTCAGAACTCTAAAGTCACAAAGGTTTGAGTTTTGGTGCCCACAGTCCGCTCCCACAGCTGGTTGGTGTATAGTGCATTGTATTATACATGTTTATAGGCTTTAGGTTAGTGTTACCATTGTTGATGTATTTGTCTTTCATCCCAGGACTAGCTTGTCAGGCAGGAAAATTTCTGATTTGTTTCTTATATCTCTAGCAGTTATGAAAGTAGCAGAGCGATCACACGGACATTTAGTCAAAACTGAAATGAACTGTTACTTGTGGCAGGTACAGGACTCATGGTCTTTCCCAATAGTAAAAATATATACATATGCCAGGCGTGGTGGTGCACATCTTTAATCCCAGCACTTGGGAGGCAGAACCACGTGGATCTCTGTGAGTTCAAGGCCAGCCTAGTTTACAGAGTGAGTTCCAGGACAGCCAGGGCTACACAGAGAAAACTTGTCTCAAAAAAACAAACAAACAAATATACATACATACATATATATATACACATACATATACATATAATCAACTTTGCTTAAAAGCAGAGAAGAAATGCCGGTCTTCAGAACCCAGGTTTCCCTCTCCTGATGGTAACCCAGAAGATATAACCGTAAGCACAGACTAAGGGCTGTAATACAGTGCCAGAGTATTTGAATTGCATGCATGAGATCCTTGGTTCAATCCCTAGGACCACAAGAAAAAGAAAAGAAAAGGAAAGAAAGAAAGAGAGAAGGAAGCCGGGCGGTGGTGGCGCACGCCTTTAATCCCAGCACTTGGGAGGCAGAGGCAGGCGGATCTCTGTGAGTTCGAGGCCAGCCTGGTCTACAAAGCGAGTCCAGAACAGCCAGAGATACACAGAGAAACCCTGCCTCGAAAAACAAAAAAAAAAAAAAACAAAAAAAAATTTTGAGTTACAAAGTGTTCAGGCCTTAGTTACTCCTATACTGGAATCCGTTGTTCTTATCACTAAATTCTGTTTCCTAGGAGTGTCCAACACAAACTCTGTGGAGAATCTTGAAGAGAAAGGCCTTCAAAGGGGCTGGAGAGATGACTCAGAGGCTAAGAGCACTCATGACTTTTGTAAGTTCAGTTCCTAACACCCACATGGTGGCTCACAACCATCCCTAACTCCAGTTCTAGGGGATCCAATGACCTCTTCTCACCCCCATCAGTACCAGGCAGGTATGTGGTACACAGACATACTTACAGGCAAAACACTTATAAATATGAAATAAAAATATTATTAAAAAGAGAGAGAGAGAGAAAGACTTCAGGGTTTACCATAGTGGGTTTCCTAGTGACTAATTTTGGAAGAAATGGCCAGTCAGTACCTGAAGGCTGAGTTCACATTGTGACTCTTCAAGAAGTATAAACAGATGTTGAAATAGATTCCTGTCAAAAATGGGGAGAAGCATATTGCCATATTTCCAAAACCCACAAATTGTAGTGACTCTTTAAAGTTATTTCACAAACACTGAAAGTGAAAAAAAAATTTTATCTTTGAAATCCCAAGCCAAGCCGGGCGGTGGTGGCGCACGCCTTTAATCCCAGCACTTGGGAGGCAGAGGCAGGCGGATCTTTGTGAGTTCGAGGCCAGCCTGGTCTACAAAGCGAGTCCAGGACAGCCAGAGATATTCAGAGAAACCCTGTCTCGAAAAACCAAAAAAAAGAAAAAAAAGAAATCCCAAGCCAAATGGCCAGACAGGACCCCTCTAAGAAGTTGTGTAAGGAGCCTCCAGTGGGGAAAGGGTATCTTTGTAACTGAAAAAAGAACTGAGAGAAAAGGAATAAGGGAGGAATGTCATCCTATAGACCAATGTTCAAAGAATCTTCAAATTAACTTAATCCTGATGCAACAGAACTGGGACCCCCCTCATTTCCTGGCCTGCCAAAGTGCCCAGATAAAGACTCTTTAGTTGGAACAGTAAAGATATTTGTAGATGGAAGTCACCATTAGTCTCTTGCAGTCTTCAGGGAGACGACACAGAGGAATCCTGGAACTGCGATGACTCCAGTGGGATGCTCATCACCAGCCCAGATGGTTATCTCTTCAGAAAATCCCCACTTCAGAGAAACTATCCACGCGTGGTCAGTGTGGCAAGGACATCACTCAGAACTCAGCACTAATGCCACCCGAAAGACAAAGCCTGAAGGTGTGAGCATTGCAGGAAAGGCTTCCCCGGGAGCTCAAGTCTGTTTACCCATCAAGCCGTCCTCATGGATGAGAAACCTTACAAGTGTGACAGGTGTGGGAAGGGCTTCACCAGGAGCTCAAGTCTGCTCGTCCATCACGCAGTCCATACAGGTGAGAAACCTTATCAGTGTGACAGGTGTGGGAAGGGCTTCAGCCAGGGCTCAAAGCTTCACATCCACCAGAGAGTCCACACCGGAGAGAAGCCATATGAGTGTGAGGAGTGTGGCATGAGCTTCAGTCAACGATCAAACCTGCATATCCACCAACGTGTGCACACGGGTGAGAGGCCCTACAAGTGTGGGGAATGTGGGAAGGGCTTTAGCCAGAGCTCAAACCTACATATCCACCGGTGCATCCACACGGGAGAGAAGCCCTACCAGTGCTACGAATGCGGGAAGGGCTTCAGCCAGAGCTCAGACCTCCGAATCCACCTCCGAGTGCACACTGGGGAAAAGCCCTACCGCTGTGGCAAGTGTGGGAAGGACTTCAGCCAGAGCTCCAAACTCCTCATCCATCAGAGGGTCCACACTGGAGAGAAGCCCTATGAGTGTGGCAAATGTGGGAGGAGCTTCAGCCAGAGCTCCAACCTCCACATCCACCAGCGGGTTCACGGGAAGGATCTTTATTAAGTAACGTGAGCCCACTTAGGAGTTCAGAATACTCAGAATACTTTTATTGTAAAGATAAATGTTTTTCATGGCCGGGCAGTGGTGGCGCACGCCTTTAATCCCAGCACTTGGGAGGCAGAGGCAGGCGGATCTTTGTGAGTTCGAGGCCAGCCTGGTCTACAAAGCGAGTCCAGGACAGCCAGACCTGTTATACAGAGAAACCCTGTCTCGAAAAACAAAAAAAAAAAAAAAAAATGTTTTTCATGGGTAAGTGTGCATATCAATGGTAGAGTGCTTGCCTAGCATGTATAAGGCCCTGGATTTGAGATCAGCTTTGCCCCAAGTACAAAGTTGCTATTACAAAGCTCAGTTTCCAGCTTAATACTTTGTGCGTATAGTATGTAGTGTGTGTATGTGGACAGGTACATGTGTTGTGCGGGTATGTGCATGCATGTGTGCACGTGTGTGGAGGTCAGAGGACATCTCAGGTGCTCAGATGCTGTCACCTTTTTGTTTGAGACTTGGGGGGGGGGGGGCTGTCACTCATGGTATGGAATGTCAAGTAAGCTAGGCCAGAGTTCAGTGGATCTACCTGCCTCCACTTCCCAGCTCACTATGGCTAGGAGTACAGGCGTGTGCCACCATACCCAACTTGTTTATGTGGGTTGTGTCACAAGTTTGTGAGACAAGAGCTTTACTGACTGAGCTAACTCCTGAGGCCCCAGTTTAATACTTTCAACGTTTACTTTTGTATTCCTCAAAGGAAAGAAGTAGTAAGGGTTATTCAGATATAGTCCCTCAAAGGAAAAAAAAAATCAGTCCTTCATTTAAAGTATGTGAGTACCCAGCACATTTTATGTTATACTATTAGTGGATTGTTCTGATTCCTCAGATGGGTAGAGTGTATATTGCAATTCTGTTAGTGGTGTTAGAAGTATATTCTGCCATTTTAATTGCAAGAACTTTGTATTTTTCCAAGCACAGCATGCTTCCCTTTGTTCATATTCTCTGGGAAATTGGAATTCATGTTTCCTCTCAAATTATTTGCCTTGTTTTTCATGTTCCTTTTAAGTCCTAAATAACCCTCTTTAGCCAGGTGTGGTGGCACACGCCTTTAATCCCAGCACTTGGGAGGAAGAGGCAGGTGATCTCTGTGAGTTCGAGGCCAGCCTGGTCTACAAAGTGAGTCCAAGACAGCCATGGATCCATAGAGAAACCCTGTCTGGGAAAAAAAATAACCAAACAAAAAAAAACCCTCTTTAAACTATGATTACACAATGTGTCTGTTGAGGGCAGAGTGGGGAAGCTGAATGCGTAATGGACATGGAGATTTGTTGTTTAATACAAAAATGTACATCAGTTTGTGGTCACACTGCAGAGAGTGCTCCCCATATGTACTGTGACAGAAAGTTCACTCAGCCCCTTCCTGTAGTTTATGGTCACACTGCAGAGAGTGCTCCCCATATGTACTGTGACAGAAAGTTCACTCAGCCCCTTCCTCACAGGCAGCTGTTCAGGAATGTAAATAATTAGTCTTTACTGAGTGAAGTTAGTTTGTTGGGGATACTTCCATAGTAAAAACAACTTTGGGAGAAATACCGAAGCCACATAGCCAAAGTACCTGGGAGAGTAAAGGTAGCATTGGGTGCTTCTGAGAACAGGTGATCCAGCAGAAGATCCAAGGGGACCTGGAGAAAGCCAGTACATGGGGAACATGTGGCAGCCACTCAGTGGCTTCAGAAAGCATGTTAAGACTTCATAAATTAAAACTGACTAGTGGAGAAAGTACTAAAGAATGTCCTTTTGGGGCTGGAGAGATGGCTCAGCAGTTAAGAGCACTGGCTGGTCTTCCAAAGGACCCAGGTTCAAATCCCAGCACCCATATGGCAGTTCACAGCTGTCTGTAATTGCTGGGTGTGGTGGTACACGACTTTAATCCCAGCACTTGGGAGGCAGAGGCCGGTGAATCTCTGTGAGTTCAAGGCTAGCGTGGTGTACAGAGTGAGTCCAGGACAGCCAAGACTACATAAAGAAACTCTAGCTCGAAAAACCAAAAGAAAAAAAAAATGTACTTTTGAACCTGGTGTAGTGGCGCACACCTTTGATACCAGCAGAGGCAGGCGGATCTCTGAGTTCGAGGCCAGCCTGGTCTACAAATCGAGTCCAGGACAGCTAGGGCTGTTACACAAAGAAACCCTGTCTTGAAAAAAACAAAAACAAAAATTTTTTTAAAAAGAATGTGCTTTTGTTAAACAGGGCTCATTTCCAGGATAGTGCTAAACACTAGGAAATGTTTGTTTATAGAATCACAGCAGTAATGAGAACCAAGAGGAAGATCATCAGCAAATGAGGTCTCAGCAAAAATTTATAGGCTAGGAGGATGGGTGGGTGAGCATTGTATCAGTACAGAAGCACGAACAGTTTATGCCACTCATATAAGGGGACGAGGAAAAAAATATCTGTTTTGGTTTCAGCCCAAAACATCTTTAATAAAATGAAAGATGGGAATGAAGCATGATGGGAAAGCCATGACACTAATGCCAAGGATATGTAGAACAGTCCCTTCATCCCATGAATACATATACTAGTCTCACCAGCTGCTAGGTGTATCCAGAACATACCCTCCAGTGAAAGTTCTGAGGCATAACTCTCCAGTTATGGCTTTGGGAATCCAGCAGTAGAGCAGCTCTCTAGCTCTGATATACATAAAGCTTCAAAGTTAGTAAATGAACACAGGTACATTTTCAATTACAGATATTTCATTATTATTAAGAAATTGGGTAGTAAACAGACAGAAGGATGTATGTGGTTTAGATAAACTACTCATTAACTTGATTCATATACATGTAAAACGGTCCACTCAGCCACAGCATGCTATATTTTCTTTTTAAGTGCATGTATTATAAGCTATAAAACAAACCTTTTTAAAATTTAATGGAGGGCTGGAGAGATGGCTCAGCAGTTAAGAGCACTGGCTGCTCTTCTAAAAAACCCGAGTTCAATTCCCAGCACCCACATGGCAGCTCACAACTACCTATAACTCCAGTTCCAAGAGATCTGACATCCTCACACAGACATGTATGCAAAACACCAATGCACATAAAAATTAATAAGAATAAAAATAAAAAACAATTTAATGGAGGGGCAGAAAATGACTCAGTGAGGCCTGAAAACTTGAATTTGATCCCTAGAATTCAGAGTGGGAGGAGAGCACCCAAAATGTACCCTCTGACCTCCAAACACACAAGAAAAATGTAAATTAAAAAATTTTTTTTTGGTTTTTCAAGACAGGGTTTCTCTGTGTAACAGCTCTGGCTGTCCTGGACTAGCTTTGTAGACCAGGCTGGCCTCGAACTCACAGATCTGCCTGCCTCTGCCTCCTGAGTGCTGGGATTACAGATGTGCGCCACCATGCCCAGCTTGTAAATTAATTTAATTTAAAATGGAAACCATAGGACAGGCATGGTAGCACACACCATTAAGCCCAGCATTCAGGAAGGAGAGGCAGGCAGAGCTCTGTGAGTTCAAGGATAGCCTGATCTACAGAGTGAGTCGAGGACAGCCAGGGATAGTACATAGAAAAACCTTGTCTCAATTCCCCCGCTCCAAAAAAAAGAAAAATCAGTGAAGATTTTTTTTTTTCTTTTTGGGTTTTCGAGACAGGGTTTCTCTGTGTAACAGAGCCCTGGCTGTCCTGGACTTGCTCTGTAGACCAGGATAGCCTCGAACTCACAGAGATCTGCCTGCCTCTGCCTCCAGAGTGCTGGGATTAAAGGTGTGTGCCACCACACCTGGCCAGTCAAGATATCTTGAATAGCTCTCTCTTTAAAAAAAAAAAAAAAAAAAGGAGGGACTGGAGAGATGGTTCAGTGGTTAAGAACACTGGTTGTTCTTCCAGAGAACCCAGGTTCAATTCCCAGCACCCACATGGCAGCTAAAAATTATAACACCAGGGGATCCAACATCCTCACAGACATACATGCAGATAAAACACCAACATACATGAACTAAAAATATTTTTTAAAAACAAAAATCATTGATTGGTCCTGGAGCGATGGCTCAGCAGTTAAGAGCACTTGTTGCTCTTGCAGAGGACCAAAGTTCAGTTCCCAGCACACACCTGTGACCCAGTACAGGAAATTCAATGCCCTTTTCTGATCTCCATAAGCACCTGGAATGCATATGGTACACATACATGCATGCAAGCAAAACACATAAAATGAGTGAATCTAAAAACAAATTTTAGTACATTTGTTTACTTTGCATGCATTCGGGCATTCAAATGCTGCCTTGCACATATGGAAGAAGCCAGAGGACACTGTTCTCTCTCCACCACATTCCAGAGAATGAACTCAGGTCATTCAGCTAGTCAGTAACACCCCTGCTTGCTGAAGCATCTCACCAGTCCTTGAATAGCTATCTCAGTAGCCCTATTGAATTGGATTTGTAGCTGATAACCTTTTTTCAAAGAAAAGTCATGGCCTACACGCTACAAGTAAGGCCTGCCAACCATTTAAGGAGGATACAATACGGGCTGGAGAGATGGCTGAACTGTTAAAAGCACGAGCTACTCCTCCAGAAAGCCTGGGGTCTAACTCAAAGGATCTGACAACTTCTTCTGGCCTCCTTGGGTACCAGGCATGCATATGGTGTACAGACATGTGCAGGTGAGACATCCATTCACACACAAAGATTTTTATTTTTATTTATTTATTTATTTATTTTCGAGGCAGGGTTTCTCTGTGTAACAGCCTGGCTGTCTTGGACTCCCTTTGTAGACTAGGCTGGCCTCGAACTCACAGTGATCCGCCTGCCTCTGACTCCTGAGTGCTGGGATTAAAGGGGTGCGCCACCACCACCTGGCTTTGTTTTTGATTTTTAAAGAAAGATACAGCCTGCTGTGGTGTGCACACCTTTAATCCCAGCACTCAAGTCTGTTACACAGAGGAACTCTGTCTTGAGAAACAAACAAGAAAATGGAAGGGCGGGGAGAAGGAAGAAAAGAAAAGAGATACAATTCAACATAGAATCTCTGAAGAATTACTTCCTAATCTGTTTGTGACATTAGGATGACCCAGTTACCAAAACCTCAAAAGGCATCATAAGGAAACTGTATTAGCATCTCACAAACATAAAGCACAAATCTTGTTTTATTTTACTTTATTTTTAGGTGTATTAGTGTAAGGATGTCAGATCCTCTGGAATTGCAATTATAGACAGTTGGGAGCTGCCATGTAGGTGTTGAGAATTGAACCTAGGTCCTCTGGAAGAGCAGCCAGCACTCTTAACCACAGGTCCATCTTTCTAGCCCCCCCCCCCGCTTTGGTTTTTTTTTGGGGGAACAGGATTTCTTTGTGTATCCATGGTTGTCCTGGACTCACTTTGTAGACCAGGCTAGCCTTGAACTCATAGAGGTCTGCCTGCCTCTGCCTCCCGAGTGTTCCCGAATGCACCACCACTGCCCAGCTTTCTTTTCTGTTTTATAATGACTTATTTATTTTTACTTCATGTGCATTGGTGTTTCACCTGCATGTAAATCTGTGTGAAGGTGTCAGATCCCCTGGAACTGCAGTTACAGATACTTATGAGCTGCCATGTGGGTGCTGGGAATTGAACCTGGGTTCTCTGGAAATGCAGACAGTGCTCTTAACTGCTGGGCCATCTCTCCAGCCCTGATGGTAAATACCTTTAATCCTAGCACTCAGCAGGCAGAAGCAGGCAGATCTCTGTGAGTTTGAGGCCAGCCTGACCAATATAGTGAGTGCTTGTCCACTTAGCAGTATACAATGAGACCTTGTCTGAAAGAAAAAAAAGGAAGAAACCCCACAACGGTGGGCATGGATTCTCTTTTGAGAAGTCAGAGCAATGTGAACAACCGTAGCCTGTGGTATGAGTTTATTAAAATAACCAGCTATGAGAATGTTTTTGCCGGGTGTTGTGGCACATGCCTTTAATCCCAGCACTTGGGAGGCAGAGGCAGGTGAATCTCTGTGAGTTCGAGGCCAGCCTGATCTACAAAGTCAGTCCAGGACAGCCAGAGCTACACAGAGATACCCTGTCTCAAAAAAAACAAAAACAAACAAACAAACAAACAAAAATATATATATATAGAGAGAGAGAGAAAGAGATGTTTTTGTTTAATCCCAGGTGTGAGGCTGCTTAAGACACAGGTGTAAAGTATTAACTGTCTCCAGAGCTAGCAGGGGCTGGCTTAGCCAGCTGAGCAAGTTTAACTCAGAGGATTTGAGAAAGGAATAAAAAGCCAGAGAGAGCCCCAAGGAGAAGGGGGCTCTACAAAGAAGTAGGAGAAAAAGGGCTACAAAGAAGAAAGAAGAGGGCTGGAGAGATGGCTCAGCGGTTAAGAGCACTGGTTGTTCTTCCAAAGGTTCTGAGTTCAATTCCCAGCTCACAACCCCCTTCTGGAATGCAGGTGTACATGTAGACAGTATACATAAAAATAAATCTTTAAAAAAAAAAGAAGAGATTTGTTAAAAAATTATATGGCTAATTAAATTATTTACCCACTATTTAAATTATTGTTAATTGATTTGGAACCATTAACCTTTAAGCCGCCATTATAAATGAGCACACAGAGACCGCATGGATTTTCACAAGCCTTGGCCTGAGTTGTGCAATCCTGGCCCATCTAGGCTAGCTCTTAATTCTATTACCCAAATATGACCCCATATATACATACGTCCCCTTGGACTGCCATTCTCCACGATATGCCGATGTTCCTGGCCATGTGGAATGAGGTTCCTTTTTCTTTTTTTTTTTTTTTTTTTTTTTTTTTTTTTTTG
>CAJQZJ010032121.1:11573436-11616755 GCA_907164525.1 Lophiomys imhausi
CAGGCACAGTTTCCCCTAGGCCACTGATCGGACAGATCAAACCCCTCCAGGCAAAAGCTGAGCCACAGGGTCCAGTCCTTGGCCTTTTGGTGTCTTGCTCAGGCTTTCTTTGCTCACCAGGTTCTTTCTGCTTCAGGGAGAGAGCTGGCCATCATTGGCCAGCCCTTTTTTCAACAGGACTCTTGGAGCTCTCTAGCATCAGGGGCCTCTTCTCTTTCTGGGCTCCATGCACTGTCCTTAAATAGGAGGAACTCTGTTTCAGCTTAATTTGGGCTCCGCCCACTTAGCAGCTGAAAACAATGTCAGGCCAGATACTTTGTTTCTTCAAGTCTATTGAGTCTTTCCTGTTTTTCCTGACTTCAACCTTGTTTTTCAGTCTATTAAGTCTTTCCTGTTTTTCCTGACTTCATACTGATAATGCTCTTCATGCCCCGAATTAAGAGACAGTATCAGAAACTCCTATATATTTTCTAAATCTAATTTATCTAACCCCTACATATCCCCCTTCTAGTAAAATAAAAAATAAATCTACATAATATCTACATATACAATGTAAATAAATGGTCTATGTACCATACACAAACTAACTTTAAATTTTTATCAATATACATTAAAGCAAGTGTTAAAATAACCTTAAACTTCTCACAATACATAGTTGTATTTACATCTTTTGAAAAAAGACATTAAAGCAAACAAAACATTTTAAATTCTTATCAATAAACTTACTTTCTATTACATACAAAACATTTTTTAAACTTGCATCAATAAACAGAATTTTAAATTTCTACCAATATAACAAAATAATCTTAAGCTTTTAATAATAAAAGAGACAAAAAAAATAGAATGAGGGAAAAAAGAAAATCCTCAAATCCAATTCACAACACATAACATATATCCATTCATCCCAGACGACAACAAACAATCACAACACATAACATAACACACACAAAAAACTTCCAACCCATCTTTTGGGAATGGAGTGTAAATATTTTCGGGTACCCTTCAAAACTTGAGATATTGGCCAATTCTCGGGAAAGTTACCTATAGCTTTTATTGTCCAGTCTCTGTAAGATCTATCATTTTTTGGACTAGCACTTTTAAAAATGATTTGCATGCAAAGTTTTTAAGAAAACAGTGATTGAAGCAGTATGTTAGGTTGAATCTTCTGGCCCATTTGTCTTGTTGTTATTGTCATTCAGTCCTTGGCTCTGAAAATAAATTTTTGCTCTAAATTTGAGCAAATGGAAGGCATAGAACAACTTTGTAAGTCCATTTTAAGGCATAAACTCTGTCCATCCTGGATGAAAGATTGGAATATCATTAACACCATAAAGTTAATAAAATATTCTTACCATGCGAAGAAATTCATATTTCAGCTAATGGGAGGTTCTCCCTGGTCAGATCTAATCTTTATAAGTTTTGTTGGTAACCACATTTTTTCATTCCCTGTAGACACATAGGCATAACCACGTCCCCATCTTAAAACCATTGCAGGTTTCCACTCTAAAGTTAACATATCCTTATAATATATTGGTTGATTTAATTCCTCAGTTTTTTGTATAACCCAATGTCTCTCAGCTGCAGTGGTACCCTTTTCACCAACATTTAGGAAATTCAAAGTTAGCAATGCATTGTGTATTCGATCCCTGGGATTCTTTAAATGGCTGCTGGTGCTTCCCCAAACTGCTGTTTGTTCTTCCTGTTGCTGTCTCCTGGTTTGCTGGACTTCTGAGACTGGTATTGCCCCCAAAAGAACTCAGGACCCTCATCAGCAGGAAGTAGCTCAAAGAGAACTATGATCCCTTTCACCTTTAACCTCTTTCTCTTCCATTTAGGGTTGGGAGGTTGGAAGGAATGAAGGTTGGACTGGAAGCATAAGGAATTAAGAATAGTAAAATAAATTAAGTATAGTATAAAAATAATAAAAGCCACTGTGTTACAAGCGGCGCCCAGAGATAAGGCAAGGCATAATGGGAAATTTTGTATCTAATGCTGTGGAGGAGATAGCAGGATTTGAAGGAGTGAACAGTGTATTTCAGGAAGTCATAAAAAGGCTTATAATGCCTGCTGCCACTGGGTTCTCTGCCGCTTTGTGCCTAGAGAGATTTTGTTTTTGTTTTTTGAGACAGGGTTTCTCTGTGTAGCCCTGGCTGTCCTGGACTCACTTTGTAGACCAGGCTGGCCTTGAACTTGCAGAGATCCATCTTCCTCTGCCTCCTGAGTGCTGGGCATGCACCACCACGCCCAGAAATTACAGACAGCTGTGAACTGTCATGTGGGTGCTGGGATTTGAACCTGGGTTCTTGCGAAAAACAGTCAGTGCTCTTAACCACTGAACCATCTCTCCAGCCTCAGAATGGATTTTTTTAATATGTTGTTTTTCCTGTTTTATATGTATATTTCAAAAAAGATGGGGAGAACACTTGGGCAATTTGAGTCACCATGTGGTTGCTAGGAATTGAACTCAGGACCTTTGAAAGAGCAGCCAGTGCTTTTAACCTCTAAGCCATCTCTCCACCCCTGCTTAAGCAACTTGAAAAGTTGCAAATGGATAAGGAGGGGTATGATAAAAGGATTGCAGAAATGGCTATGCAGCTACAGAGTTTATGAACTGAAATTGAAGGGTTTAGAAAGCAAAAAGCACTGGAGAGAGGAGAACATACAGGTTTAGATCTGGTGAAAGAGAAACAGCCTGTTCAGTGAGAAAGGGTTAATCTCAAAATAACTTCACCCCCAGAGGAGCTGCCTGGGGTTAAGAGGTTACCATTATTAGCTTTCCCAATAGCTGTCAAAAGCCTCAGATATTAAAACACTCAGTGTTTTAATTGTGGTAAGTTTGACCATTTACAAAGAAATTGTAAGGCTAACAGCCTCAGAGACCAAAATGTCCAACATGGTGAAAAATATGGTACTTTTCAAGTCCGATGTCAAAATAGCCTGTGCGTTAACTCTGGAAAATACAGTAACAGCAAAAAAGCAGTTTCTGGTGGCAGAAAGTCGAAATTTTCTGGAATTTGTGAACTTTTGGGGAGAGGTCAGCATTGGACAAATGAATATATGTCCAAGAGGGAAATACAAGGTAATCTTTTGCAGTCAGGAAGAAACTTCAGGGTCCTACCTCGAGATCCCATAGCAAAATGTATGAGCCATTTCAGACCAGAGCAGCTGAGAGTTGTTATCAAGATAGAGCAGCTGAAAGTTAGTTACAAGGTTATAAAAAATAAAAATAAACTAATACAGAAATCATTTAATTCATTAAAAATGTTTTTGTTACTCATTTAAAAATGCAATTTTTAGTTCCAGTCCATTTGAAAGCTACTATTGAAATCCTACTGCATAGGATTTAAGAACTCATAATTTTGTTAGATATTAGTTTAGGTAATTGCAGAAATATGCTGTATTTAGTCTCTTGTATGTTTTAAGTTGAGTCATAGTAGATAGATTAAAAAAATAAGCAATGTTTGTCTATTTAGATAGATAATGGTTTTCAAAAAACCTCAGAGACCTGCAGAAAATGGCATTTAAGAAGTTTTAATAAGCCAGGCGGTGGTGGCACATACTTTTAATCCCAGCACTTGGGAGGCAGAGGCAGGTGGATCTCTGTGAGTTCGAGGCCAGCCTGGTCTACAAAGCGAGTCCAGGACAGCCAGGGCTGTTACACAGAGAAACCCTGTCTCGAAAAACAAAAAAAAAAAAAAAGTTTTAATAAGAAGGGTTTTTCTGGCAGAGAGACATCTGCTCCTGGCAGCACCCTGAATGATAAGGGCATTAAAGAAACAATTGTGGCAAGATAGTCACTGGACAAAAAAACTGCTGATAGCAGGCTCTCTGTCCAATCTGTTAACAAGCAGGACACTAAAAAATCGACTGACCAACGTTACAGAGTTAAGGTAGACCAGTCCTTTAATATTCCTGCTTCACATAAAATTTTCTCAGATATTCTGGGCCAGTAGGCTGAAGATTGGATGCCCCAATGACACAGAGAAACCATGGGTGACTATTCAGGTAGCCACAACCTCTGTCATTACTAGTTTTGGAAGTTGCTTGCTCTACACTTCCTACATAAGTAGGCAATAATTTAATTTCCTTCTAAAGTCTCTGATGGGGTGGAAGCCTAAATAATGATAATCTTACAATTAAGGCTAGTTGTATAGGAATTAAGATTATGTTTGAGAGCCGGGCGGTGGTGGCGCACGCCTTTAATCCCAGCACTTGGGAGGCAGAGGCAGGCGGATCTTTGCGAGTTCGAGGCCAGCCTGGTCTACAAAGCAAGTCCAGGACAGCCAGAGCTGTTAAACAGAGAAACCCTGTCTCGAAAAACCAAAAAACAAAACAAAAAAAAAAAGATTATGTTTGAGGTCTAAAAGATGTTATAGGTTGATAAATGCAAATAAACTCTAAGCTAGGTATAGATAATAAATGCTTTCTCAAAGGTTGCTAAATACCAATGGACTGGACATTGCAAATATAATTCTTGATAGATCTGATAAATATCTTTATCATATATATGCCACTTTTTGAACTAAAGGGGGGAAATATGGTATGGGTTTATTAAAATAACCAATTATGAGAATGTTTTTGTTTAATCCCAGGTGTGAAGGTACTTAAGACACAGACAGGTGTAAAAGTATTAACTTTCTCATGAGCTAGCAGGGGCGTGGCTTAGCCAGCTGAGCAAGTTTTACTCTGAGGAAAGAGAGGAAAAAATGCCAGAGCCCCAAGGAGAAGGGGCTCTACAAAGAAGTAGGAGAGGCCGGGCGGTGGTGGCGCACGCCTTTAATCCCAGCACTTGGGAGGCAGAAGCAGGCGGATCTTTGCGAGTTCGAGGCCAGCCTGGTCTACAAAGTGAGTCCAGGACAGCCAGAGCTGTTAAACAGAGAAACCCTGTCTCGAAAAAACAAAAAAAAAAAAAAAGAAGTAGGAGAAAAGGTGCTACAAAGAAGAGAAAGGGGGGCTTCTACAAAGAAGTAGAAGGGGCTACAAAAAAGAAGAAAGAGGTTGCTGCTCTCCCTGCTGCTGGTGCTCCCCCAAACTGCTCCTTGTTCTTCCTGCTGCTGTCTCCTGGTTTGCTGGACTTCTGAGAATGGTATTATCCTCAAAGACCCCAATGACCCTAATCAGCAGGAAGTAGCCTAAAGAGACTTATGTCTGGGCTGGAGAGATGACTCAGCAGTTAAGAGCACTGTGGGCTGTTCTTCCAAAGGACCCGGGTTCAAATCTCACCACCATATGGCAGTTCACAGCTGTCTGTAATGGCTAAGCGTGGTGGCACACGCTTTTAATCCTAGCACTCAGGAGGCAGGGGCAGACAGATCTCTGTGAGTTCAAGGCCAGCCTGGTCTACAAAGTGAGTCCAGGACAGCCAAGGATACAGAGAGAAACCCTTCCATCCTTTCTCCCTCCCTAGTAAAATAAATCAGAATGTATAATTAATATAACACAAATTAGTAAAAGCCGCCCTGCTACAGTAGCCTACTGCCAACAGGAAAGTTCTCACAGCTAGGCAAGGCCTTGAACTTTCTTCAGTCCTCCTGCCACAGTCTTCCAAGTAGCTAGGGTTACAGACATGCACCACCACACCCTAGTGGCCTTTTATTTTCTGCTGTACTCATGAAGGAGCAAATCATATTTGTAACCACAGAAGAAAAAAGACACTTAGCAGGAGAGTTGGTAGCTGAACATGGATGTATTTGCCACATGGAGACATTAACTGGAACAGTCCATGTCTTAGGGGAAATGGCATCCTTATCCTTTTCCTGCTTCTGCTGTAGCACAGAGGAAATCAAGGGATCAGAGCCCTGTAAATCAATTCTGAGTCATGCAGAAATGCCTGGGCCTGTATCACCAAGACAGTGAGGACAGGAAGAGGTAAAGCCAGCTGCAGGTGAGATGGCTCACTGGTTAGTGTCCTGCCACCAAAGCTGACAACTTGTGTTCAAATTCAATCTACCAAATCCATATGGTGGGAGGAGAGATGTTAAACAAGAAAAAGGAGCAGGCTTACGGAAAGGAGCCCAACAGACAAAGTTTGACCACATAGTCTGGGTCTTCTGAACATGCAAGTAGACATGCAGAAAGAATGGATGTATGCATCCCATAAGTGGGACCACAGCATCACTAGAGAGACCATCAAGACCCCAGAGAGGATGGATGAAAGCAGGTGACATTGCCAAGAGAGGAATCTGAGACAAAACAGGAACTGCTAACAGGACATACAAGCATTCAGACATGGCAAGAAAAGGTTAAGCCTGTGGATCATGAGAAAGGACCTTGAAAAGCATGTGGCGCCCTGGAATTCAAGGAAAGAAATCCAAAGAAAAAGTAATCAATGGGTTAGAAGGTCATCTGCAAAACAATGGAGACTTAACCCTGGAAGGTCACCTCTGATATCTACTGAAATATTAAAGAACACCGGGGTTCAAAGTGAGTCCAGGACAGTCGGGGCTCTGTTACACAGAGAAACCCTGTCTTGAAAAACAAAAACAAAAAAAGAAAAAAGGAAAAGCTAAGGCTTTTAGTCCCTCTAGAGACAGAAAGCAAGATTAACTTTTAAAAACTTTTAATGTGACTGAGGTCATATGAACTAAGTACAGGTCATTACTCTGATCTTTTTTTGGTTTTTGTTTTTTTGAGACAAGGTTTCTCACTTTGTAGACCAAGCTGGCCTCGAACTCACAGAGATACACCTGACTGCCTCCTGAATTGAGTGCTGGTATTAAAAGCTTGCCCACCAGCCAGCATGGTGGCACACAACTGTAATCTCAGTACTCAGGAGGCAGAGGCAGGTGGATCTCTGAGTTCAAGGCCAGCCAGGTCTACATAGTTCCAGGACAGCCAAGACTACATAGAGAAACCCTGTCTAGGGAAAAAAAGAAAGAGAGAGAGAAGAAAGAAAGAAAGAAAAAAGAAAAAAAAAACACTTCACACCATGCCTGGCTATTTTACAGACAGTTGTGAACTGCCATGTGGGCAGTGGGATTTGAACCCAGGTCCTTTGGAAGAGCAGCTAGTGTTCTTAACCACTGAGCCATCTCTCTAGCACCCCTGATCTTTGAACATGAACCACTTTTCACCTACGCAGGGATGACAAATGACTTGCTTTGTTGTAGGGAGTTAGAATAATTAAATTAGATTTAGAAAATATATAGGGGTTTCTGATACAGTCTCTTAATTGGGGCATGAAGATCAACTTGGCTGTGAGCGATTAGCTTATCAGCTGATGGAAAAACAAGGTTGAAGTCAGGAAAAACAGGAAAGACTTAATGGACTGAAAAACAAGGTTGATTAATCCCAGCACTTGGGAGGCAGAGACAGGCTGACCACTGTGAGTTCGAGGCCAGCCTGGTCTACAAAGTGAGTCCAGGACAGCCAGAGCTGTTACACAGAGAAACCCTGTCTCGAAAAACCAAAAAAAAAAAAAAAAGAAAAGAAAAGAAAAACAAGGTTGAAATCAGGAAAAGAGGAAAGACTTAATGGACTAAGAAACAAAGTATTTGGCCTGACATTGTTTTCAGCTGCTAAGTGGGTGGAGCCCAAATTAAGCTGAAACAAAGTTCCTCCTATTTAAGGACAGTGCATGGAGCCCCATAAAGAAGAGCCCCCGATGCTAGAGAGCTCCGAGAGTCCTGCTAAAAAAAGTGCTGGCCATCATTTCATGGCCAGATCTCCCTGAGGCAGAAAGAAGCCGGTGAGCAAAGAAAGCTTCAGCAAAACAACAAAAGGCCAAGGACTAAACCCTGTGGCTCAGCTTTTGCCTAGAGGGGCTTGACCTGTCCTAACAGTGGCCTGAACGGAACTGTGGCCAGCTTTAAAGACTGAGGCAGAGAGGCAGAGTTGCTGGTGTGAAGGGGCTGGGGTCTCCCAGAGAGAAGAAAGCCTTAAGCCTTATTTAAGGTAAGACTTGTGATAGTCAACTTACCCTGACGAACCTGCATCTGAGACATTCCAGAAAAAGGACTGCTAAGTGGTTTAAAGGGTCTACCACAGAAACTGTGTTCCTGACGACTGAGGACCTGCCCCAGAGACTGTATCCTTCTAAAAGGATAGGAAAATAATTGTCAATAGGATTAGTAGTTTGTAGGGATTTGTAGGGTTAATAGTTAAGAAATTGTTAGTATTTGTTATAAGTGAATATTGTTAATAAATAATAATAATTTAAAAGTTCGGTAACACTTTGTAGTTCAGGCTGGCTTTGAACTCACGGAGATCCACCTAACTGCCAACAAAACAAAACAAAAAACCTTACCCCTAATGGAGTGGTCATGTTGGTAGTTTCTTTACTGAACCCTGTCAAATACACATAGCGACAACATCCTCTCTCAAAAAAAACAAAAAAACAAAAACAAAAACAAAAAAACCTAGCAGCCGGTGTGGTGGCGCACGCCTTTAATCCCAGCACTCAGGGAGGCAGAAGCAGGCAGATCTCTGTGAGTTCAAGGCCAGCCTGGTCTACAGAGTGAGTCCAGCACAGCCAGGGCTGTTGTTATACAGAGAAACTTTGTCTCAAAAAACAAAAACAAAAAAAAAGATCTGCACATAAAATATCAGAACTAATAAATGGTAAGGTTACCAGATGCAAATTCAATATATAATAACTACCTAAATTTCTACATACTGGTAATACAAAAACAAATTAGCTGGGTGTGGTGGTGCACCCCTTTAATCCCAGCACTAGGGAGGCAAAGGCAAGCAGATCTCTGAGTTCAAGGCCAGCCTGGTCTATAGAGCTAGTTCTAGGACCGTCAGGGATACGCAGAGAAACCCTATCTCGACGGGGGGGGGGGGGGGAAAAAGAAAGAAAAGAAAAAAATTTGTATGCCAAAGTAGGAAAAATCCCCATAGAAGATGATCAGCATTGCTGAGAAAATTAGATCAAGTAAATGCAGTCCATGGTGCCGCATTCCTTTGATCCTAGCATTCAGGAGGTACAGGCAGGAGAATCTCTTGTGACTTCCAGGCAGCCTGGTCTACATAGTGAATTCCAGCGTAACCAGGACAATGTAGAAGGATTCTGTCTGTAAAAAATAAATAAAATGAGAAAAATGCTGTGTTCATAAATTTTAAAGTTAATGTAACCATTCTCCTAAGTCAATATATAGGTTTAAAGCAATACCAAATTCTATCAGATTGAGGATAAGGATAAGAGAATTGACAAGATAATTATAAAGCTTACACCAAAATGAAGTAGTAAAGGTAATAAAGGCAGAGAATACAGAAATACACATTTATTTAATTAATCTTACTTGGTTTGTTGAGCAGGGCTGATATGAAAATTTTTAATGGTTAAGAGTATGTGAGGTGGACACAGGGCTAGCTAGACAGAAATCTGCAGTACAACTTAGAATACAGAAGGAGATACACACACACACACCACTTTGATGGACCACTCTACAATTCTGGTGGGAAAGTGTCAATACCAAAGATGGGAGGAGAAAGACACCCAAATCATCTTGGCCATATTAATTAAAGCCAGGAAACAATTAAAGCAAAACTTTTTAAGGTTTTTCAAGACAGGATTTCTCTGTGTAGCCCCTGGCTGTCCTGGACTCGCAAAAATCCACCTGCCTCTGCCTCCCAAGTGCTGTTATTTATTTATTATGTATACAGTATTTGTTCTACATATGTTCTACATACATGCCCAGGCAGCAGATCTCAATGTAGATGGCTGTGAGCCACCTTGTGGTTGCTGGGAATTGAACTCAGGACCTTTAGAAGAACAGCCAGTGCTCTTAACCTCTGAGCGACCTCTCCGGCCCTAAAGCAAACTTTTTACACAGCTGCCTCCCCTAAGGTAGGGTTCCAGAGGTCAGACATTGGATGTGAGAAAGACAAGGTTTTTATAGCGCATGGGTAGGAAGTTTCCAAATGGGGAATTTGTTGGGCAAAACAGGAGGGGGGTACAGGAACAGAACATAAGCATAAGTTTGTCCCCCTGAAACAAGGTGTGTGTGACCAGGTAGCCACAACACAAGGTAGTCATAGGTGGTCACACAACCTTTTGAAACAATGGGAGGGTTACAAGATGATTATAAATAACTTTTTGAAACAGACATGATTGCCATTCCTGAAGCAGGCAGTACAGAACCATTTGTAGTTAAGGTTTCAGGCCGGACAATCCCTGAAAAGCAAAGGTTTAATCATAAACAGGAATGAACCTAGCTTGTCTTTAAGATGGCTTTAAAATCTAAGATGGAAGCAGGCTGCTTCTTTAAAATGTTTTGTTTTAATGGCACCACAAGAACTAAATAGTCACAAGTATTTTTTTGTTTTGTTTTGTTTTGTTTTGTTTTTTGAGATAGGGTTTTTCTGTGTAACAAGCCCTGGCTGTCCTGGAACTCTGCAGACCAGGCTGGCCTTGAACTCAGAGATCTGCCTCCCAAATTCTGGGATTAAAGGTATGCGCCACCACACTGGACCACAAGTAATATTTTTTAAATGAGCATAGGCGCCGGGTCAACAGGGAAAGTGCTTGTCAGGCCAAGGTGAGGGCTGATTTCAGACCTCCAGCATGCACTCAAGAGGAGGCTTTAGGGCCAAAGAACAGGCAAATGAAGAGGGTTAGTATGAAAATGAAGCCCCGAGGTTATTAAAGTACATGCATGTGTGTTTTATAAGCCATGGCCCACGTGTGGAGTAAATTGTTTCCATTAAAAGCATATGAAAAGTGCCTTTCAGGCTGGAGATATGGCTTAGCGGTTACCAAAGGAACTGGTTCAAATCCCAGCACCCACGTGGCAGTTCACAGCTGTCTTATGAACTGCGGGCAGATCTCTGGGAGTTCAAAGCTAAGTGATCTACAAAAGTGAATCCAGCTGGGTGGGGTGGGCCATGCCTTTAATCCCAGCACTCGGGAGGCAGAGGCAGGTGGATCTCTGTGAGTTCGAGCCCAGCCTGGTCTACAAAGCGAGTCCAGGACAGTCAGGACTCTGTTAAACAGAGAAATCCTGTCTGGGGAAAACAAACAAACAAAAAAAAAAAAGTGAATCCAGGACACCTGGGGCAACACATAGAAACCCTGTCTGGGGGGAAAAAAAAAAAAGCCTGTCTTGATCTATGGCTTTGTTTTGTTATTTAAGACACTTCATCAAATTGTTACTACCTTAAACATGCAATTAGGGGTGACCTGAATTCTCGGGCCACAGTCACTCATGTAGCTCCATAATAAACTCCCTCTTTGAAGTGAGAATTGTGTTTGCATCAACACCTTCAGGAGTAATGGGTGCGCAGTGTCAAGTGCCGCGGGTTCTCAGCGCACGTTTGTGGCCTCGCATTTACACATCCCTACACCTCACCGTCCCGGGAACTTGGGTTTATCGGACTAGTAACTGGCCTGGATCACTTCCGGACGCCAGCTCCAGGAACTTCCGGCATCCCGTTCTATCGGCCAGACTGGGTAGCTCGCACCGGGCTTGGCGTCCTCCATTATGGAGTATGACGCAAAAGCCCAGAAGCACCACAAACCCGAAAGTACAAGCGCCTCAATGTAAAGGAGCCCCAATGGCGGAGGCAAGCGGCGTGGCGCGCACCGTTCGGCCCCTTGCGCGGCTTCGGGAAACCCCTGGAGGAGCGTGCGCCCGTGACCGCTGCTGGCGCCCCTCGCCCGGCGCGCCCTCGCTAAGGCGCCAAATTGGGCTCCCGCGCTCCGGCCGGACTTGTATTGCGCGTGCGCAAGAGCAGCGTCTAGCGTTTCCCCTCCCCCCCCCCACGCCCCGTGCCCGGGCGAGCTGCGCCCTCTGCTGACGCGGATTACAGCGCTGCGCGTGCGCGGGAACGGCCTGGCGCCCCAGTCCGGGGTACGTGCGTGGCCCCGGGGAGGGAAAACCTAGTGACAGCCGGGTTCTCCCAAGAGCGGAGCCGCGTGGCCGTGGAGATCGCGGCGGAAATAGTGATGACAATAGCATGCTGTGACATGCTGGCCTCGCTGAACGGCTCAACCGAATGTGTAGATTAAAACGCAGCCAAACAAGACTAAGTGGCTGGAGTGCTCGCCCAGGACCCGAGAGGCCCTGGGTTCCCTCCCCAGCACCTCAAAAAAGCATGGAGAAAATGACTCAGCTCCATCGCCTTAGGTGACTTATACGAAAACAAGAGGAATGCAACTATACAAACTCCAGAAAGCGCATGCGTGTCCGAGCTCTCTCCTTTTCCCTGATTGGACCTGGAAAGGCAGGGCGAGTCTTGGGTCGCTCTTTCTGGGTCTGCTCAAACCGCCGATATCAGATTCCCCAGGACCAGATCTGGAAATGTCGGCTGAGCAGAGCAGAGCACGCAGTTTCTGTCCCTACAGATGGGTACATGCTAGGTTTTTGTACAAAAAAAAACAAACAGCAAACAAAGGGCATGACTGTTTTCAGAAAACAATTCTAGCATTTTCTTGGCCTGGGCTTAGAGCAGAGCTCAGTGGGGAGGATACTTGCCAAGTATGTGCAAGACCCTGAATCTGAGTCCAGAATCGCTAAAAATGTATTAAGTATTGGAATTAAAAAAAATAACAGTATTAAAATAGCACAAGTTAGCAAATCATCCATGAAAATCTCAAAGCACCCATAAAGTGTAAGAGGCTGAAGAACGAAAAAAAAATTGTGCTAAATTAGCACTGTATAGTAATAACAATTTGGTATTCATTAGTTTTGAAATTGTAATGAGGTCAGCCTGGGCTACACAGAGAGACCGTTTCAAAAAATAAAAAACAAAACCCCAACCATTAAACTGAATGTTCAGAATTTAGGGAATAACATACAACTTTTAAATATTCATACGATTTGAATTTGCACAATTCAGACTCCCACATATGACAGGACTACTGTTTACATGCAAGGAGTTCTGGTTATCATGGTTTGGTTAGATAGCCCAGATTCCTGGTTACTGGAGTACAGTAATTGTTAGTAACCACAAAAGTACACACTTAGCTGCTAGCTCTACAGTCTGCAAATACTTGTACTTGCAGATGAGTGCTCGCCAGGCACACTATTTCTCTCCATGGATTTTTTGGTGGTCATTGTAAATGTGTTACCAAGCTCACACGGAGGCAGAAACCCATGGGTTTGTGAACGTCATGCCTCAGTGGCGCAGCGCTCTGGTTACTGACAGCCGCTGCGTTCTTGACGCCTAACGAGTGCCTGACGTGCTCTTCCCTTTCATCCCTTCATTTTCTTTTTTACTTTGTTGTTGTTCTTCTTTTTTGGTTGTGTTCTCTCTCTCTCTCTTCTCTCTCTCTGTCTCTCTCTCTCTCTGTCTCTCTGTCTCTCTCTCTCTCTCTCTCTCTCTCTCTCTCTCTCTTCCTTCTGCTTCTGACAACTTCAAATCCTCCTCCCTCCACTTCCAGAGGTGCTGGGATCACAATCAGTTTTTACCACCACACAGTTTTTTTGTTTTGTTTTTTCAAGACAGGGTTTCTCTGTGTAGCCCTGGCTGCCCTGGACTCACTTTGTACACCAGGCTGGCCTTGAACTCACAGAGATCCTCCTGCCCCCCCCCCCCCCCCCAGTGCTGGGATTAAAAGCGTGCGCCACCACGCCCAGCCACTACAGACAACTGTGAACTGTCATATGGTGCTGGGATTTGAACCCAGGTCCTTTGGAAGAACAGTCAGTGCTCTTAACTGCTGAGCCATCTCTCCAGTCCACTACCACACAGTTTTGCAACTGGTTTTCCTCAGACTTTTATCCCATGCAGTATTCCCTTTTACTGATTTTGGTTTGCATCCTTAGAGTGTGATAAATCACAGCCCTGAGCATGACGATACCCAAGTCTGGTTTAAAAACAAAAAAATAAAACTGAGGCAGGGAGGTGTGGCATACACCTTTAATGCCAGCCACTCAGGAGGCAAAGGCAGGGGGATTTCTGAGTTTGAGGCCAGCCTGATCTGCTGAGTGAGTTCTGGAACAGCCAATGCTACATAGAGAGAATCTGTCTCAAAAACTGAGCCCCCCCTCCAAAAAAAAATTGAGACAGTGTCTTTTTTGTGTTTGATTTTCTTTTTCAAGACAGAGTTTCTCTGCCAGGTGTGGTCGCACATGCCTTTAATCCCAGCAATCGGGAGGCAGAAGCAGGTGGATCTCTGTGAGTTCAAGGCCAGCCTGGTCTACAAAGTGAGTCCAGGACAGCCAGGGCTGTTACACAGAGAAACCCTGTCTCGGAAAAAAAAAAAAGAAAAAAAAGTTTCTCTCTGTAAATGGCTTGGCTGCCCTGGATCTCCTGAGTGCTGGTATTAAAATTAAATATCTTAGCCGGGCGGTGGTGGCGCACACCTTTAATCCCAGCACTTGGGAGGCAGAGGCAGGTGGATCTTTGCGAGTTCGAGGCCTGGTCTACAAAGCGAGTCCAGGACAGCCAGAGCTGTTAAACAGAGAAACCCTGTCTCGAAAAACCAAAAAAAAAAAATTAAATATCTTGAAAAAACAAAATAAAAGTATATATCCCCATGCCTGACTTGACAGTGTCCTAAAATAAGTTCAAGCTCATGATTCTCCTGTCACTCCCTCCCAAATGCTGAGATTATAGATATGTACCAACATGTCTAGATAATTATTGTATCAAATTAGTTTTAAAACCAGGTGGTAGTAGCACACACCTTTAATCCCAGATGCTGCACTATGGAGGCAGAAGCAGGCAGATCACTATGAGTTTGAAGCCAGCCTAGAAGAAGAGAATGAAGAACCCTTATAAATTGTCCTCCATCCTCTACAGAAGCAGATACAAACCTCCTATAAACATTTTTTTTTATTTTAAGACATATTTTGCCAGGCGTGGTGGCACACACCTTTAATCCCAGCACTCGGGAGGCAGAGGCAGGTGGATCTCTGTGAGTTTGAGGCCAGCCTGGTCTACAGAGTGAGTCCAGGACAGCCAAGGCTGTTACACAGAGAAACCCTGTCTCAAAAAACCTAGAAAAACAAACAAACAAAAACCAAAGACTTATTTTATGTGTACAAGTGTATGGTCTACAAGTATGTATGTTTGCTATATGCATGGTGCATGTGCATGGCTGTTAATCACCATGTGAGGGCTAGGAACTGAACTTTGGTCTTCTGCAAGAGCAAGAAGTGCTTTTAATTGCTGAGGCATCTCTTCACCCCACCAAAACAAAATTTTGTTTTGTATTTTTGAGACAGGGTTTCTCTGTGTAACAGCTCTGGCTGTTGTGGACTGACTTTGTAGACCAGGCTGGCCTTGAACTCACAGAGATCCGCCTGACTCTGACTCCACAGAACTGGAACTAAAGGCATGGGCAACCACACCCAGCACTAGATTTTTTTAAAAATTAAAATATTTTTAAAGAGTATAAGGGTTGAGCTGGGCATAGTGGCACATGCCTTTAATCCCAATACTCAAGAGGCAGAGGCAGGCAGATCTCTGTGAGTTCAAGGTTAGCCTGGTCTACAAAGTGAATTGAGGACATCCAAGGCTACACAGAGAAACCCTGTCTCAAAACAAAACAAAAAAAAGTCTTAAACTTGGGCTACAAATATTGCTCAGTGATAAAGCGCTTACTTGTATTGTATGGGAAAGACGCTGTGTTCTATCCCCAGCTACAATGAACATTCACATACGTATGTCACACTGGGATGGGTCTCAATGAGTATGGTTCCCATAGGCTCATATATTTGAAAGCTCAGCCCCCAGTTGGTAAACTGTTTGGAAAGGATTCAGAGGTCTGACCATGTTGCAGGAGATGTGTCACTGGGGGTGCGCTCTGAGGTTTCAAAAGGCCACACCAGAATATAAACTCTCAGCTACTGCTCCAGTGCCATGCCTGTCTGACTGCTGCTGTGTTCCCCACCATCATGGTCATGAGCTCTATAAACCCTCTGCAACTATGAGCATGCATAAGCCCTTTCTTCTTTAAGTTGCCTTCACATGTTCTTCACAGCAAGACAAAGAGCATGTATATACATAAACTATTACATAATTATAAGTGAAAATTTTTAAAAATCAATTTTTTAAAATTATGGATCTAGCTATAATTTAATTTTTCAAAAATGTATACTTCTTAAATGTACTCACTACAAGGTATAAAATATTTCTCATAATGTAGGTTAACCTACATGCATAACTACAAAGGAATATCAGTAGAATATAAATGAAAATAAGATCAAAAAACATCTTAAGAGGGCCGGGCAGTGGTGGCGCACGCCTTTAATCCCAGCACTTGGGAGGCAGAGGCAGGCGGATCTCTGTGAGTTCGAGGCCAGCCTGGTCTACAAAGCGAGTCCAGGACAGCCAGGGCTGTTATACAGAGAAACCCTGTCTCGAAAAACCAAAAAAAAAAAAAACATCTTAAGGCCAGAAGTGGTGGCACATGCCTTTAATTCAAGCATTGGAGAGGAAGAGGCAGGCGGATCTCTGTGAGTTCAAGGCCAGCCTGGTCTACAGAGTGAATTCCAGGACAGCCAGAGCTGTTACACAGAGAAACCCTGTCTCGAAAAACCTGAAACAAAAAGCAAAAACCAAGCAAACAAAACTTAAGGTGTACAAAATGCTGAAAAAGAATGGGGGGAAAAATGGATCTTACAAGTATACAGTCAGCTTCTGTTGTATAAAGTAGCTGATCCTGTTTGCTCAGCTACCTGTGCAAAGTCAGTCTGAGGTAAGCAGGTTTTCTTACAACACTGGCGTCACCGTGTGAACTATTTTGACTAATGTTTCTTACATGTGTCGTTTGCTCTAAGATCCAATCCATCTTAGTTCTATGTGACTTATGTTCCAAAGCTTTGTCTTTTTATTAAATAATCCTGGGTGTCCTGAAGTTCACTCTGTACACCAGGCTTGGCCTTGAACTCAGATCCACCTGCCTGTGCCTCCCCAGGGCTGGGGCCAAAGGCATGCACTACCATGCCCCTCTGGAAAGCCTTTAGACCATTTTGTAAAGGTTCCTACATTGATTTCACATAAAGATGAAAAGAATACTTGATGTTTTCAGTTTTCCACTTCTGCAAAAACTGAGGTGAGAATCAGCAACCTGATTAACCTTTCCATCCCAAACAATTTTTGTTTTGTTTTGTTTTTTGAGACAGGGCTTCTCTGTGTAACAGTACCGACTGGCCTGGAACTTGCTTTGTAGACCAGGCTGGCCTCCAACTCACAGAGATCCTCCTTTGGAGTGCTGGGATTAAAGGTGTGTGCCACCACACCTGTCAGACACATTTGTTTTTGTTTTGGGGTTTTTTTGTTTAGTTTATTTAGTTTTTTTGTTTGTTTGTTTTATTTTTTTGAGACAAGATTTCTTTGTGTAGCGTTGGCTGCCTGGATCTCACTCTGTAGACCAGGCTGGCCTGGACCTCAAGAGATCTGCCTGATTCATCCTGCCAAGTGCTGGAATTAAAGGTGCATGCCACCACTGCCTGGTCCAAAACAATTTTTTAAATGGGCAAAATATAAAGAAAATTTGTTTTGAATGTCCTAGATACCAGGCACCAACGAGTGACCTTGGAGACCGGAAACAAACTTGAGCTCAGCAAGTGTCCCTACTCGCTGCCTTGAGAAGCGTTTTGACTACGCTCACTCTGCTGCGGGGAGCTGCAGCCCGGGCGACTCCCGGAAAGGAAGACAGAGATTGCAGACCTTAGAGTTCACACACTCAGATAGGAGAAAGTTTCGGGGGATGGGGGGAGGGGGTTCCACAGATCTGGAACAAATGTTGTTACAGTTTGTTTGTTGGTGGGTGTGGTAGCCCAGGACTACGGTCTCAGTACTTGGGAGGTAGAAGCAGGAAATTCAGGAGCTCAGGGTCATCGTCAGCTACAAAGTGAGCTCAAGGCCGACCCCTGACAGGAGAGTATTTAAAAAAATGAATAGTAGGCTGGAGAGATGGCTCAGCGGTTAAGAGCACTGGCTGCTCTTCCAGAGGTCATGAGTTCAATTCTCAGCAACCACATGGTGGCTCACAACCATCCATAATGAAATCTGGTCCCCTCTTCTGGCCTGCAGATATACCTGCAGACAGAACTCTGTATACATAATAAATAAATCTTTAAAAAAAAAATGAATAGTAAGAAATTAAAACATTACAGGGCATGGTGGCATACGCTTTTAATCCCAGCACTCAGGAGGCAGTGGCCAGCCTGGTCTACAGAGTGAGCTCCAGGACAGCCAAAGCTACATAGAGCTAAATGAATGAATAAATAAATAATAAACAAGACAAAAACAAAAAACCTGAGCCCGAGGTTGTGGTAAAACTCCTGATGCACAGAACAGGTGAAGGGTGATAGAGGACACTGTCTCCCACTCTCCACGCAGACCAGAAGGACCACATGGCAGCACCACACTCACAGACAGACACACAAACCATGGCAGCATCACACTCACGGACAGAAACACAAACACAGATAAAGAGAGAGGGCTAGAGAGATGACACTGCAGTTAAGAGCATTTGCTGTTCTTGCAGGGGACCTGAGTTTGGTTCCCAGAACCCGCACGGCTGCTCACAACCATCTATAACTCCAGATCCAGAGGATATGATGCTCTCTGGCAACCTCTCCTGGTACCAGATGCACACGTGGTGCACAAACATACACACAAATAAAATTTTTTAAACCTAGAGAGAGGCCCGGCATGGTGGCGCACGCCTTTAATCCCAGCCCTTGGGAGGCAGAGGCAGGCGGATCTCTGTGAGTTCCAGGCTAGCCTGGTCTACAGAAAAGAAAGAAACAAAAAACAAGGAAACAAACAACCAAGAGAGAGAGAATATGTGTGTGAACACAAAGCAGTGTCTACTCCATCTAGTCTTTGTTTTTTGTTTTTCAAGACAGGGTTTCTCTGGCTTTTCTGGAATTCACTCTGTAGACCAGGCTGGACTTGAACTCACAGAGATCCACCTGCCTCTGCCTCCCAAGGGCTGGGATTAAAGGCGAGCGCCAAGCCTGCCTCGCTGCATGTTTGTGAGACCAACCACCCTTTTGCAGTTGACCCAAGCCCGCTGAGGAATCGCCATGAGCAAGGCCCACCTTCCCGAACTCAAGAAATTTATGGACAAGAAGTTATCATTGAAGTTAAATGGTGCCAGACATGTACAAGGAATACTACGGAGCGTTGATCCCTTTTTTATTTTTTTTTATTTTTTTGTTTTTTTCGAGACAGAGTTTCTCTGTGTATTGTTGGCTGTCCTGGACTCACTTTGTAGACCAGGCTGGCCTCGAACTCACAAAGATCCGCCTGCCTCTGCCTCCCAAGTGCTGGGATTAAAGGCGTGCGCCACCACCGCCCGGCATGATCCCTTTTTTAAAATGTTATTTATTTTATGTACATTGTGTTTTGACTACTGCATGTTTGCCTGTCAGATCATTTGGAACAGGAGTTACAGACAATTGTGAGCTGCCATGTGGTTACTGGGAAATGAACCCAGGTCCTCTGGAAGAGCAGTTGTTGCTCTTAACTGCTGAGCCATCTCTCCAGCCCCGGCTTTGATCCCTTTATGAATCTTGTTACTGATGAGTGTGTGGAGATGGCAACTAGTGGGCAACAGAATAACATCGGAATGGTGGTCACAGGAGGAAACAGCATCATCATGTTAAAAGCCTTGGAAAGAGTCTAAACAATGACTCCTCAGCAGAGTTGTCTGCATCCCTCCCCAAAGGGCCTGTTTGATTGATGTAGAATTGGGTCATGTACATTTTCATATGAAACGTTTTGCTAAATATACTTTTGTGACACTCAAAAAAAAAAAAAAAAGGCTTCTGCCACCACTGCCCAGCAACTCCAACTAGTCTTAACTGGAAGTTTTCTCTTCATTTGTTTTGGTGGGAGTGGAGGCAAGCTCATTAAGTCACCTAGCCTGCTCTCAAATTAAAAATCCTCCTGCCTCAGCCTTTTCAATGATGGGATGATGGGATTACATGTGTGCCGTTCTGTCCACCTGAGTGGAAGTGGTGGTTAAGAAGAGGGTAGGGGCCTCTGTAAAGGTGGGCCTTCACCAGCTTTCTCCTCGCTCAGTGTCTGGCAGCCGGAGACAGGAACAGCAGGCTGGCAGAAGCTGCTGCAGTTGTGACTTCTAACGCCACCATTGCTGTGCAGACCTTCCTTACTAGGACCCTTGACCCTTAGTAGCCAACACCATTACAACCTGAAGTCTGAGACCTTTGACCCTCAAGAAATGTAAGCTCTCTGGAACTCTAGTTGGGACCGAGACCCGGCCACTTAGTCTTTTATCATCTTTCCGCTTTCTTGTCATCCCTTTTGTCTTCCTGTCCTGGCTTCTCTTGAATTGTTTAGCTATTTCTTTTCTCTCTCTCTTCATTTTTTTTAAATTTTTAGACACAGGGTTTCCTTGGCTGTCTTGGACTCGCTTTGTAGACCAGGCTGGCCTTGAACTCACAGAGATCCACCTGCCTCTGCCTCCTGACTGCTGGGATTAATGGCAGCAGCCACCACACCAGGCTCCTTAGCTATTTCTTTAGTTGACAAACACCCAGAGCCCGACTCTATCCATAACTCAGTGGTGACGCTCTACCAAGACTGTGGTCTGGAGCTAGGATGTGAGCCTTTAGGCCCAACACCACTCAGGACCCAGTGGGCCTGAGGGTGGGAGCTCAGCATCGCCTACCCACATGAACACTGCTATGGGAGGCTCCCAGTCCTCCTCAGCTTCTTCTGCAACTAAATGGCAGTATCTTACTCTCTGAGCCTGGTTGCCAGGGCCTGAACTAGGAAACTAGGCAGTGGTGACAAGCTGGGCTACTTGACAGCCCAGCAAGAGACAGAGAACAGACATCCTGGGAGGAGCACCAGGACCGCTTTAGTTAGAAGCAATGGCTGCCCAAACTTCACTTCGGGAGCTGAGGCACAAGGATCACCAAAGTGAGGTTTGTCCTAGCTCCAAATAGACATGGGAAACCAGGCGTGAATTGCTGAGCTGGCCTCTGAGGCTGCCAGGACCTCTTCAGCTGTGAGGCAGGGACACTGGCACTTTTTAGCTATGGAACTGCAGCTTTCAACTCTCCTAAGCCATTAGCCCAGAACAGCCTCAGCTCTCCTTGCATACACTCCTTGTCTTCACTCTTTGCTGCTTCTCTCTCAATGTTATCAGAAACGCAGGCAGAGAAAGACCTTGGGGAGTGGCCCTTATCAGGCTCGATGTTGCAACATCAGGAAGACACACAGAAGAGCTTCACCTAGCCAGTGTGTCTCACGTCACACCGCATGCACACAACAGAAAAGACCGGGAGGCCGAGGAAATTAATGAGCCCAAGATACAGAATACATCAAATTTAGCAGGCCGGGCATACTTGTGCATGTCTGTAATCCTGTCACTCAGGCGACAGAGGAAAGAAGTACACTCATCTTCCAGGCAAGTCAGGGCTGCACTTGCTTGAAGATCTTGTCTCAAAAAAAAAAAAAAAATACAGTATTCAATAAAGCATATCCACGGGATTTTAAATTTTTTTTTTTTAATTTTGTGTAAGTACCTGCAGAGGTTCTGGCCTAGAGTCAGAGCTATGGGCACCTGAGATGCTTCTGGGAACTGAACTCAGGTCCTCCGGACGAGCAATGCAAGCTGCTGACAGCTCGACCATCTATCCAAGCCCCTAATGGACATTAAAAACAGAAAAGAACTTAGAGCTGCTGAAAAGTACAGAAAACAAGTTGTTCATATCAAACTAAAGTGGGTAATAAATTTGGGGTTTTTTTTCTCTCCTATTTCTTATTTTGTCATGTCTTCTTTTAAATTTAAAAAATATTGCCTGGCGTGTTGGCCCACGCCTTTAATCCCAGCACTCTGGAGGCAGAGCCAGGTGGATCTCTGTGACTTGGAGGCCAGCCTGGTCTACAAAGTGACTCCAGGACAACCAGGACTACACAGAGAAACCCTGTCTCGAAAAACAAAAAAAGCCGGACGGTGGTGGCGCACACCTTTAATCCCAGCACTTGGGAGGCAGAGGCAGGCGGATCTTTGTGAGTTCGAGGCCAGCTTGGTCTACAAAGTGAGTCCAGGACAGCCAGAGCTGTTACACAGAGAAACCCTGTCTCGAAAAACCAAAAATAAATAAATAAATAAATAAATATTTTTATTAATTTAGAGTTGGGAAGAGGGCACATGCCATAGAGCACAATTAGAAGCCAGAGGTGTTTACAGGAGTCTCCTATGTATCATGTTGGTTCTGAGGCTCAAACTAAATGGTCAGTCTTGGTCACAAAGACTTTTATCAGCTAAGCCATTATCCCAGCAGCCCTGGGATTTTTGTTTAAGTTTTTGTGTGTGTGTGTGTGTGTCTGTGTATATGTGCCCCAGGAGGCAGGAAAGGATTCTCAGATTCTCTGGAGCTGGAGTTGGGCAGCTATCAGAAGCCCATGGTGAGTGCTAGAAGCTGTGTGTGCTCTGACTGGTCAAGCACTCCTAACCATGGAGCCATCCCTCCAGCTCCTGAGGGTTTTTGGGGTTTTGTTTTTGTTTTAAATTTTTTGAAACAGGGTTTCTCTGTGTAACAGAGCCCTGGCTGTACTGGACTTTCTTTTTGTTTGTTTTCTTGTTTTTGTTTTTCAAGACAGGGTTTCTCTGTGTAATACTCCTGGTTGTCCTGGACTCACTTTGTAGACCAGGCTGGCCTCCAAGTCACAGAGATCTGCCTGCCTCTGCCTCCCGAGTGCTGGGATTAAAGGTGCGCCACCACACCTGGCCCTTTTTTTTTTTAATTTTTTTTGAGTCAGGATTTCTCTGTATATCCCTGGCTATCCTAGACTCACTTTGCAGGCCAGGCTAGCCTTGAACTCACAGAGATCTGCTTGCCTCTGCTTCCCAGGTGCTGGGATTAAGGGCATGAGCTACCACACCAGGCAGGTTTTGTTTTGAATACAGAGTCTCATTGCATAGCTCAGGGTAGCCTCAAGCTCATTATGTAGCCAAGGATAGACAGGAACCCCAGATCCTCCCACTGGACCTTCCAGAGTGCTGCAAGTCCTGCTTGGTGTGCACCGTTATATGTGGCTTAGAAATGAAACTTTGTAGGGCTGGAGAGATAGCTCAGAGGTTAAGAGCACTGTTTGCTCTTGCAGAGGTCCAGAGTTTGATTCCCAGCAATCACATGGTGGTTCCCAACCATCCACACTGGGATCTGATGTCCTCTTCTGGCCTGCCAGGTGTATGAAAATAGAGCACTCATATATGTAAAATAAATAAATCTGCCAGGCATGGTGTCACACGCCTTTAATCCCAGCACTCAGGAGGCAGAGGCAGGTGGATCTCTGTGAGTTCAAGGCCAACCTGGCCTACAAAGTGAGTCTAGGACAGCCAAGGATACAGAGAAACCCTGTCTTGAAAAACCTAAATAAATAAATAAATCTTTCTTATAAAAGAAAGGTCAAAGATTTGAAAGCATCTCTTCAGGGGCAAGAAATGGGAAGATGGGGCTGGAGAGGAGGCTCTTTGATGAGCCCACACTGCTTTTGCAGAGGACCTGGGTTCAATTCCCAGTACACACGTGGTGACTCACAACCATCCATAATTCCAGTTTCAGACTATCTGCCACCCTCTTCTGACCTCCTCTGGCACCAGGCACCACCTGCCTATGTATACACATACAGGCAAAAACCATTCACACAATAAATAAAATCTCTGGGGGCAGAGGGACCATGACAAGTTGTAGGGTGTTGTTTGGTTTTTTGTTTGTGTTTGAGACAGGGTTTCCCCATGTATCCCTGGCTGTCTTGGACTTCACTATGTATATCAGGCTGGTATCCAACTCAAATCCACAGGCCTTTTGCCTCCCCAGTGCTGGAACTAAAGGCCTAGGCCACCATGCCCAATCAAGATGACAAGTTGTGGGCTGGAGAGATGGCTCAACCATTAAAGGCTAGGCTCACAACCAAAAATATAAGATGACAAGTTGTTGTTGTTGGGGTTTGTTGTTGTTGTTGTTTTTCGAGACAGGATTTCTCTGTATAACATTATTGGCTGTCCTGGAATGCATTCTGTAGACCAGGCTGGCCTGGAACTCATAGAGATCCGCCTGCTTCTGCCTCCCAAGTGCTGGGATTAAAGGTGTGTGCCACCATGCCAGGCCAAGATGACAAGTTTTTAAAAGCCTAGTGCAAATTTCTGAGTATGTGAATGTGTTGCCTAATATAAAAGAGATCAGAAAACAAAACAAAACAAACAAAACCCCAAAACCAGGCAGGACATTGTGGCACACGCCTTTAATCCCAGCACTTGGGAGGCAGAGGCAAGCAGATCTCTGTGAGTTCGAGGCCAGCCTGGTCTACAAATCGAGTCCAGGACAGCCAGAGCTGTTACACAGAGAAACCCTGTGTCAAAAACCAAAACAAAAACCAAACAAACAAGCCGGGCGGTGGTGGCGCACGCCTTTAATCCCAGCACTTGGGAGGCAGACGCAGGCGGATCTTTGTGAGTTCGAGGCCAGCCTGGTCTACAAAGCGAGTCCAGGACAGCCAGAGATATTCAGAGAAACCCTGTCTCGAAAAACCAAAAAAAAAAAAAAAAACAAACAAACAAAATTATAGGTTAAGATGGCTCAGTAAGTAGGAAGACTGCTTGCTATGCAAGCAGGAGGACCTAAGTTCCAATCCCTGTCACCCAAAAGCTGTGTGCATGGTTGTAACTTCAGTTTCGGGGACAGTGACAAGCAGATCCCAAGGGCTCGATGGCTAGCCAGCAGCGACAAAACTGCAAGGTTCAAGTTCAGTGATACCTGGTCTCAAGGAAGTAAGGTGGGGCTAGCGCACCAGACATCCTCCTGGGGCCACTCTCCTTGGCAATCGTGCAAATGCACACCATCCGCACAAAAAAAACTAAAAAGAGCCTGCTCCCACTACTGCTCAATGCTCTTGAAGGTATTCTGAGGGATGAGTACAGCCACCTTGCCCTCCAAGTTCTCGCATGGCCACGGTCTCTGACCCAAGTATCTCTGCTAGTCGGAGCTTCCTCGGGATAGGTTTCTCCTGACTTTCCTCCTCTCCTTTCTCATGGGCAAAACCGCTTCTGTCTCGCTGGGGCCAATTACTTCTCCCTGTGCCAGGACTCAGCGGGACTACAAATCCCACCCTTGCGAGCCAGCACCCCATGGGCTTAGTTGCCAGTCCACCCGGTAGGCAGCCCTCACCTCGGGCTCCTTGTCTCCAGGCTCCAGGTCACGCCCGGAACCTCGCCCAGTCTCAGAGCACCAAGAGGAGGAACTTGGCAGTCGTAGTTGAGGAGGCTGAGGCTTGTTTACTGTCACCGTGGAAACTCCCAGGAGCCTCGAACTCAATTCCCTGGCGTGCAGGGACTCCGGGAAGCCCCTGGTGATCCTTTGAGTCCTACCCCAGCACAGCCCAAGTCCCAAGCACCCGGAAACAGTATCAAGAGTCGGGGTTTGCTGGACCAGGTGGGCACCATTGTAAGCAGATCAAAGTGGTAGGGTAGGAAGACAGCGAGAGGCTGAGGATCAGAAATTATAGGCTACCACAGGCTGTCCTATTCAATAAGGCTCTGCCTCTTAAGTAAACGAAATAAGAAGAGGCTCAATGGTGGAGTATGTACTTATAATTCTTTTTAAAGATTTTTTGAGACAGGGTTTCTCCGTATAGCCCTGGCTATCCTGGAACTCACTCTGTAAACCAGGCTGGCCTTGAACTCCTAGAGATCCCTGTGCCTCTGCCTCCCGAGTGCGTGCGCCACCACGGCAGGCAATTACAGACAGCAGTGAACTGCCATGTGTGTGCTGGTGCTGGGATTTGGACCCGTCCTTTGGAGGAACAGCCAGTGCTCTAAACCCCTGAGCCATCTCTCCTGCCCTCACTATTTAATGTCTAGTCAGGACATTTTCTTTCCCTAATGGCTCTAGCTTGTGTGAAGTTGCCAAAAAAAAAACTAACTGGCACACACAACTTCCAAATACTTTTAGATTCTTACTGACATAATTAATCAGAGCAAACGGGGTGTGGTGGCGCATGCCTTTAATCCCAGCACTTGGGAGGCAGAGGCAGGCGGATCACTGTGAGTTCGAGGCCAGCTTGGTCTACAAAGTGAGTCCAGGACAGCCAGAGCTGTTACACAGAGAAACCCTGTCTCGAAAAACCAAAAAAAAAAAAAAAAAAAAAAAGCAGAGCAGTGGTTCTCAACCTTCCTACTGCAGAGACCCTTTAATACATTTCCTCATGTTATGGTGACTCCTAACCATGAAATTATTATTATTATTTCTCTGTGTATCCTTGACTGTCCTGGACTCACCTTGTAGACCAGGCTGACCTTGAACTCACAGACAGAGATCCACTTGCCTCTGCCTCCCAAATGCTGAGATTATAGGGTGTGCCACCACCGCCCAGCCATTACAGATAGCTGTGAACTAACATGTGGTGCTGGGATTTGAACCCGGGTCCTTTGGAAGAACAGTCAGTGCTCTTAACCACTGAACCATCTCTCCAGCCCCCACATTTCTTGATTAAAATGTACAAGAAAACTTCATTTAGTTTTCAATCACATCAATACCATTAGGCAGTTCATTCCCATGTCTCTCAGAATAAACAAATTCCAGGAACAAGTAGCATATTTTAAATTACATTTCTTGCTGTTCGTTATTCAAGATGGTGCAGTTGCTGTGCTGGAGAAGGGAAAGCTTTGTAGGGTGAGGGCTCTGCCACTGAGCTGCACCTAGACCTTCTGGGCACTTCCTTTTTGTGTTTGTTCTATTTAAGCTTTGCTCCTTTGGGTCGTCTTTGTTTATCTTTTTTTTCCCCTTGAGATGACCTCTCAGTGTTTGCCAGGCTGTCCTCAGATTTGCAGTCCTAGTGTGTCAGCCTCCTAAATAGCGGGCGTGGTTTTAATTTTCTTTTCTTTTTGGTTTTTCTTTTTTTTTTTTTTTTTGGTTTTTCGAGACAGGGTTTCTCTGTATAACAGCTCTGGCTGTCCTGGACTCGCTTTATAGACCAGGCTGGCCTCGAACTCACAGAGATCCGCCTACCTCTGCCTCCCAAGTGCTGGGATTAAAGGCGTGCGCCACCACCGCCCGGCTTCTTTTTGGTTTTTCAACACAGGGTTTCTCTGTGCAGCCCTGGCTGTCCTGGAACTCACTCTGTTAGACTCAAACTCAGAGATCCGCCTGCCTCTGCCTCCCGAGTCCTGGGATAAAAGGAGTGCACCACCACGCCCAGCTTGCTTTCAGTTTTCTGTACCCTCATTGTTTCCTAAGAGTGCTCTTTCTAATATGGAAGCACAGATATCTGTGTAGGGTAGCAAAAGTCCGTAGCTCGTGGTCTTTGGTAGTGTTTTCCCTAGGTCTTCAGAACAGAAAAAAAACTTCTCTGAAGAATGCACTCTCGCCGGGTGGTGGTGGCACACACCTTTAATCCCAGCACTTGGGAAGCAGAGGCAGGTGGATCTCTGTGAGTTCGAGGCCAGACTGGTCTACAAAGGGAGACCAGTATAGCCAGAGATATACAGAGAAACCCTGTCTCGAAAAACCAAAAAAAAAAAAAAAAAAAAAAAAAAAAGAATGCACTGTCCCCAGAATCTGCTGGTAGCCAGGGGAACTGAGTGTTTGGTAGGAGCCACTGGAGACCTTTAAGAGTCAAGAGAGGCAATTTATTCCTTCAGGGTACACAAATGACCTACAAATGAGTTTGCTGCAAGAAGGCACCTGAATTTAGAAAAACAGTGGAGGAGGAAGAGCTGGAGTAACATGTCAGCTGTTGGAAGAACCCAGAGAAAGAGGAGAGGTGAAACCACTGTTGACACATTTAGCTACAGCCTTCTAGAGCTTAAAAGGTTTATTTGTTTTATTTTATGTATATGAGTGTTTTGCTGCATGTGCTGTGTGTACGTGGCTGGTGCCCACAGAGGCCAGAAAAGGCCACTGGATCCTCTGGAACTAGAATTACATACAAATGGTTGTGAGCCACTACATGGGTGTTGGAAACTTATTCAGGTCCTCTGAAAGACAAGTTCTCTTAACTCCCAGTCCATCTCTCTACTCTCTAAGCCTCACCCCACTCTAGACACAACACTCTGCAAAAATATACAACTTATAAAAATACATAGCTTTTTTGTTTGTTTCTGTTTTGCCAGACAGGGTTTCTCTGTATAATAGCTCTGGCTGTCCTGGACTTGCTTTGTAGACAAGGCTGGCCTTGAACTCACAGAGATCCACCTGCCTCTGCCTCCCAAGTGCTGCTATTAAAGGCTTGTGCTATCACATCTGGCTTAAAATATATAACTTTTGAAGAGTTAGCAGAATGCCAGGCATGGTGGCACACACCTTTAATCCCAGCACTTGAGAGGCAGAGGCAAGCAGATCTCTGAGTTCAAGACCAGCCTGATCTACAGAGAAAGTTCTAGAATAAGAAGCCAGGGCTACACAGAGACACTGTCTTAAAAAGGAAAAAAAAAGCACAGTGTAGCAGTACAGTTCTGTAATCCTATTTGAGAGGTAGAGGCAGGAGGCTCAAGATACCATGGTGATCCTCATCTACGTAGTAAGTTCAAGGCCAGCCTGGACTACATGAAACCTGTCTCAAAGACAAACACACACCTCACCCTCTCAGAAGGTTTCTACACTTCAAGAAAGGCACAGAATCAACACTTGTCAGCCACATTTACCTCTCAGCAGCACGGCTGCAGGAACTCTCTAAAGTTTGCGTAGCACACCTGACATTCCTGGGCTTCTGTGGAGGAAGTGAAAGCAGGTAGACCATGAGTTCGAGGCCAACTTGAGCTACAACTGCTAGACTCGGTAGAAGAAAGAAGGGAGGAAATGAAGTGGGGACAGGATGAGGAGGAGGCACCCCAACTTCTCAGTGAGCCCCAGCTGCTGAAGTGTGGAGTATATCAACTACTTATCCCCGGTACTGACTTTCGTTTGTTTAAAGAAAGAAACACCCACAGGAAGTGTATGCAATGGGCTGTTAGAGTGACTTGTCCTTACACAACAGAGGGAATGGAGAGAAATGGGCATGGATGCTGTTTTCTGAGTTTGGTGGTGGGGTATGTAAGGCAGGCCTCCTACACCAAGTGACTCACTCCCCTACCCCGTGTTTCCAAGGAGTGGGCGTGGAAAGGGGGGGCACCAGGAGCCAAAATCATGGTCAGAGGATGGCAACGGCTTCAGCCACAGACAATAAGGAACAAGGAGCCCATCTTCCATTTCTTGCCCAATCTCTGCAACCCCATCCCCAATAGGGGATTTTGGGTGTTGTATGATTCAGGAAGTGCTCTGTAGAAAGCAGCCATAGTGACTTTACAACATCCAGGGTGCCTTCTTCTAGGGATGGCCTGCGGGCAGGCAGCTGGGCAGCTGCCAAGTGGGAAGGCTAATGGCTCCAGGGTGCAGGCATTCTGTTAGCTTCTGAGAAAAGTTGATTTTGTCCGAAGGAGGCCGCAGTCCTATTCATTTGGTTTCTCCTCTTCCTCCTCCTCTTCCTTCTCTCTCTCTCTCTCTGTCTCTGCGTGTGTGTGTGTGTGTGTGTGTCCACACATGTATGTAGAGGTCACTGACCAATGTCACCTATGCTCCTCAGTGACTTGAGGATTGAACATGGCCTTGCATTAGCTAGGTGAATCTTTTTCCATCCCTAACCCTCTTTTTACCTTAAAAAAATTATCTTGAGACAGAGTCTCACTACATAACTCTGGCTGACCTGGTACTTTCAAACTAACAGAGATCTACCTGCTTCTTTTGCCTCAGAGTGCTGGCATTAAAGGGATGTGCTGCCATATATCTAGCTAATTTGATTCTTTGAGATAGAGTCTCACTATGTAGCCCTGGCTAGTCTAGAATTAACTGTATAGACCTGGTTGGGCTCATTGGCCTCAAACTCACCAAGATTTGTTTGTTTCATATTCTTTTTTTTTTTTTTTTTGGTTTTTCGAGACAGGGTTTCTCTGAATATCTCTGGCTGTCCTGGACTCACTTTGTAGACCAGGCTGGCCTCGAACTCACAAAGATCCGCCTGCCTCTGCCTCCCAAGTGCTGGGATTAAAGGCGTGCGCCACCACCGCCCGGCTCATATTCTTTATTTTATTTTATTTTTATTTTGCAAGGCAGTGTCTCACTAAATTGCCAAGGCTGACTGGAATTCACTATGTAATTCTAGACAGATAAGGATTATAGATAGGGTGATGCTAGCAGGTCCAATTATTTGTTTGTTTTGTTCTACAACTTGTCATTCTCCTGCATCAGCCTCCCAAGTTCTGGGATCAGCCCTGTCCTTTCTCTCTTGCCATATACACCAAACTTCTTTGTTCAACTAACTTCTTTTTCCTTTGTTTTTTTGAGACAGTGTTTCTCTGTGTAACCTTGACTGCCCTGGAACTCCCTCTGTAGACCAGGCTGGCCTTGAACTCACAGAGATCTTTCTGCCTGTAGTGCTGGGACTAAAAGTCCTAAACATCCAAGGCCAAATAAGACATTTGTGAAGTAGTAAATATAATATTACCAGGACATATTTCTGAACAAATGTCAAGTCCTAAGAAAGAGAAATAATGTGTCCTGGAAAAAGCATAAATAAACAACTATTGTGGTTTAAGCTTCTGATCCTAACAGTAGAATCTGAAAATGGTGGTGTACACCTTTAATTAATCCCAGCAGTCCAGAGGCAGAGGCAGGTAGATCTCTGAGTTGGAAATCAGCCTAACCTACCTAATGGAGTTTCAAGCCAAGGCTTCACAGAGAAACCCTGTCTGGAAAAACCAAAACAACCAAGCAACAACCTTAACACTATAGTCTAAGGGGCAAGAGGATCACGGGCTATTGATGTAGAGACACATGACTTCCAAAATTCAAGGGCTGAGGACTGAGCTCAGTGGAGAGCATCTGTCTTTGTTCCATCATCAGGACTGAAGGGGTGGGCTAAGTCGTATCCAATGCTTAGCACATTGCCAGCTCTCACAGGGAGTCCTGGCATTTACCTCCTGGCCTAGCTCTGTGCTCTGGCTCTTTCCTAGAGGACTAAGGTTCGGGAACTAGTAGCCAGCATTGGCAGTCTCAGTCATTGTCCCCTACCCCTGCCAGGGACTGCTGCTCAGCCAGAAATGTGGGGCTAATAAAAAAAACAAAAAACAAAAAAACTCCAAGGTCAGTATCTTTCTCATCTGTAGAACCCTGTCATAGAAGCTGCAGCAGAAATGGGCACAATGACAGGCAACTGTAGTCCCAGCATGCAGGGTGAGGCAGGAGAATAGGTTGTAGAGAGGAAGACCCAGATCCAAACAAAACAGATCCACATAACAAAGCTGGGAGTGCTGATCCCTTCAGCACTGCCTCTTTGGAGGCCCTGCTGCAGCAAGGCCATCCTCTGCAGCACCATAAGTTTGAGGCTAGCCTGGAGGTTGCTGAATTAAAAAAAAAAAAAAAAAAACAAAAGAAGATACAGTAGGGCTGGGTCAATGATAAGAGCACACACTGCTCTTGCAGAGGAAGAAAAGTTTGATTTCCAGTACCCCTATCAGAAGGCTCACAACTGCCGGTGACTCCAGCTCCAAGGGATCTAATGCATCGGCCTCCTTGGGCTCGGGCACATGTGTATACCAGACATAGAAACACACATGTACACAATTTAAAAATAATAAATCTTTAAAAAACTGCAGTAATAATAGATTAAGTTTTCATTGTATCAGTTATTTTAGGGACAGGTTCTCACTAAGTAGTCTGGCTGGCGTTGAACTGATTATGTAGGCCTCACACAGAGATCCTCCTGCCTCTGTGAGTGTTGGGATTAAAGACATGAACCATCTGCCCCACCCTTTATTTTTATTTTGAGACAGTTGCTTGGCATGTCTTGACCTTGCAACCTTCCCACCCCACTCTTGTATTTTCTTAAGTAGTTTTTAAAAATATTTATTTTATGTACATTGGTGTTTTGCCCATATAATATGTCTGTCTATGTGAGGGTGTCAGATCTTGGAGTTACAGTTTGGAGCAAGCTGGGCATAGTGGCACACACCTTTAATCCAGAGGCAGGAAGAGGATCCCTGTGAGTTCGAGGCTAGTCTAGTCTACAAAGTGAGTATGGACAGCCAGGACAACACAGAGAAACCCTGTCTCGAAAAACCAAAATAAAAAAGGAAATAACAGGCAGCTGTGAACTGTCATATGGGTGCTGGGAATTGAACCCGGGTCCTCTGTAAGAGCAGCCAGTGCACTTAACTGCAGAGCAATATCTCCAGCCCCGCTGCTCCATTCTTGAGAGTAGTTAGACTCATCATCTTTGCTGTGCCATCCGGCCTGACTGTATGTTTTTTTTTTTCTTATACATACATAGCTATGACAAAAATTATAAAACAGGCACAATATAGATTAATAATTGGGTGGCTGGAGACATGGCTCAGTGGTTAAGAGCACTGGCTGTTCTACCAAAGGACTTGGGTTCAAATCCCAGCACCCAAATGGCAGTTCACAGCTGTCTGTAATTGCCTGGCATGGTGGCACAAGTCTTTAATCCCAGCACTTGGGAGGCAGAGGCAGGCGGATCTCTGTGAGTTCAAGGCCAGCCTGGTCTACAGAGTGAGTCCAGGACAGCCAGGATACAGAGAAACCCTGTCTTGAACCCCCCCCCCCAAAAGTAGATTAACAATGGGTTGGGCATTGGTGGCAAACACCTTTAATTCCACCATGCCAGAGGCGGAGGCAGGCAGATCTCTATGAGTTTAAGGCAGCCTGTCTACAGAGCAAGTTCCAGGACAGCCAGGGCTACACAAGAGAAACTCTGGTAACAACAGCTGAGTGTGGTTGTACTTTCCTACAGTCTGAGTGCTCCAAAGGCTCAGGGAAGAGGAGGAGAATGCAGAATTTGAGGGCAGACTTGGCTAAGTAGTGAGTTCAAGGCTGAGGACATATAGGAAGAAATCCTGTCTTCCAGGTTTGGTGGTTCACACAAAGGCAGAGGCAGGAGGATCTCTGTGAATTTCAGTCCACCGTGGTCTACAAAGTGAGTTTGAGTTTCAGGGCAGCCAAGGCTATATAGGGAAACCCTGTCGAGAGAGAGAGAGAGAGAGAGAGAGAGAGAGAGAGAGAGATCCTGTCTCAAAATAATGCAGTATGTTATATGAATGTGGTCCCTCTCAAACATGTTACTTCCCCCCTCCCCCCCAGACAGGGTTTCTCTGTGTAACAGAACCCTGGCTGTCCTGGACTCTCTTTGTAGTCCAGGCTGGCCTTGAACTCACAGAAATCCGCCTGCCCCTGCCTCCAGAGTGCTGGGATTAAAGGCATGTGCCAACATGTTACTATCTTGTTACTGTGACCAAATACCCGTTAAGAAGCAACTTAAGAAGAGTTTATTTTGGCTCAGTTTCAGGCTATAGTCTGGTGATGGGCATGTGGCAAGAATGGCTGTCAGCCCTGGCAACAGGAGTACACTACATCTGTAACCCAGAATCAGAGAGAAGAATGCTGGTACTCAGCTCGTTTTCTTTTCTGTCTCTTTTTAAAAATTAAAAATTGTTTTTATATGCATAGGTGTTTTGCCTGCATGTTTATGTATACCCCACTGCCACTTATTTATTAAACCTGGATTCTTGCGTTCATGGGATGGTCCCATTGTCACTCATAGTGGGTCTTTCTCCTCTGCTAAACATCTGTGGGGAACTGTGGGGAACAGAAGATGCTCTGAGTGAGTATGAATTGTTGACATGGGCATAGTCATGTCAAGGACCAATGGGAAACTGTCAAGGCCTTTCCCATGTGGATCATGCTACGAATTGGAAAAGCCTTTCTTTAGCCTGAGTGGGAAAGTTGGCAATGTGTGCAAAAACTAGCAATGGTAGTTCTCTCTCCTGGATGGGATATTCACAGCCAGTTAACCCTACCCCCGGGCTATATGTAATAACCTCCATGGAGTTGTTGCAGTACCAGGCCTGGCTCCCTCAGTATGCCCAGCTTTTCTGTGTCCTTGTAAGTCTGTCATTTCTTTTATCCTTTCTTTCTTTCTTTTTTTTTTTTTTTTTTTGGTTTTTGGAGACAGGGTTTTTCTGTGTAACAGCCTTGTCTGTCCTGGAACTCACTCTGAGGACCAGGCTAGCCTTGAACTCAGAGATCTGCCTGCCTCTGCCTCCCAGGGTGCTGAAATTAAAGGCGTGCACCACCAGCACCCACCTAATAGCAAGTATTCTTAACCACAGAGAAATCTCTCCAGCCCCTTGCTCTTTCTTTCTTATTTTTTTTTCTTTTTGGTTTTTCGAGACAGGGTTTCTCTGTCGCCCTGGCTGTCCTGGACTCACTTTGTAGACCCGGCTGGCCTTGAACTCACACAGATCCACCTGCCTCTGCCTCCCCAGTGCCGGGATTAAAGGCGTGCGCCACCACACCCAGCTCTTTCTTTTTTTCTTGACTGGGTCTCTCTTTGTAGCCCGGGCTGGCCTGGAACTCAGTATGTAGACCAACTAGCCTTGAACTTGCAGCAATCCTCTTCATCTCAACCTCCTGAGAGTACTGGGATTACAGGAGTGAACTATCCTGTACTTAGTAATAGAGTTAGAACGTACAGAAAAGATGGTTGCCAAAGGGACAATTTAGGACCTTAGTGGGAAGGAGAAGGATGATGTGAGATTTCATTGTTACTTAGAACAAGGCACAATACAAAATGAGTTATTTCTAGAATTTTCCATTTCTGGACCATGGCTTGTCACAGGTAACTAAAACTACATATAGCAAAAGCAAGGACTAAGGTAAGGAGACTAATGTACTTAGTTACATGAAGTGAACACAGCACCTTGTTGCAGGGCTACCTGGGGTAATTCAAGAGGTACAGGAAAAACCAGGCAGGGCAGCACAGCACATGTGTGTAATCCCAGCACTCAGAAGGCAAGGAGATTTCAAGGCCAAGGGCAGCCTGGGTACACAGTCAAGACATGATCTAAAAAAAACCAACCAAATAAACAAACAAACAAAAAAAACCAAACAAACCAAAAAAAAAAAAAAGAGAGAGAGGCAACACAGAGAAACCCTGTCTCAACAAACAAAAAAGGAGAGACAGAAGTAACAAGGGAGCCGAGCCGTGGGCACATATTTTCATTGTTGTTGCAGGGGGTGAAGAGGATTAGTCAGGGCACAGTTTGAAGATTGGCTGATCTGAGTAATTTCTACAGGTTCTGAGGCTATCTATAGTTGTCCGGTACCCGGCTTGCACATGATTAGGGGCAGGAGAATAATAGCCCACAGTATAGCAGTCCTGATAAAGGAGGTGGCTGGGGCCGTATGGAATTAATCAGTGGCAACAAGAGGAACTGAGTGGCATTTAGCCAGGGCATAAAAAACTGGGTCAAGGTAGCATACAGCCACGCACAAACTGTGTTATAGGGAACAGTATTCTACAGAAATTAATGTAAAACAGAGAACAGTCTTGTTAGTTTTCTCATCCTAAAACTTTATTAATTTTTGTGATGTGTATGTTGGATGTGTGTGTGGTCTACAAAGCGAGTCCAGGACAGCCAGGGCTACACAGAGAAACCCTATCTTGAAAAACCAAAAAAAAAAAAAGATTTCTCTGTGTATCACTGACTGTCCTGAAACTCACTCTGTAGACCAGGCTGGCCTTGAACTCACAGAGATCAGCTTGCCTCTGCCTCCCGAGTGCTGGGATTAAAGACATGCACTGCTACCACACCCAGCCAAACTTTGCTTTTTATTTTAAATTATTATTATTTTTGGCTTTTCTTTCTTTCTTTCTTTCCTCTCTCTCTCTCTCTTTCTTTCTTTCTTTCTTTCTTTGAGACAGGGTTTTTCTGTGTAATAGCCCTGGCTGTCCCGGACTTGCCTGTAGACTAGGCTGACCTTGAACTAGAACACACAGAGATCCATCCACCTGCCTCTGCCTCCCGAGTGCTAGGATTAAAGGTGTGCACCACCACGCCTGGCTCTTATTGTTTCTGAGACATGTAGCAGAGCTATGGATCCCTGCCTGGCCTGGAACTCAATTGGTAGACTTGACTGGCCAGGAATTTACAATGATTTGCCTGCCTCTACCTTAAAAGTGGTGGGAATAAAGTCTTTTGCTGACATGCCTGTTGAATCTGGAAACTTTAAATGAATTTAAGATGTACTTGGGAAGACAGATTGTAACTTCTCTTTTCTTGACATTTCTTCTCTGTTTTTTTTTTCCTAAAAAAAAAAAAAAAAGCCATGTGTGGTTGGGCACACCTTCAATCCCTCACCTTATCCCTCATGAGGCAGAGGCAGGTGGATCTCTGTGAGTTGGAGCCATAATGAGTTCCAAGACAGCCTAGAGAGACCCTACTTCAAAAAACCAAAAATAGACAACATAAAAAAGCCTTTAGACTTTCCCTAAGGCACCAAACATATATATATATATATGTTTTTCAAGACAGGGTTTCTCTGTGTATCCTTGACTGTCCTGGATTCACTTTGTAGATCAGGCTAGCCTTGAACTCAGAGATATATGCCTGCCTCTGCCTCCCAAGTGCTGGGAAAAAAGGTGTGAGCCACCACACCTGGCTAAACTATATAAATTTTTCCCCTCTTCTTTTCTCCTCTTTTGAGACAGGGGCCTCACATGATATCCTAGATTGGCCTGGAATTTTGTGGTCTAGGCCTGACTTGAATTCACAATACTCCTACCACAGGCTAGCCAGCACACATAGTATACACATATATACTGGCATGCATAACTTAATTTTTTTTTTTTTTGCCAGGAATTGAACTCAAGGCCAAGTGCCTCCTTAGCACTGGATCAGGTAAATCAGGAGGACCGCTGTAAGTTCAGGGCCAACTTGGAATACTGAGTGAGTATAAGATCCACCTGTGATAAATGTGACTCTGTTCTCAATGGGACATGAGAGCTCCTGACTCCAAGGAGACATGTGACATTAGACAGAGCTTCTTATATTATTGCTGGATCATTCAAATGGCTTTCTTTCTTTTCCTTCTCAAATAGGAGAAGGGGATGGGGAAGAAGGGGTTTGAGATCAGGCTAGAAGCTTTGTTTCACAATAGGCTGGAGAAAGCAGTGGTGAAAAACACAGACTCCTACCTCCATTCTAAAAAAAACCAATACAGAACACAGATTTCTCCCACCAAAAACACAGATCCAATTAGAGGTGATGTGTGACTGTGACCTCTGCCTCCTACATGGGGCTGAGACAGGAGGATTGCCATAAGTGTGAGGCTAGGTTGGGCTACATGATAGTTCCAAGCTAGCCTGGGCTACAGAGAACTGTCTCAAAAAGTTGAAAGTAGCCTTTAATTCCAGCACTCAGGAGGCAGAGGCAGGTGGATCTCTATGAGTTAGGGGCCAGACTGGTCTCCAGAATAAGTTCCAGGACAGCAAGTACTGTTACAACAGAGAAACCCTGTTTTGAAAAACCAAAAAGAAACAAAAAAAAGAAAAAAAGAAAAGAGTTGAAGGTGGTGTGTGTGTGTCTAGGGTGGGGTCCTAGAGTTAAGAGTGCTTGTTGCTCTTGCAGAGGACCCAAGTTCAGTACCCAGCACACACATCTGACAACAGAGAACTGCCTGTAACTCCAGCTCCAGAGGATGCCACACCTTTTTTTCTGGCATCCACTGGCACCCACACTCACAATGACATGCACACAAACATACACACAAATATACACATTAATAAAAGTAAATCTTTAAAAAGACCAAAAGGGGTATGGCAAGATGGTTCAGAACATGTAAGTTCAATGTCTGGGATCTAAATGGTGAAAGGAGAGAACTGAATCTTGAAAGTTGTCCTCTGATATCCACACATAAATCATGATGCAACAAACAGGTTAAAAAATAAACACACTAATATTAATGCTAAAACAGAAGGTTGCTTAAGAGTTGGAGGACAGTCTGCGCTACAGTCAGACAGGAGAGAGTCTGAAAATGAAATCTCTTGCTGTTGAAAAGCTGATAACCTAAGTTCGATCCCTGGAATTCACAAAAAGGTAAATAAAAGATCTAGGGCTGGAGAGATGGCTCAGAGGTTAAGAGCACTGGCTGTTCTTCCAAAGGTCCTGAGTTCAATTCCCAGCAACCACATGGTGGCTTGCAACCATCTACATTGAGATCTGGTGCCTGGGCACATATGTAGAGCAAATACTATATACATAATAAATAAATAAATGTTTAAAAAAAAAAGATCTACTGGTGAAAAGTTGTCCTCCGGCCTCCACACGGGTAGCAAGCATCTGTACATTTCTCCATCAATAGTAATAAACATTAAAAATAGACAAAAACGCCGGGCAGTGGTGGCGCACGCCTTTAATCCCAGCACTTGGGAGGCAGAGGCAGGCGGATCTTTGTGAGTTCGAGGCCAGCCTGGTCTACAAAGCGAGTCCAGGACAGCCAGAGATATTCAGAGAAACCCTGTCTCGAAAAACCAAAAAAAAAAAAAATAGACAAAAACCCAAGGAGCAGGGTAAGATGTCCAGCAGATAAAGGCACTTGCGGCACACCCTGGCAAACCGACTTTAATCCGGACTCCCGCCTGATGGAAGGAGAGAACAGACTACAAGGGATTGTCCCCCCGACCTTTCTCGACCAGTGCGGTGATAACATTCATACTCCTACAAACTTAATTTTAAAGCCCTCCCCCGCGCAAAAAACCCACCAGAGGTGGGAGGCACAGTTAGGCATAAAACTCACTTTAAGGTTCTGGGTTTAATGCTCAATATCCACACAAGAAAACTCAGCTAACTTTCATAGGATCTGTTTTCTATCGCTTGGCCTCTACTTTTCTTCTTGAAAGTTTTTCCTCTGAAAGTTAGTTTTTCTTTCTCTTTTCTAGTCAGTCTGCTGTGTTTTATAAACTTTCCCTTCATCATTATAGTTCACTTATAACCTGAGACTATTCTGAACAGCCCCGTAATTTCTCCGGTGTTGCGAGAGCGGCACGGGACCGTGCAAGCCTTGGCCTCCTTCTATGTGGAGATTACCAGCGCGTGTCCCCACGCCCGCCTGGGCGGCTCTGGGACCTTTAAAAATAAACTTCAGCTTAGCCTGTATCTTGACATCTCACGAAGAGTATAACCAAATTATTACACATCAAGAAGATATGTCCCAGCAGATCTGTCCCACTTCAGGAAGTGCTGACAGTCAGTCACAGTAAACCTTGACTCTGGGGGCTTTTAGCAACTTCAGACAAATCCCTCAAGACTACCTCTCTGGGACGCCCTTAGGCGGTCTTTCTTTTTACGTAAGACATGACTACTTTTCCGCTCACACGCGGTTACAGAATCCTCTGGGCTCACGTTTCGGGGTGCGGAGCCGCGCGTACAGCACCCAGCGTCGTCCCAGAGCCCACAGGTCGTGCAGCTCTCCATGGACACCACCCTCCACCTTGGCACCCTCTTCCACTCGCCCCTTCCTTCAGTTCCCCCCCTCCCCCACTCTTAGCTCCCCCGAAGGTGTGCGCCTGCGCCGTCCCTGGCCTCTCCAGGATTCAGAGGCGGGGCCACACCCCTTGGTCCCGCCCCTCACCTTCCTGGCCAATCCCGGGCCCCGTTCTAGGCTCGTCAGAATGGCGCTGCGGCTGCCCGGTGCCCGGATGTCCGCTGCCAGAGGCTCCGCCCTGCCACCGTCTTGCATCCTTCCGGCTCCGTCGTGGAAGGAGGACTGCGCCTCGTCTTCCTGAAGGTGGGGTTCGGGGAAGGCCATCCCGCGGTCACGCCGGCTGTGGGAAGGAAAAGTGGGCTCCCCGGGCTACTGTTTCCGGGTGCTCGGGGCGTGGGCCGAGCGGGGCTCCGGACTGGGGATCTGGAGGGCTTCCGGAAGCGCCGCGGGCGCTCGACCGGCGGGAGTTGAGGACCAGGCCGCCCGCGCGGCCGACCAGCCCCGCGGAGGCGCCACCGCGAGCGCGCCTGTGGGGGTTTCCATGGTGACAGTAAACAAGCCTCAACTGCCTCAGCTACAACTGCCAAGTCCCCGGGGTTCCACCCTCCTCTAGGTGCTCTGAGGGCCGGCGAGGTTCCGGATGTGAGTGGGAGCGTGGAGACAAGGAGCCCGAGGTGAGGGCCGCCAAACGGGTGGGCCGGCGACTGGGCCCGCCGGGCGTCGGGCCGCGGGCGTGGGACTTGGGTTGAGAAAGGGACAGGCCCGGGGTCGGAACCGCAACGCCCGTGGCCGGGCAAAGACCGCCCACGGAGGTTGGGACCGCGTGGCCGGAGGCTTGGGGGCCGGAGGCGAAGTCGAACGGGCTGCTTGCCGGGGTCCGGCCGCGTGATTGAGGTCTGCGGCCGAGGGGACGGGATCGGAAGTGTGGCGGCTCCCCGGCCGGGTCGGGCTGCGGGGACTGGGGCGAGGGGCCCTCGGGAGACCGCCTCCGGGGCCGGAGGGAAAGCGAGGCCGCAGCTGATCTCCGTACCCCCAGCCGCGCTCGGGTACTTGGGTGGCGGCCCGGGCGCTCCGTGTGGTTTAGGGGAAGGAAGGCGGCCCCTCACGTGGCTGGAGGCGCCCGGAGTTTCACAAGGCTGGGCGGGACGACTCCGCCCTCCCTCCGCCCACGCCCAGCCCGAGCGTACGGGGCTCGCTTTCTCCCCGTGGCGGCCCGGGAGCCCTGAGCGCCGGCGTGCGTTGGTCCCGTCCGCTGGAGGCGGAGCGTTTGGCTCTGTGGCCGCGGAACCCTTGCCTAGAGAGGTTAGTCGGCCGTTTTCCCTCGGTTCCCTGTACTTTGGGGCAGGTCTGTGGATCTTCACGGTTCTGGGGGAAACTTGAGGCGGGCCCGGCCTGCCTGGCAGTCCCTCCCGCGCGCTCTCCCGAGCGTTCCCGAGATGGCCGGCCGCAGCGGTGCCGCTCGCACCCGTGAGGCAGCCCTACGCGCCCCAAGACGCCCACCGAGCGGCCTTCGCCCCCTTTCCCGCCCCCTTCCCCCCCGGGGGCAAACATGGGCCTCCTTCCCGCCACACTTAGTGGCGGGCCGCGGCCTGCAGCGGGCTGCGGAGTGATTGGGCGAGCGCTCAGCGCGTGAGGCCGCCATGCGGCTGTGCAGGATGAGGCTCCCGGGCCCTAGGCAGAGTTTGGCTTTGACTACCGGAACTTCGTAGAACGCGGAGGGTTTTGGGTTTGGCCTTCCTTACGTTTGTGTGTTGTGTGGACAGTGGCGTGGAAGTAAGAGGACAACTGGGGAGAGAGGATTCTCCCCGTGGTGGGTCCCGGGGATTGAGCTGAGGTCACTGTGCTTGGCGGCGCAAATCCCTATCACGAAGCTGTCTCTGACCGGGAGTTTTCAAATAACTGAGAATCTTATAATTGATCAAGGCATAAGAGATCTTGAAGTAGTAGTCTTGTAAAAACGTTTACTTTTTCCTTGTACTGCCCAGTGGAGTCAAAGAAAACGTGATGTCATCTTGTGTGCTCAGAAATCGAGCTCAGGTCGCTGGATGTGGCAAGAAGCGGCTTTACCTATGGTACTTAATAAAAAATGTTAATGTCGGGCGGTTGGTGGCACGTACCTACAGGGCTACACAAAAACTGTCTCGTAAAAACAACAAAGAGATGTGTTTATGAATTTCTAGTAAAAATAGAAATAATTCAGATTTCTCGGTTAGGAAAAAATGTCCGTGAAAATTTCTAAACTATTTTCATTTTAACGTAGTAAATTTCTACTTCCAGTAGTGTTGAGAGATTGGTAGTTTATTCTGTTTCTGCCCGTCCTGAAATTATGTAGAGTAGGCTAGCCCTGGAACTCAGATTGCCTGTCTTTGCCTATTGATTACTGGTACTATGCTATAACTTAAAGTTTGATTTTTTTTTTTTTAAACATTATTGTAGTTTAGGCAAGCTTGAACTTTGATCTTCCTGCCCTTTATCTATCTACAATTCTTAGAACTAGGAAGTCTTTTTTTTTTTTAATACTGTTCAGTCTTTTTTCTTTTGTTTGAGGCCAAATTATGTAGCCACTGAAGATGACCTGAATCTCAGATCACCCACTTCCACCTAGATTGCTTGGATTGTAAGAACACCACACCTCATTAATAGGTACTGAGTATGTAGACACTCTACCAAGCCCCATCGTGCCCATTTTTTGAAGTTAAGTAACTTTTTTTTTCAGATTTGTTCTTTGATTATGTCTGTGTGATTATGTCTCTGTAAGCAGAGTTCAAGGCAAGGCTGGGTTTCATACAGTAAGTTTAAGGAAAGCATTGACACCCTGGCTTAAATACATACACAAGTAATTTTTAAAAATGATTACTTTTTCTTGAGGTAGTGTCCCATTACTAAGCCTTGGTTGGCCTGGAACTCACTGAATAGATGAGGCAGGCCTCAAACTCAATGATCCATCTGCTTTTGCCTCTAGAGTGCTGTGGATTGCTGCTGGCATTAAAGGCATGAAGCTCAAGCACTGCTAATAAATGGGTATTTTTTATGGTTTTCATTTGAAGTGTTTACAAAGCTTTAAGTAAACTAAAAGGGATTAAAGGCCAAGAGGGAGGTGCACTCCTTTAATCTCAACACTCAGGATGTGTGTGTGTGTATCCTGGACTCACTTTGTAGACCAGGCTAGCCTGGAACTCACAGAGATCTGCCTGCCTCTGCCTCCCGAGTGCTGGGATTAAAGATGTGTGCCACCACACCTGGCTCACTCAGGGTATATTAATCCCCGGGTACAGATGAGAAAATGAGGCTGCAAGAAATCACTTGCAAGGTCGTGCCTTCCTTTACTTTCCTGTCTCCAAGTTATGTGTTAATCAGGGTTTTTTTTGGGGGGGGGGCAACAGCAGAGGAAGTTTAAGGCTGCATACTTTGTTGTGCCGCAAAGTAAACCTTGAAAAGTTTATTGCTGGATATTTTCAGTTTTTTTACCCCCAAGACAAGGTTTCTCTGTGTCCCTGGCTGTCCTGACTCACTCTGTAGACCAGGCTGGCCTTGAACTCACAGAGAGATCCGCCTGCCTCTGCCTCCCAAGTGCTGGGATTAAAGGCGTGAGCAAGTGCTGGGATTAAAGGCGTGAGCCACCACCTCCTGGCATAACCGGAGCCTTTTAAATGCTAGGCAGTTGTTCTCATACTGAGCAGCATTAATTTTCCATACATTTCAATATATTTTTTTTCAAGACAGGGTTTCTCTGTTTAAAACAGTACTGGCTCTCCTGGGACTCATTTTGTAGACCAGGCTGACTTCTAACTCACAGTGATCCTCCTGCCTCTGCCTCCCGAAAACTGGGATTAAAGACAGGAGCCACCACACCCTGCAAATTTTAGATCTTAAATATGTGTGACACTAGTGAGTAGGGGTGGGCAGATGCTGCCAGGAGCTTTAGAGGTCGGAGAACAACAGCTTTTGACTCACTTTACTGGTGGGTTCTGGGATAGAACTGAGGTCACCTTTCATCTGCTTCAAGCAGATGGTTTTATTTATTGTACCTTTCTCCTCCGTTTCATCCCCGGGGTGAAAGACACTATTGAGAAGAGAATCTCTTTTTTTTTTTTTTTTTTTTTTTTTTTTTTTTTTTTTTTTTTC
>CAJQZJ010032121.1:11630284-11659116 GCA_907164525.1 Lophiomys imhausi
GCGGTTTTTCTTTTTTGAGACAGGGTTAAAGGCGTGCATCATCACGCCCGGCTAGGTTTATTTTTTTTAATAACATTTTAATTTTATGTGCATTGGTGTTTTGTCTGCACGTATGTCTGTGAAGGTGTCAGATCTTCACAGTTGAGTTGCAGATAGTTGAGTTGCCACGTGGGTGCTAAGAATTGAACCCAGGTCCTCTGGAAAACCAGTCAGGGTTAGCACTTCAAGGCTATCCTGGTCTACAAAGTGATTCCAGGACAGCCAAGGATACACAAAGAAACCCAGTCTCGAAACACAAAACAAGTTGTGGGGTAGTTTATATTCAGGAGTTAAGCACCCCTTCCACCATGTGGATGCTGGAGAACCAAACTTAGGTTGTCAGCCTCTCGGAGGCAAGGGCCTTTTAGGACTGAGTCATTTCCTCCAGCCCCGGAAATTGCTATACTGGAGACTGGATTTTACTGCCTAGTACTGGCTGTGGGGGAACTCACTTGGTAGCCCTGGCTGGTATGCTTTAAAATCAAAAGATCAGCTTGCCTCTTGTCTCCCGAGTGCTGGAATGCAAGGTAAGCACCACCATATCGGGCAATGACTTATTTTTAAAAACTTTTGGAGGCATGGCTGGAAATCAGTTTGTACACTAAACTAGCACTCATTTCAGCCGCCCTCTTGCCAGCCCCCAAGTGCTAGGATTAAAGGCTGTGAGCCACCACCTCTAGCAGGAGTTGTTTTTTTCCTTCGAGAAAGGGTTTTTCTGTGTAACAAGCCCGGCATGTCCTGGACTCGCTTGGTAGACCAGGCTGGCCTCGAACTCAAAGAAATCTGTCCGGAGTGCTGGGATCACAGGCGTGCGTCACCAAGTCCAGCCAGGAGTTGGCTTTTGAAGTTATGTTTCAGAGTCTATGGTCAAATGAAGAAAACAAAATTAGTATGTCGGCAGGTTTCTATTTAGTATCCCAGTACGAGGTGATTTGTTTTACTTGGCTGCGTCTTCAACTTTTTTTTTTTTTTTTTTTGGTTTTTCGAGACAGGGTTTCTCTGTATAACAGCTCTGGCTGTCCTAGACTCACTTTGTAGACCAGGCTGGCCTCGAACTCACAGATATCCGCCTGCCTCTGCCTCCCAAGTGCTGGGATTAAAGGCGTGCGCCACCACCGCCCGGCTTGCTTTAAAGTGCACTCCCCCATTCCTGTAGCGGGTAGTTTGGACTTTGCCCAGGTGGCTCGCTTCTTCGCTCCTTTACCGAGAACTCAGCGAGAAGTCTTCCCCTCTCCTTCCCCCACTTCCGGCGCCGGCCAATCGCACGGTTCGCAGGCCACACCTGCAGGCACGCTTTTCCCATTGGTGACATATTGGCGGGCCCGGCAGGCCACTTCCTCTGCACCCCGTGACCCGAGTCCGACTGCCGCTGTAGATCACGCGGTTGCTGCTTCCCGGACTCCGGACCCGAACGTCCGTTCTCTGATGGTGAGCCCCGCTCGGCGCCCGAACTCCAGGTTCCCAGTTGCGAACTTGACCGGGCTACCCTAGGAGTTTCTTGTTTCGATCCTTTCCAGTCCTCAGCCCGCGCGAGTTCCTACTCCAGCCCTCTTCCCCGCCCTCTGACTCTTCCCTTCCCCCACCCCCGAGGCTCGGGAGCCTCCCCGCCCCCGCCCGGAAGCTCCCGCCCGAGCCCGCGCAGGCCCCGGGGCGGACCTTCCTGCCCGGCCGGCGCTCTCAGCGCGGCGCGGTCGACTACCGGGTGCAGGCCGCGGAGCAGCGTCACCTTGCCTTCGGCCCTCCTTCCCGCCAAAACGCCGGTCTCTAGGGGCTCCGCTTCCGCACAAAGCGCGTGCCCCCTAGTCATTTGAACTTCCATTTCAGGTTGAGAACAAAAAGATGCACCTGGACTTTCCCCGGAGCCCTCTGCGTTTTTAAGGCGTCGGGTGGAGTTGGGGTTCGTAAGCCGCGTTCCTTATTGGAAATAGAAGTCACTCCTACCTTCCTTCCGTGGTAAGTGCTAGAGAGAAAAGGCAGCAGCTGGTACTTGAAGCCGCGCGGCTCTCGTGGTCTTGATTAAGGGCAGAACTTTCTGAGTAAGAAAACCTGCCTGGACGCGCTCCTGGCGTTCTCGAGGTTAGAACAAAATGGAGGGCGGGCGAGGGCGGGCTCCTAGTTGAAAACTCCGGCGACTTCCTGGAACACAAAGATTCATAGAGGAGGGTGCAGTAAGCCTCCTACCGAGCGGGCCCTGAACAAAAGAACTAGGTGGGTGGTGCTTGAGCCGCCTTGTTTGTTCGGCGGATAAACTTAACTAGTCCGGGATTCAAAGGGCGGACCTCGTTTATCTTACCTGGATCTACCCGAAGGCGGTGAAAATCCAGTCTAACCAGTATCACCGAGTGGATAGCTTGCTAGAAAAGCAGAGTCTCAGTCTGGGCTGTTTTTATTTTAAATTTAGGAGTGCATTTTCTAGTTCTGAAGTTGTGGAAACCTTTAAGAGCGAATGTAGGCCTTGCTGGCTACAGTATTAGGAGCCAGTCACCCTGAATGGCGTAAATGGTTCCGGTAGCGTGTCCTGCGATTAAAACCAAATCTCTGGGTGCACGGACAGCACTTTTAATAAGACCCAGCTTTCCCTCTGCTCTCTTCACTGGGCACACACATCTCCACAGTTCCCATGTTCACGTGTCTTGTGCCAGTGGGTAAAATGTAGGTCTAGCTGCCAGCTGTTTGTTTCCCTGTGGTGTCTCCAGGGAGGACTCAGGCATTCTCTACCACACTGGAAGTAGAAGAGTGGGGTAAAAGGGAGGAAGAAGAGAATCCAGTCATTAGGGGAAGGAACATATATGAAACCAATTGAAATGAAAGCCTGCTCTCAGGGTATTTGAAACTACTCTTTTTAAGTGGGTTTCTTAACACACACCCCCACTCGGTAGTATCTTACATTATAATCGAGGGAGTTATGAGACAAGGCAAACTTAATTACCTCTATTTTAAGACAACAGTGGGATAAGCTATCACAATTCCAAAATGAGGAATGCGGCATAATTATTACAAATAACTTATGTCATAAGGATTCAGCTTATGTCCTCATCGTTTGTGGATAACTTCACATGGGTATTGGTTATGGTTATATAGTGAAAAGCACATTCCTGTCGGGAGAGCTACCAAACAAAACAAGGCAGGAGGAGGGTCTTGGGTATCTGCACCGCTTCAATCAATCCAACCGGCTTGCCAGTGAAAGGGTTGCTGGCACTCCTTGCCCTCCCCTCATTTAAATTTCAACCACTACCTTTAAGCTCTGTGGGAAATTTATGTTTAATTCTCTGGTAAGCAAATGGGTTGTTTGCTAGTGTACCGTGCCCATGAAAAGAAAATGTAAATAACATGGAAGCCTAAATGTTGGGACTATAATACTTGTCTTTCTGACTTGGCAAGCTTGCCCTGAGTGCAGCTTCAGGAGGTCCCTTCTGTTACATGGAGTTATTTATTTTAAATTAAGTTACTTATTTTAAATTTATTTAAATAAATAAATAAACTCATCTTTTGTATAGATTCTGAGGCATTGAGACCAATCTTGGGTTTTGTGTTTTGTTTTTTTTTTAAAGGAAAATTTGTTACCTTCCATAAGTTTTCTACAGAAGCCTTCTGTGGTGGTTCTTTAAGGTAAGTTATTAAGATAAGTCACTGTAAGTCATGATAGATAGTAAAGTGTTGTTTTCTTTGGAGGATAAAACTATGTGATTAGTTTTAAATGCCTAAATGTTTTGGAAAGTTTTAATATTAATACTAAGAGCTATGGAGAGCACCCGCCATGGTGGCTCACACCTTTAATCCTAGCACTCGGAGGTAGAGGCAGGTGATCTCTGTGAGTTCAAGGCCAGCCTGGTCAACCGAAGAGTGCAGGTAACCAGAGAAATCCTGTCTCAACACCCCCCCCCCCCCCCAAAAAAAAAAAAGTAATAGAAGACCTTTTCTGAGTAAAAGTAAGCAGTAGGTATAGTCACATTGCAGGTAAGAATGCTTTCTTTCCCTGTTGCTGGAAGTACTTAAACTTTCTTCTCAGGCACCTAAAGTCCTATTCTTGTTCCTTTATGTGTCTTGTGTGTTTTAGCCTTGGCTAAGCTGCTACCTCTGAAGGGAGGTGTTGACCCCAAATGGCCAGTTAATCTCTTGCTAATCTTTGGCCTGCTGTGGTCTGTGCTCTGTCTGCTTAGAATGAGGAAACATTGGACAACAAACTAAGTAGAGTCCCATTGTGGTCTAGAAGATACCTTTTAAATCTGCCATAAACGGTGTTATAAAAGTGGAGGCTCAGGTTGTGGAGGATGAGATGTTTTGGGATAGGTATTTGAGCTTAAACCTTGAGGATTATCAGGATTTAGGTAGACAAGGTTGGGCAGAGGATATTTGGAGGGAGAATTAATTACTATGTGTGTCAAATCTTCCAGGGAACAGGGTGGGGAAACTGTAAGTACCAAGGAGAAAAAAAAGATAGGAGCTAAGAAAGATTTAGCTCTCCAATGTTTGTAGGATCCAAGGATTCTATTAGTTTACAGTTTTGTTTTAATAACCAGTGGGAAATAGGGCTTAGAAGTGGGGCATTGACATTCGGTTTCAGTTATGCTTAGAGAAATGTAGAGGTTGTGATAGGGTAGCAGGGAATAGGTTGTTCTAGGAATATGGGTACTGTCTGAGAGAGGAATACATAAAGAATAAAAGTTTGAACAAGGCTATGTGGTACAGGACTGTAATTCTAGCTACTAGGTGATGAGGCAGGGCCTTAAGTTTATGGTCTGCCTGTGCAACTTAGATATTGTCTCAAAATTGAAAGGTTTAAAAGAGGCTGGGTATAATATGTACAGCTCAGGGGCAGTATTTGCCCATCATGTGCAAGGTCCTGGTCTCAATTCCCCAATACCACCAAAAAAAGAAAAAAGTCATAGTATAGAGTTGTAAAAAACATCTAAGCTAACCATGTTTAGGTTTTTTCAACTTTATGGTTATGCGACAAGGTACTTGTTAAGCTTTTTGTATTTTGCTACCATAAAAATGGCTTTGTAGGAGAGATGGCTCAGCGGTTAAGAGCACTGCCTAGTGCTCTTCCAAAGGTCCTGAGTTCAATTCCCAGCAACCACATGGTGGCTCACAACCATCCACAACGTGATCTGGTGCCCTCTTCTGGAATGCAGGTGTATATGCAGATAGAGCACTCATGCATAAAATAAATAAAATAAATCTTTAAAAAAAATGGCGTTGTATTGACTTTGCCCAACAGTAGCTAAGGGAGATTTTCTGATCACACTTAAGACAGGCTAATTTAGGCTTTGATTTGAGTAGGTTGTGCATATCAAGGTTTTTTGTAGTTTTTTGCTTAAGGTAGGTTCAGTTTATGATTGGTTTATTGGGGTGTACACGAACTTTTTTTTAATTTTTTTGTTTGTTTTTTCGAGACAGGGTTTCTCTGTGTAGCTCTGGCTGTCCTGGACTCACTTTGTAGACCAGGCTGGCCTCAAACTCGCAAAGATCCGCCTGCCTCTGCCTCCCAAGTGCTGGGATTAAAGGCGTGCGCCACCACCGCCTGGCTGTACACGAACATTTTAATAGAAGAAAGTGTTTATTGGAGCTTACAGAAAGTTAAAGCTCATGATAGTGGAAGAGAGGCAGCAGGTGGCAGGGATGATGGCTGGATAGCTGGAGCAGGAAGCCACAGGCTAACATCTTCAACCACAATCAAACCAAGAGAGATTTAGAAATGGCCTGAATCCTTTAACAAGTTAAATGTTTTTATAAGATCATCTGTGGACTTGGTCAGATAATAGGGTTCAGACATAGTGAACATGACTGTATAATCACCACTTGGGAGTCTCAGGCAGAACCAGAGTTCCAGGTTAGTCTGTGATGGATATAAAGATCCTAGAAAACCTGTCTTAAGAACAGATAGGATTTAAGAATGAGGGTTAAGGTCTTGAATGAGATTGGTTGGATCTGAGGATTTCTAAGAATTGTTTGTATTTTAAGCTTATAGACTCAGGTAAAACAGGCATAGATATAGAATATGCTGTGTTCATTTGTGATATTGGGGTTGTGTGGCAGTTCAAGCCTTGGAGCTGTAGATAGGCCTTCAGGATTACAGAGGGCAGCCATATGTGACCATGGATACTGGGAGAACTGATTTGGAACATTCCAGGACGGAATGTTTAAAATCTGGAAACCCGCAGATGAAGTTAGGACATTTGTTCTCTTGGAACTCTGCAAAAAAAAAAAAGGAAAAATCTGTAAGTAGCTAGAGGCAAAGCTGACCAGAGGAGGTCTTATGACACTTTAGTACTGTTGACATTCAGTGCAAGGAGGCACTGCTCAGTGACTATAAAGGACTTTCTCTAAATAGGGTCCTAAGCAGAGTTGTAAATATAAGTTCATAGGTTTTGTGGCCTTGCTTTAGGGAATTCCTGGTCCCTTTGGAAGCAGAGAAAAGTTTTAAGCTGCCCAGGAATCTGAAGGGATGTTCCAAGAGCAGGCAGCTAGAGTAGTTTTGTAGATGTGGTTGTGTATACCTACTTTTCCTTTTTTTGTTCTGAGACAACTAGGGTAGTATAGATTGGCAGAAGCTGGCCTTGGAACTTCTCATCCTGTTTTTCAAATTCTGGGATTACAGGCATTGGACTCGTAGATCCACTCCCCTTCTTAGAGTCTCACTAAGTTATGCTCACTTTGAACTTACTGGCCTTGAGTTTGGGATCTTCCTGTCCTGGTCTGCAGAGTATCTAGTATTGCAGGCATTGCATTGTGACACCAATTGACACTATGTAGGCAGTATTTGAGGCCTGATTGGTAGGTAACCTGATGAAGGAAGCTCTCTTTACTACAGAGACTGGCTGGTAGGTTATGAAAGATGAGGAGTGTTCCTGCCCTCTGGTGGATAGAAACTAGGGTTGCAGCCAAATATGCAGGGTACTGGTCAGACTTAAAACAAATGGACTGGTTCAAAATGTCTGAAGTCCAGTGGATGAGAAACTAGCTTAAAGGTACTTTTCTACCCTGTTTGGATGCAGCTGAACTACTCAGCCAAAGGGAGTGTCCAGTAGAATCAGTTGAGCTGTATGGTGAAGAACTACATGTAGATTGTTTATTGGAGGGACTAAAATGACAGAGGGAGTCTGAGCTGGTTGAGGTAGAAGGAAAGATCAAGCCTATTAGAGAAACAAGAGAGGATACAATGTGGCATTTCCACACTGAGAAATTTCACCTAGATATTTGTAAGTTATTGGTAGAGCAGTGTCTAGGGATGGGCCTTAGGAGTTACTAGGAAATCATTGTGGAGAGGGAGTTAAGAGCATATAGTAGATCTTCTCCAGCAGGGTGAGTGAATTAAATCTGGGACCAGAGCACAGTCTGCCATAAAAGTATTACCTGATGACAAGACAGACTCCTGTCCTGGCTTTGAAAATGGAGTTAAAATCCCTACCTGACCCTGGGATCATAAACTCACCACTCCAACAAGCACATATGTACCCTGGATTCTTAGTGAACAGGAAGAATGGTAGAACATTATAGCAACACTACACTAAGGTTAGTTATATTGTTGGTTTATCAACTTTAGGTAAGGCTTAGGATTTGGTAACCAGTAGGTGTCTGCAACTTTAATTTACATGTCGATATTTATGTATATAAGGACTGTACAGACTGTTCCCCACTTGGCTTTCCCTTAGAGCTTGCCCTGTCTTTACCTTCAGGCAAGTTAACTTTTTAAATATGCAATATATTTAAAAGGGAGTTGGTGTCTACAGTCTACCTGTAAACCCCCCCCCCCCCATTTTTCCCTCAAGACAGGATTTCTTTCTGTAACACCTGGCTGTCTTGGACTCAGTTTGTAGACCAGACTGGTCTCAAAACTCAGATCCACCTGCCTCTGCCTCCCGAGTGCTGGAATTAAAGGCGTGTGCCATTTTAATTCCCAGCAGTTTCCCAATGCTAAGTCATATAATATAGTTCCATTAGTGCTATTCCACTAAGGTTGGGACAGGATGGCATTCTTGTCTGTGTTCTTACCTGGTGTAGATGCAGGTAAGTGTAATTTTTGTCAGTATTGAAGTTAATGATAAAATAGGTCAAATAATGTCATGTTTTCTTCTTACTCATAGTTCAAAATATGTGAGACTAAAATTTTTCTTATGATAAAATTTTTTTTTTTACAAAATTGATCAGTTCCTGTGGTCTAGGTTGGTTTTAACTAGTAACCAGAACTGATTATAAACTCTACATCTTCCTTGTCTTTATGTTAAATGGTGCTTACAAGTGTGTACTACCTTGCCTTGCTTGTCTGGCTGGTCTTTCTGTCTATCATCTGTATCTATCTATATCTTAATGTTTTGAGACAGGGTATGGCTATGTAGCCTTGGCTGGAACTTGGTATGTAGAGATCCACTTGCCTCTGGGTTCCTGAGTGCTGGCATTAAAGGTGTGTGCCATTACCCTCGGCCTGGCTATTTGTAAAAAAAAATATTTACAAGTGTGTAGATGAGTGTGCATGTGGAGGGCAGGGAAGAATCAGGGTCTTAGTGATTGAAACTCAGGCGGGTTTGGCGGCAAGGTAAATTTACCCACTCTATCTTGTTTTAATTTTTGAGAGTCTGATATAGGCCTCTAACTTGTTAATAATTAATGATAATCTGGAACTACTTGCTAGAACTTAGATTTCTACTTGCCAAATATATTTATCCATGCTTAAAAAATCCTTTTATGCCAGGCGTGGTGGCACACGGCACTTGGGGAGGTAGAGGCAGGCCAATCTCTGAAATCAAGGCCAGCCGTGTCTACAGAGTGAGTTCCCAGGACAGTCAGGGCTACACAGAGAAACCCTGTCTTGAAAAATTAAAAAAAAAAAAAATCCTTGTACATTGTGGGTCTTGATGTCTTGATTGTATAGGCTTTTTGTGGCACTGGGTCTTTCCTTTTGATGCTGAGTCAAACCTGACACACACTGGGTAAGGTGGTTCCTGCAGAGCTAATGACCCTGCCTGGTGTTTCATTTACTTACGTTAACTCTGTAAGTTTTTGATTGCAAACATTTCTTCAAATGGCTTCCAGGTTTTTTTGTTTGTTTGGTTTTGTGTCCTTCGAGAGAGGGATTCTCTGTGTATTCCTGGCTATCCTTTGTAGACCAGGCTGGCGTTGAACTTGCAGAGATTTGCCTGTCTCTGCCGCCCAGCTTGGGGTTTTTTGTTTTTGTTAGGGTTTTTATCTTCTGTGTTTATGTTTTTTAAAAAGTAAACCTTGGAGTTTACTTTTTAAAGATTAGGACTTAGACTTCAGCCCAGTTTTGTCTAGAATGCGGAATTTTTGCCCAGCTTGCTTGCTCGTCTGCTTTTATTTTTATTTATTTTTTACAGTTTTCGAGGCAGTTTCCACTATGTTTCCTTGACTGTCCTCAACTCACTTTGTAGACCAGGGTAGCCTTGAACTCACAGATCCGCCTGTCTCTGCCTCCTGCGTCACCATACCCAGCCACTTTTTTTTTTTTAACACCCCCTTCAAGACAGGGACTTACTATGTATCTCTAGCTGTCCTGGAATTTGCTCTGTAGAGCAGGCTAGTCTCATTCATGAGACCACTTGCCTCCCAAGTGCTGGGATTAAAGGCTTGTGCCACCACTACCTGACTACTTTTCAATTTTTAACAAGTGAAGTATTGCCTGGTTTTCTTTTTTGGATGGCACGCTCATTCATGTAAACCAGACTGGCTTGAAAACTCACAGAAAACTACATGTCTGTAAGGAGTATGCCACTGTTGCTTGAAAGTAGCTTTTCCTAACGTTTTATTTTCATTCATCCTTACCTTTCATCTGTGAAATGGGGGAAACAGTTTTAAATGAATATCTTTACTATGCATATTAAATGAAAATTGTATAAAGTAGGTTTTTCTTTCTTTCTTTCAGCTACAAAAAATTGCCCAAGCTTGTGTGACATCAGCCCTGTCAAGTGTCCATGATGCTGGGCCCTGAGGGAGGTGAAGGCTATGTGGTCAAACTTCGTGGCCTACCCTGGTCCTGTTCAATTGAGGACGTACAAAACTTCCTCTCCGACTGCACAATTCATGATGGGGTCGCAGGTGTTCATTTCATTTATACTAGAGAAGGCAGGCAGAGTGGTGAGGCTTTTGTTGAACTTGAGTCAGAAGACGATGTAAAATTGGCTCTGAAAAAAGACAGGGAAAGCATGGGACACCGGTATATTGAGGTGTTCAAGTCACACAGAACCGAGATGGATTGGGTGTTGAAGCACAGTGGTCCAAACAGCGCCGACAGTGCCAATGATGGCTTTGTGAGGCTTCGGGGACTCCCGTTTGGATGCACAAAGGAAGAAATCGTTCAGTTCTTCTCAGGGTTGGAAATTGTGCCAAACGGGATCACATTACCTGTGGACCCGGAGGGCAAGATTACAGGGGAGGCCTTCGTTCAATTTGCCTCACAAGAGTTAGCTGAGAAAGCTCTAGGGAAGCACAAGGAGAGAATAGGACACAGGTATATTGAAGTGTTCAAGAGCAGTCAGGAGGAAGTTAGGTCATACTCAGATCCACCTCTTAAGTTTATGTCTGTGCAGAGGCCTGGGCCCTATGACCGGCCTGGCACAGCCCGGAGATACATTGGCATTGTGAAGCAGGCAGGCTTGGATAGGATGAGATCTGGTGCCTATAGTGCAGGTTATGGGGGCTATGAAGAATACAGTGGCCTCAGTGATGGCTATGGCTTCACCACTGACCTGTTTGGGAGAGACCTCAGCTACTGTCTCTCAGGAATGTATGATCACAGATACGGAGACAGCGAGTTCACAGTGCAGAGCACCACCGGCCACTGTGTCCACATGAGAGGGCTGCCCTACAAAGCGACAGAGAACGACATTTACAACTTCTTCTCTCCACTCAACCCTGTGAGAGTTCATATTGAGATTGGCCCTGATGGAAGAGTGACGGGAGAAGCTGATGTTGAGTTTGCCACCCATGAAGAAGCAGTGGCAGCTATGTCGAAGGACAGGGCCAACATGCAGCACAGATACATAGAACTCTTCCTGAATTCAACAACAGGGGCTAGCAACGGGGCTTATAGCAGCCAGGTGATGCAGGGCATGGGAGTGTCAGCTGCCCAGGCAACTTACAGTGGCCTGGAGAGCCAGTCAGTGAGTGGCTGTTATGGGGCCGGCTACAGCGGTCAGAACAGCATGGGTGGATATGATTAGTATTTTAGGAACATTTGAGTTATTTCAATCAGAAATTTCACAGGCAGCCAATAAAGCAGTCAAGAGCAGTTTATAACTCTAGAGGAAGCTGGGGGACCCACTTTGCACCATGAGTTTGTGAAATCTGGATTAAAAAATTACCTCTTCAGTGTTTCTCATGCAAACTTTTCTTCTAGCATGTAATATTGAGTAAACTAAAACTATTTTCTTCCGCTTTTCTCAATTAACATTTTTGGTAGTATACTTAAGAGTGATGTTATCTGAGTTAAGTAGTTTTAAGTATGTTGAGTGGATCTTTAAGCACACCACAGTGAACACACTGGGGACATGTACTTTCCTGGAGAACTCAAAAGGTGCTAGATCCCTGATGCAAAGAGAAGCATTTCTCATGTTCATTCTAGTTTATATTTTCATTTAAAATCTTTAGGTTAAGTTTAAGCTTTTTAAGAGTTAGTTTTGAGAATTGAGACACAAATACTAATACTGTAGGAATTGGTGAGGCCTTGACTTAAAAGCTTTCTTTGTACTGTGATTTCCTTTTGGGTGTATTTTGCTAAGTGAAACTTGTTAAATTTTTTGTTAACTAAATTTTTTTCTTAAAATAAAGACTTTTTCACAATGACTGGCACAGCTTTACTCAGCGAAAGGCAGCAAACTGGGGGGTTGAGAAGGATTTGTTTAATACTATTATTTTCCAGAAGGATTTGAAAAATAGTGGTAGCTGGGTGGGGTGTCTCAAGCCTCTATAAAAACCTAACACTTGGGAAGCTGAAGATTGGCCGACATAGGGAATTCCAGGCCAGGCATGGTATATGGTAGGGCACTGTCTTGTAAAATAAACGGTACGTGCGTTGTAGAGACAGTGGCTAAAAACAGCCTAGTATTCATGAGGAAATGTGTATTCCGTGCCTCCTATGATTATATATGCTATATACTCCTGAAAATGTTTACACATTTGTGTGGTTTTTGCCTGCACATATGAAAGTGCACTGCATGCATGCCTGGTGTCTTGAGGTGACCAGAAGAGGTCAGATTTCCCAGGAACTGGAGTGCTGTGTAGTTACTAGGAACCCTACATAGACTGCTGTAAGTGCTCTTAAAAGTTGAGCCATCTCATACTTTTTTTTTTTTTTTTTTTTGGTAGTATTTAGCTTTTTTTCTGCTGGAATCCCAACATTGTAAATACCTAGGTATATTTATTATGGAGTGGGTGTTCAATCAGAGATTGTGACAAAGGCTACTCTTTCAGGGGCGATAAGTACATACATTGCATATCTCCAAAAACCAGTTGTAGAAGAATGGACATAGGAATCCTTGACCTGCCTCTTGAGTGTTTGGCAGATTCTTGACCAGTAAACCATGTGTCCTGGCTGTGTTTTAGAGGTCATAGTCTGGTTTCCAAACTAGAAGCCATAAGTTGTTTCCGGCAACACTAGACAAAATAACCCAACTCAAAGGGTTATTAGAGGAGTTTCATAGTAAGTACCTTGGCTGCTTTTGTGCTGTCCTGGAAAATAAGGCAGAATAAACTGGATTGAGTTCACCAGAGGTCTCAGGTATGTATAAGGTCCTTTAACCATGTGTTAATAGCAATGGGTTCCTAGGCTTCCAACCCTGTTGTGTGGCTTCAGAGCCCACTATGTTTCTCCCAAGACAAATCAGGAAGCACTAGAATGAGTCTGGGGTTAGAGGTGAGGGAGTAAGCAACCTGAATGTACTCCAGGAAAGAATCTTACCCTGGCAAAATCTAAAATGCTGGGTGTGGGAACACTTAACTCCAGAGGCAGGATCAGGCTAGCCAAGACTTGAAATTGAGTTCAAATTCCTCATCACTTATAAACAGCTTATTGAAGCTATGGATCTTGCAGACACTTTTGAATTCCAGGTAACATTGACTATCCCATCTTAAAACACTTTTTTGGTTAGATTTTGCTGTTGTATGTATGCATGTATGAATGAATGTATGTGCCACATGCCTGTTTGATACCTGAGGAGGTGGTGAGCCTCCATGTGAGCACCTGGAACCAAACTGGTCCTTTGCAAGGAGTCTTAAACACTGAGCCACCTCCCGCTCCCTCCCTCAACAACAAATTTATATTTGTGTTCGTGGGCTCATGCATACCAGTCTGTAAGAAGGTACAGAAATTGGTTCTACTGGGCTGAACTGAACTTTGGTTGGCAACAAGTGCCTGTGCCTTCTGAGTAGTCTTTCCAACTCAAGTGCCCACATTGTAGATATAGCACTCCATTTTCTAAGGCTTCAACACTGCTTAAAAAGACTTGACCCTTATTTTCACTATGATTGCTTCACCTCAGGAAGAACTATTAAAGGAATGTGGCAGGAGACCCTGATAGTCAAACGGATGAAGTATTAAACAGGAGTAAATGTCCCAATCACAGTGAAGCCTGCTTGCTGAAGTTTTTACAGCGAAGTGTCAGTTATCACCAAGTAGGTCACAGTGGTTTAGTGTGTTGTAGCCCATGTTAACTTCAAATTCTTTGGCTTGACTTTGAACTCCTGATCCTTCTGCTTCTACTTCCCAAGTGTTGAGATTATGTGTGAATGGCACCATGCTCATTTAACATTTAAAATCTTGTGAGGCTGGGCTTGGTGCAAACAGTTAATCCCAGCACTTGAGTTCGAGGCTGGCCTGGTCTACAAAAGATCCAGGACAGCCAAGATTATTACACAGAGAACCCTGACTGGGGTTGGGGAGGACTGAGTTGATAGGAAGAAGATGAAAGGGGGCAGGAGTTGTGAAGTTGCTTCCTGACAGTGCAATAGTTTTGTGAGCGCTTCCGGTGGCCTCACGTAGGAAAGCCTGGGGAGAGGCAGTTCTCAACCAGAACTCAGGAGGAAAAAGCCTGAGGCCCTCTATACTTTGTACATATCTGGAGCTAATGCTAGCTCACCTGTGTCTTGCGGCCCCCCCCCCCAAAAAAAAAAAAAAAAGCAAAGCCAGGGTTTCATGTGCTCTCATACCTCTACCTTTGGTGCTGCAGAGCAGGCTTGTGATTTGGTACTGTTTACTGACTGATGGTGATATACAGGACACTAAGGCCTTGCACCTCAGAATGGTTGCTAATAGGAGTGGGGTACAGGATCTAAATTTCAGGAAACATTTTAAGATTAGAAATATCGCCTAATTGCTAGAGTGCTTTTGTAGCATTCCCGAAGCCCTCAATTTGTGCCCCAGCACCACAGAAACCAGTGTGATGGCCCACACTTAAAATCCCTGTGCATGGGAAAATGAAGGCGAGAGGAACAGAGCTTCAGGGTCATATTTTGTTTCAAGGCCAGCGTGGGCCACAAGCAGTGTTGGTAGCCTGAAAGCAACAGTTAACGTGAGCTTCCTGCTACCACAAAGCAAACACAGGACAGAAGAGCACCGCCAAATGCCTCAAGGGGGCGCTGCTGTAGCACTGGCATCTCGCCCACATTCCTGTCACACTTGGAGAGGCACAGGTCATTTTTTGCCCCCTAGATATTTGCATGTCCTGGTCCATTATCCAGGGCAATTGTGTAGCAAAATTTTCTTTTCACCTTTGAGGTAGAATTCAGATGCCTTTTGGGTCCAATTCTGGGCCACTGCTGCTACCTGCCCAATTCCTGCTCCAAACACCCAGCATTCTGCCTTAGCCAAGTAGTTTGTTGTTGCTACCTCCTCTACCAAGAGGTCCTTGCCCCAGGGGCCCCCCTTCTGCCATTTTCTGTTCAACTCTTCATACTGTTGTGAAACTCGTGGGTGCACTCACATCCCAGGACACTGGACGAGGTTTCCCATGTGCTGGTCTGAGGACTATACAAGATTTTACCAGAGTGGGTCAACGAAGTCTCACTGAGGATCATTCTAAGTTATGTCACGTGGAGGTGATTTGTGTCAGAATTGCTAGGGTCTCTAGGGACAAAGTGAAAATTCTAGTCCTTGGATAAAACATTGTGGAACCTTTTATGATGAGTTCATTCCTGTGGGTTTTGCTGGACTGGGAGCCACGGGAGAGGAGAGCATTTGGGGCACACAATTAGGTTCTCAAAGTAGGATCTTGCTGGGAGTGGGCTTCTGGATAAATAGCTATAGGGGACAGAGAACTCAGTCTTACATACCTGCCCTCCCCACCACATGCACAGAGGGGTCCCAACACCACAGAAGGGAGTGGCAAGACCAGTTTAATATAAAATAAGCTTTGGACACTGTCCCATCACTGAAGACTTAATTGTATGCTCTAGAGAGGCCATCCTGGAGGAGAAGGTCTTCTACAGAGGGAAGGAACAGCAGGAGCTGCCTCCAGCGTGGTCCTGTGTTCAGTTCAGCAGGTACTGCCAGAGCCTGTAGAGAGTTGGGTTCTTCAGTGACCTGCTACCCCATCACTCTCCATTCCTACATCTCACCAGAGGCCCAGCTCACCTGGAGTGATGAGTGGAGTGGCTTTTGTAGGTAAGGGACTAGAGAAAGAAAGCACTCAGATGAGCATCAAGATCTGTTGTCCCTTCAGAAATTCCTTTTCCCCACTCCTACAAGGGCATATCATATCTTACATTTATGTATTTGAGCTTTGGAGACGGTTTCATGTAGTAGCTCAAGGCTAGTGTTGAAGTTGGTGTATAGCCAAAGATGACCACCTGCTAATCTTCCTACCTCTACCAAATGCTGGGATTACAGGTGTGTACTGCCATGTTTAGCCAGGGGCACAAGCCTTAACACTGTTCTTCCATATTAACATATCAAAGGACAGGGTTTTCCCTGATTTGGTATCTTCAGAGACATCCTATTTTGAGCCTAATGAATAGGCAAGATGTAGTGGTTCTGTTGGTCCTAGAACTTTTATCACCACATACGTGTGCTCAGCCAGAGATACATATAACTGGGTCATTGTCTTACCCAGGCTTATGACTTCGCTTACATTTGCACTTGCCACCTAGGAGAGGAAGAACATAGTCAGATACAGCCTAAGTCTGAGCCTTCCTCTCCCCACTCTGCCAATCCCTCTACTCACTCAGGGCCATGGCGATTCCAGCGATGCACAGGAGCCCGGCAAAGATCATTCCACCCAGTTGCAGGCTCTCCCAGTCTGGGGGTGTAGGGCAAAGAGGGGACAGCGCTTTACCTCACACATTCATTCAAAAGGTAAATTTATTGGGTTGGGGGTGTAACCTTGTAGGAAGCCTTTATAAGCACCCACTTGCCTTAAGTGCTTGCCCACATGACAGCGCAGGCAGAGAAAAAGAGACCAAGTGATTTAATAGGTACATCATGTAATAGTATCTCATGGGGACAAAGTGCCATGAGGGACACATAGAAGAACCTAGAAAGCTGGGCATGGTGGGACACACCTTTAATCTCAGCACTCAGGAGGTAGAGGCAGGGGGTCTCGGTGAGTTCAAGGCTAGCTGGGTCTACAGAGTGAGTTCAAGGACAGCCAGAGATACACAGAGAAATCCTGTCTCAAAAAACCAAAAACCGTCAGGTGGTGGTGGCGCACTCCTTTAATCCCAGCACTTGGGAGGCAGAGGCAGGTGGATCTCTGTGAGTTCGAGGCCAGCCTGGTCTACAAAGCGAGTCCAGGACAGTCAGGGCTACATAGAGAAACCCTGTCTAGAAAAACCAAAAAAAAACAAAAACCAGTTGGGTGTGTTGGCGCACACCTTTAATTCCAGCGCTTAGGAGGCAGACGCAGGTGGATCTCTGTGAGTTCAAGGCCAGCCTGGTCTTCCCGGCTTCCAACCCAAGCTTCATGCACTAGGGCATCCTCTCTCCATTTCATTGAGTGAGCTCTCACAAGGTTTGGTGTCTCACTCCACCTTGTCTGTAGTGGGTTATGTACCATCCTCATCAATTGGCCTTGCAGAAAGGTCTAAGTAGACGAGGTTGAATGGGATGGTGTGGGGAGGGGCAGGGGTTGGTGTCAATTCTTACCATAATAGAAGGGACTGTCTTTATCTGCAGTAAATGAAAAACAAGTAAGCAAACAAGTACCAGCACTAAGAGACAGGATGTGGGGGTCTTAGACGGGAAATGCAGGCAGGTGGCAGATATCGCTTGCCAGGGTACAGTGGTAGGTACTCACCAATTGAGTCATTGGCTTCCAAGGCAGGTATACCTGGGTGGGAGAAGCAGAAGTGTTGCTTATTATTTTAGACACTGGTGTCTAAAAAGCCAGCTATCTAGAGGGGTCTGGGAAGTGACCCTGGGCCCACCAGATCCCTGTCATATCTTCCCTTATCCCAACCAGACCTTGGCTTTTGCAACTCATTCTGAGACCCATGGTTCACAGCCCTTCCTATTGTCCTGCTTTCTTGTGCTCTGAAGCAGATGGCTGGTTCATTTGTAACCTTGTTCAAGAAGCTTTGGACAGAGCCAGGCTCTTTGCTTCTTAAAGAAACAGCCTACCTTAATGTGCATTGTCTATTTTTCATAGTCCACTGACTCAATAGTCATTAAGCAATTTTTTCAGTGCCCTCATTTCACCTGTGCTAGTGTTTCGGGCAGCTGAGAGTTTAAATGTAAACACTTTTATTTGGGCAGCAGTCATCCTTGGGGAGAGGCTGTCTGGTCTCTGCTGCCCTGGTGGGTGGAGTGTATGGAGAACTCACCTGCTAGTGCTAGGAGAAAGACACAGGTCATTCCCTCCATATCCAGGATGCAGGGCAAGGTTGCAGGCTGCGGGGTGAGACAGAATAGAGGTGGGTGGATTTGGGTCTGTGATCTGTGACCTGCCACAACCCACCCCATTAGTAAGGGGCAGAATTGATGTGAGAATTAGAGTTATGAATCCCATATAGGCAAGCACTTGAGAAAATGAGTATTTTCCACTTTTATGTCTACAGATGGCACTAGTGACTGGCTGGGTATGTGGATTGGTTAGTTCAAGTTAAGTGTTTAGAACAGAACACCCTGAAGTGACCAAGGAGGGCTTTGTGAAGAGCTTCATAAAGATACTATCATGGGCTGGAGAGATGGCTCAGTGGTTAAGAACACTGGCTGCTCTTCCAAAGGACCCTGGTTCAAATCCCAGCACCCACATGGCAGTTCACAGCTGTCTCTAATTGCTGTACTTGGTGGTGGTGCACACCTTTAATCCCAGTACTTGAGAGGCAGAGGTAGGTGGATCTCTGTGAGTTCAAGGCCAGCATGGTCTACCAAGTGAGTACAGGACAGTCAAGGATACACAGAGAAACCCTGTCTCGAAAAACCTAAAAAAAAAAGATACTATCATTGTCTTCCTCCTCGGAGGTGGGAACAAACGGGAATTAAGGAAGATAAAACCAAACAGTCAAAATCAGGTGTCTATTCTAACTCATGGTAGGAGCTAGGCTTTCCTAACTATGTGTCCAGGCCCTGGCTATCGTACTCGAAACCATCTGGGCCTTGGGGTATCCAGGCCGAATTGTAGACTGTCTCAGAATCCAGCACCAGGGCTGGAGGGTGTAGTTCCAGGCCTCCTCTTCTGGAGTCAGGGACTCTGCACCAAGCAGCCCCAGCCAGGTCCACTCAAGAGCATAGGTACCTGCTAGAGATGTCTGCTGGTGTGTGTGACACAGCCCCTTTCTCCTGTGAGTAGGTCCTACCCAGGGCCCCATTTACACATTGTATGTGACAACCATTGTGTAGCTGGTTTTTAGAGAAAAAGCCCCTCTGTGCAATGGTAGCTCTAGGCTGTTGTCAAGGGTTCAGTTCTTAGGACACTGTTACTATCTACTATACTTGGCTCTGGTGGCCTAAAGAGATCACAGATCCAGTGCTCATTGGCTGGGCTCAGTCCCCTCTCATCCACTTGCCAGCTGTGTGACTTAGTAGGTGATATCCCTGTCTTTCAGTGTCCTGTAAATAATAGCAATCTTGTACATTATGCAGATGAAGCTAAGTGAGCCATGATAGGTCAATCCTAAAAATTACGCCCAGCACCAAAAGCCCCAAACTCTCTGCTCCACAGTCACAAAGTCAGACTCTCTAGGCCTGGAGAAGCCATCTCTGTTTTCACAACCCCTCAAAAGTTCCTCACTTCTCAGAGTCCAAGAAGGTCAGCACCCACCAGTCCTTCCTCAGAAGGTCTTGGTCACCCCTTCCCCACTTCCCAGTAGCACATTGAAGACCTAGCAGATGTCTACTCACCCCGGAGATCTCCCAAGCTAGGTGAGTGGTACAGGGTGCAGACAGCAAGTCTGAGGACAGCCTGGGTGGGTTCCGCTCTTCTGCTCTTTAAACCCAGGGGCCCCGCCCTGGGCCACACAGCAGCAGTCTGGAGGGAACTGGTCCTGCCTCTTATGCTCCCATAGCCAGCCCTCCCCACTTGCTCTTAAGGACACAGCTCACTACACCCAGGGTAGAGCCAGTGGTGGGTCCCAGGCTACTTAGAGCTAAGGAATGAGAGACAGAGAAGAGAGAATTATGATTGCTGGGTTTCATGAAGACCCTGCCCCAGAGGAAAAGGGGGCTTCCTTAGTCTACCTAGGTCTTAAAAGAAAGCTCCAGGGTTGGTAGGATGGCTCAGCAGATAATGGTGCTTGTTACCAAGACTGACAATCTGGCTTTGAGCCCCAGAACCCACAGGGTAGAAAGAAAGCTGACTCTCAGAAGTTGTCTCTGAACTCACCACACGCACACACACACACACACACACACACACACACACTCAGTCTAAACAAATATAATAATAAAAAAGGCCCCAGGGGGTTTAGGGTTCTGGCTTCTTGTGACAACAGTGGGGTTCAGGGCTGTGTGGAATACCTTAGGGACAGTGAGGTGGATAATAGAGACTGGTAGCTGCATTGTTTTTACTTGAACCCAGTGTTCATGGAGAGAAAGGGCTGGGTCTAATGGGTACACATTGGTTCATTGACCATCCTCTAGCTACACGCTGACACCTTGAGATTTGGGGACCCTACTTTAGGCTGAAATAAACTTTTCCCAGCCTTGGTAGACTTTTGCCTGCTTCACTAAGAGGGAGGGCATGCCAGGTAGAGGACAGCCTCCTTTGTCCACTGCTAGCCAGATTCATCCTACCATGTGCCTTTGGATGATACACTAGGCTCCTCTGCTCTTTTCCAAGTGAAGGAGACTTGTTCCTGTCTAGGAGGTCATTGCAGACAAGTTGAGGGTGTCTGTCTTGGGTAGGAGGAGGAGGGCTGTTAAAGGGTTTAACAGTTATTTTCCCTTTAATTTTATAAATGTGTTCTGCCTGCATGTGTATTCCACTGTATGTGTGCCTGGAGCCCACAGAAGCCAGAAGCCAGTGTCAGATCCCCTGGAACTTGACAGTTGTGAGCAGGCGTGTGGGTGCTGGGAATCAAACCCAGGTCCTCTAGAAGAGCAGCTAATGCTCTTAACTGCTGAGTCAACTGTACAGCCACCCTTCCCCAAGCACTTTTTTTTTTAATGGAACACTTCATAGATTTACATTTCATCCTTGTTTAGGGCTATGTTAACCTTTCTGTTTTCAATTTTAGTATATATGCTGGTGATGCAAGCATAAAATATTTTTGTGTATGTATTCAATGTGTGGTCTATGTGTGCATGTACCTGTGCTGTGTTTTGTGTCTACTTCTATTGCTTTTTACCTCAAAAAAATTTTTGAGATGGGATATCTGTGTAACTCTGGCTGTCCTGGAACTTACTATGTAGACCAGGCTGGCTTCAAACTCACAGAGATCCAACTGCCTCTGGCTCCTAAGTGTTGGAATTAAAGGCGTGCGCCATCATGTCTGCAATTACAGACAGCTGTGAACTGCCATGTAGGTGCTGGGATTTGAACTTGGTTCCTTTGGAAGAGCAGCCAGTGCTCTTAACCGCTGAGCCATCTCTCCAGCCCTCTTCTTCTCTCTTGAGTTAATACTGTCTGTGGATTGTTGGCTGGTTTTGTTGGCTTGATCATGTGCAGGTAAACATGCTGCAGTAAATTCATGAACGCAACAGTTACGTCATGTCCAATCATTTTACCACGTTCCACCCTCCAGCTCTTAAGTTCTTTCCACTCCCCTTCCTCAGTGTTCCCTAAATCTTGTGGTTTTTGATACAGAAGTCTCATTTAAGGCCAAGCACTCAGCCAGGCATGGTGGTACATGTCCATTGTCCCAGCACTTGGGAGGCAGAGGGAGGAAGATCTCTGTGAGTTCTAGGCCAGCCTGATCTACATAGAGAGTTACAGGACAGCCAGAACTATATAGTAAGACCCTGTGTCAACAATACAACATAACACAAAACAAAACAACCAAATAGATAAATGAATAAATAAGCCAAGCGTGGTGGTGCACGCCCTTAATCCCAGCACTCAGGAGGCAGCGACAGGTGGATCTCTGTGAGTTCAAAGCCAGCCTGGTCCACAAATCAAGTCCAGGACAGCCAGAGCTCTGTCAGATAGAGAAACCCTGTCTCAAAAAACCAAATAAATAAATAAATAAATAAAAAATAGACTGAGCAGTCCAGCAGTCACGTATTCTCAGCGCATTGGCCAGTTATGAGTCTGCATTAACTGCTGACCACTGCAGAGAGAAGCTTCTCAGGCCAACACTGAGGGAAACAGTGATCTATGTGTACACATGACTGCTTAAAATGTGGCTTGACAAACAGATCCATTTAAGCAAGACAACAGTAGTAGGTTCCTCCCAGAGCCTGTGACCTCCTGAACCAGAGCTTTTGACCAAGTTGACAGCACCAAGTCTGAATTCCCTGCTGTGCAATTCATGGTGCTGGGGTTCTGAGCACGCATCCCCCACTGTGCCTCATCTGGCTGTTTTATCGGTGCTGGGCATCAACTCAGGTCCTTGTACTTGACAGGCACTTTACCAACGGGAGCTCTCGCCCCAGCCCCTGGACTGTATTTGTTTGATAAGGATCTCTGGGCAATGTTAAAAGTTAGAATGGCCGGGCGTGATGGCGCATGCCTTTAATCCCAGCACCCTGGAGGCAGAGGCAGGGGAAGCTCTGTGAGTTCAAGGCCAGCCTGGTATACAAAGTGAGTCTAGGGCAGCCAGGGGTATACAGAGAAACCCTGTCTCGAAAAACAAAACAAAACAAAGAGTGAGAATGAAGGCATTTGGGAGAAGACCCTGAAAGGATCCAAGGAACTGGCATAGACAGTCAAATGGAGCCCTGGGATTCCCTTCTGTTCCCAAGAGAGCTCCGCCATGTTTCCCTCCAACCCCAGGTCACCTCTCGGGGCAGTGTCTGGTCCTGGGATTCCTTTCTGTTCCCAGAGAGCTCCGCCATGTTTCCCTCCAACCCCAGGTCACCTCTCAGGGCAGTGTCTGCACTGCACATGTTCATCACATGACTTCTTTCATTTCCTACCAGCCCCTCACAGTCTGCAGCTGACCAAGCAAACCTTTCTCAAAATAAATGCTTGGTTTCCCCCTTAAACCCATCTGCCTTCTCTGTCACCTACACAATGGTGAAGTGGGAAACCTGAGCAATCATCCTAGATATTTATTGTCCCTGAATCTCTGAATCTATTCATTAAATTTTTTGTTTTTTTGTTTTTCGAGACAGGGTTTCTCTGTGTAGCCCTGGCTGTCCTGGAACTCACTCTGTAGACCAGGCTGGCCTCGAACTCACAGAGAGCCACCTGCCTCTCTGTCTCCCAAGTGCTGGGATTAAAGGCATGCACCAACACGCCTGGCTCATTAAACTTTTAAACTGTTTGTTTGTTTGCTTGCTTGTTTTTTTTGTTTGTTTGTTTTGAGACATGGTCTCTCTGTATATCCCTGACTGGCCTGAAGCTTACTGTGTAGACCAGGCTGGCCTCAAACTCACAAATTCACTTACTTCCTTAACATAGGGTCTCTCACTCCGTCTGGAGCACAAAGATTTTGGCTAGGCTGGCTGGCTTGTGAGCCCCATCAGTCTCCCTTTGTTTCATTTCCCCCTACCCCTCCCCCCACTCATTGAGGTTGGCAAGCTTAGGGAACAGCACATACCTCTTTTTTTTGTTTGTTTTGTTTTTTGAGACAGGGTTTCTCTGTGTAACAGCCCTGGCTGTCCTGAACTCACTCTGTAGACTAGGCTGGCTTTGAATTCACAGAGATCCACCTGCCTCTGCCTCCTGAGAGCTTGGATTAAAGGCATGTACCACTACTTCCCAGCCACATACCTCTCTTAATAATGTAATTCTCAGTCCAAGGCCCTTCCTTGCATGTACTATGAACACACAGTCCTCTCTAAACAATGTACCTCCCAGCCTGCTAGTGACCTAGGTCCTCCCACCTGCACCAAGCTGCATGCACATCCCACTCTAACAATGGGATAAGTTTCTTCTCTCCATAACAACCATCAAACTTAGATTGTACTCAGTCATACTACAGCTATGTACAGATACAAAGTTTGGAATGCATGTGCAAACTGCTTAACTGAGTAAATTTTTAGAGGAAAAATCCTGTATTTACCATCTTATGTTTATGCATAGTTGGGCATACATATGATTAAAATCAGATGCATTATGGGAAGAGGCATGTGCAAATGAGAATGGTTATATAACTTAATCTGTCAATCAAAATAGAGAACCACCCAGACTATGTCCTCTTTTTCTTGATCCCTATAAGAACCCTCAAACAATAACAAGGCCCCTTGACTTATGTGGTCACCTGTCACTCTTGATAGTATATCTGACTGTTCTATTGCTTTGCTCTGGATAAAGGGTTCTTGCTACTTTGGAATCTGTGTGAGCCCTTATCTTAATCCTTTGAGTCAGAGGCCAAGAACCTGGAAATACCCAGACCCAGATCCCCACCACAAGTAACACCAGCACCGGGGGTTCCCCGCGCCATCCATGTGCAGATATTTGACATGGGTGCTGGAGATTCAAATGCGGGTCCTCTTGTTTGTGTAGCAGGTGCTCTTACCCACTGAGCCACCCTTTAATGCATTGATGGAGAATGACTCCCCAAAAATGTTCTCTCTTTTAAAATGGCAAGGTCTCAGGCTGTCTGTGGCTCCATATGTAACTGTGGATGACCTCAAAGCTTGGATACTCCTACGTCCACCTTCATAGTGCTGAGATTACTGACTGAGTACCACCATGCCTGGTGTATATAATACAGGAAACTGGATTCAGTAATTCTTTCGTTTGTAGCAACTGAACTGCATTCCTAGCGCAGCTCTTTTAATCCCAGCACTCGGGAGGCAGAGGCAGGTGGATCTCTGTGTTTGAGGACAGCCTGATCTGCGTAATGAGTTCCAGGTCAATCAGGACTACATAGAGAGACCCTGTCTGAAAAAACAAAAACAAACAAAAGGAGGCAGGTGTTGTTGTTAAAAACTAAAGTATCTTAGTCATTTGATTTTACCAGTGAAGACTTAGGAGCTAGATGCTGGGGTGAAAGCCTGCTAGCTCAGAAAGGCAGAAAAGGCATCCAGCTGATGTTTCTAGTCAGCTGAAAACCCTAGAGGAAAAAGCCCAGAGCTGAAAAGCTCAGAACCTAGAGAAAGAAGCCTAGAAGTAGAAAACCCATAGAAAGAAGAACTCTCAACTCCTCCACCACACTGTTGTTTTGTTTTGGTGTTTTTGAGACAGGGTTTCTCTGTGTATGTCTGGCTCTCCTGGACTTTGTCGACCAGGTTGGCCTTAAACTCTCAGAGATCTGCCTGCCTCTGCCTAACAAGTGCTGGGATTAAAGGCATACACCACCATGCCTGGAAATTACAGACAGCAGTAAACTGCCATGTGGGTATGGGATTTGAACCAGAGTCCTCTGGAAGAGCAGCCAGTGCTCTTAACCACTGAACTGAAACAATACCATTCTGCCTAATTTCATGCTGCTATTTAAAGTTTTTGTTCTGTTTGTTTGAAACAGGGTCTCACATAGCTAGGGCTGGCTCACCTATTAACCCAGGGTGACTCTGAACTCTTTTTTTTTTTTTTTTTTTTTTTTTTTTTTTTTTTTCGAGACAGGGTTTCTCTGTGTACCTCTGGCTGTCCTGGACTCGCTTTGTAGACCAGGTTGGCCTCGAACTCACAGGGATCCGCCTGCCTCTGCCTCCCGAGTGCTGGGATTAAAGGCGTGCTCCACCACCGCCCGGCAACTCTGAACTCTTGTTCTGCCTGTCTCCACTTCCCCAGTACTGATATTACAAGAATGTACCAATATACTTGACTTTGCTATTTAAAATTTCTAATATAAACTTAAATAGCCTCAAATAATTTATCATATATTTTAAAGAATCTGAATGTCCATACTGTTTTGTACTATGTAATCCATTTGAGGTTTACATTAGTCTATTTCATAGTCTTTTTGGCCTGAGACTGTCTGACTATCTTTCTTCCTTCCTTCCTTCCTTCCTTCCTTCCTTCCTTCCTTTCTTTCTTTCTTTCTTTCTTTCTTTTTTCCTGTAGAACACATGCATACACACACACCTTTTAGGGCGGGTAGGGGACAGGTTCTCACACTGTAGACCAGGTTATCTTGGAGTTCACTGTGTAGCAGAAACTGGCTTTGAACTCACAGAAATCTTGCTGCAGCTTCCTGAGTGTTGGAATTACAGGCATATGCTATGCTTAACAGTTTCTCTTTTCTTTTGAAAATAACATATCTTTATTTTTATGTGTATTGGTGTTTTTCCTTCATGTATGCCTGTGCACCACATACCTGCATTGACCACGGGGGCCTGAAGAAGGTATCAGACAGATTCTCTGGAACTGGAGTTATACACAGCTGTGAGCCACCATGTGGGCGCTGGGAGCTGAACTCTGGTCCTCTGCAAGTGCAGGCAGTGCTGTCAACCACTGAGCCATCTCTCCAGTCCCTAATTTATTTTTTCTTCCTTCTCTCCCCTCCACAGAGACTTACTGTGTATTCCAAGCTGGTTCTAGATTCTCCATTTTCCTCCTTAGGCTCTGAGTTTTGGGATGGCAGCTGTTTATAGACATGGACAGTTAATTCATTTTTTTTATTCTTGAAAATCTTTTATCAACTAACAATCATACAATCATAATTCATTCTCTCTCTCTCTCTCTCTCTCTCTCTCTCTCTCTTTGAGACAGTGTCTGTTGTATGTAGGTTAGGCTCCTCTGGAACTGGATATGTAGGCCAGGATGGCCTCTAACTCATAGAGATCCACCTGTCTCTGCCTCCTCTGCTGGGACTGAAGAACTGCAACACTATGTCCATCCAGTACACACTCTTAATGCGGAATCATCTCTCCAGCACTCTTTTTTTTTTTTTTTTTTTTTGGTTTTTCGAGACAGGGTTTCTCTGTGTATCCTTGGCTGTCCTGGACTCACTTTGTAGACCAGGCTGGCCTCGAACTCACAAAGATCCGCCTGCCTCTGCCTCCCAAGTGCTGGGATTAAAGGCGTGCGCCACCACCGCCCGGCTCCAGCACTCTTTTAAAAATATTTATTTATTGGCTTATTTATTTAGTGTGTGTGTGTGTGTGTATGTTGTTTTTTTTTTGTGTGTGTGTGTGTGTGTGTGTGGTAATCAGAAGATAACCTATGGGAGTTTGCTCTTTTCTTCTGCAATATGGGGCCTGGGAGTTGAACTTGGGTCATTAGGATTGGTGGCAAACCTGATGAACCATCTCATTGTCTCTAATTTTATTTTATCTTTTTGAGAAAGGATCTCTCTAATATCTCTGGCTGTCCTTGTCCTCTATTTATTTGTTTGTTTGTTTATTAACGTTTTATTGATTCTTTGTGAGTTTCACATCATGCACCTCAGTCCCACTCATCTCCCTGTCCCCTCATATCTACCCTCTACCCTTGCAACCTCCCCTCAAAGATAAAATAAAAAACACACAAACAAAGATAAACACAACAAAACAAAGCACAGAAAATGTCTTGTCTTGGAAGCTGCAGTGTGTCACACTGTGTCCCACAGTATACCCATCTGTCCACATATCTTCACTTGCAAATGTTCATTGCATTAAGTCATTGGTCTGGTCTCTGGCTTGTGTCACACCATCAATATTGGATCCTCACTGGGACTCCTCCTGGTTATCCTGTTGTTGCCCTGTGTAATGGAGATCCTGCAGCTTTGGGTCATCAACAGGACTGGCCCTTTCATACAATCCAACAGCTCACAGGTGATTTAGATTTTGAGGTGGGCCAACTCTAAGCCCTGGATCTGGGCCTGGGTAGTAGCTGAGCTGGTCAGACTGCCAGCTCTCCCACACCCACACGACCAGGGTAAGTTCTCCAGTACTGCTCCAGCTAGGCCACCTAAAACCATCACCAGCAGGAGGCAGGCTCAGCTCTCTCAGTCTCATGCCTGCAGGACAGGTTCGCCTGCACCCCTGCCACCAGGGCTAGCTCCACTGTACTTCCCAGTCGAGAAATAAGGAGTCATTCTCCCAAGTGCTACAGCTGGCAAGGGGCTGGGTCAATTCTCCAACTTGTGCCCTTGGGGCTGGCTTATCTGTGTTCGCTCCACCAGAGCCAACTCTACTGTGCTACCCAGGCAAGGTACAGGGCCCACCTTCCTGAGTGCTGTAACCAATGACGGACAGGGCCAGCTCACCTGCTCTTGTGAGGGGCAAAAGGGCAGAAGGCATCACCCCTGTGCCCAAGCTACCTCATGTCAGAAGAGTGGCCGGGCCAGCTCAGGTGTCAAGACTGCCTCGGGTGGCAAGGGGTGATTGGATGGAAGGCATCACCTTCATGTTTGTGCCACCTCACAGTAGATGAGTGGTGGGGTCAGCTCTCCCACACTCATGTCCTTGGGCAGGCTCACATGTGCCCCAGCCACCAGGGCCAGCTCCACTGTGCTGCCCTGGTGAGGTACTGAGTGAGGTGGGGTCAGCTCTTCAGAGTGCTGCAGCCAGTGAGGGGTGAGGACAGTTCTGCACATCCCTTGAAGATCTATGTAGTCCCAGGTGGCTCCCCAGACCAGGGCTGTCCCCATGGTCTCTAGTGGTAATATGAGCTGTGGACATCAACCCTGACCCTCAGAGGCAGCATGGGCTGGGACTTCACGATGGGCCTCAGGTGGCAGGGCTGGTTACTCACAACAGACTATTCCTCTCCAGTTCCATCTCTCTTCAGAATGCTCAAACTGTTCCACTTCTCTTTCTCCTTCATCTACCCACCACACACTTGCACACTGTAGTGGCTCCTGCTGCATGTGGGTCATGTGGTTGGTGGGATTCTGGGTGACCTCCTATATTCATGCAGAGTGGTGTGGTGACAAGTGGGCCTCCAGGTGTTTACAACCTGCTCATGTGGCATGGCAGCGGGTGGGTCTATAGACTTCTTCCTATTCCAGTGCTGCATTGCGTGAGGCCAGACTATGTGTGTCTATGGCAGCAGGCAGGTCTTTGGGCTTTCTTTCCCTGCCCACGATGTCCCCAATTTATTTTTAATGTGACATAAAAATAGTTTTACTGAGCTATGATTTTAGCTGGGTGTGGTTGCACAAGCTTGTAATGCCAGTACTTGGAAGGCTGAGGCAAGAGTACCAAAAGGTCAAGACCTGACCTACATAGCAAGTGCCAAACTAGTACACAGTACACAGTAAGTGCCAGGCTAGTACACAGTACACAGTAAGTGCCAGGCTAGTACACAGTACACAGTAAGTACCAGGCTAGTACACAGTACACAGCAGGAACCAGGCAAGACTTGTCTCAACAAACAACACTTCCAAACACACACACACACACACACACACACACACACACACACACACACACA
>CAJQZJ010032121.1:11668736-11685878 GCA_907164525.1 Lophiomys imhausi
TCTATCTATCTATCTATCTATCTATCTATCTATCATCTATCTATCTACCCTCTATCTATCTATCTATCTATCATCTATCTATTATCTATCTATCTATCATCTATCATCTATCTATCTATCTATCTATCTATCTATCTATCTATCTATCATCATCATCATCTGCCTGTGCTATCATCCGTTGGTTGCTTCTTGCTCACTTGTTTTCAGGGGTCTTTAGCTATATGCTCAGGCTGGCCTCAAACATTCCTGGGCTCAAAATGATTTTTCTCCCCCATCCTTCCAGGTAGTGTGTAATAGAAAATTTTTATTTTTACTTATATGTTTATTAATACTTAACAATTACCTATAAAGTTCCCAATCTGATGCTTTCAGGCTCCAAGGGGAGATAATTCTCCATTTAGATGTTCTAGAGCACCAGGGAGAATCTGGCTTTGGATTCACGGCAGGTTGGTGCAAGATGGTGATGAGCAGCAGAGCCCAATGAAGCCTCTCAGCAAGATGAGGAGGAAGGCCCTCGAGGCCGCTTTAAATCTTTTGTGTTGTAATGAGTCTCGGTGAGGAATCCAACCTCACATTGCCATGGTTCCTGGTGGGCTTTTTCAGGGAATGCCCCTGTCCAAAGTCCCATGATCAAAGACGTCATCTGCTTTTCGCAGGATTTCAAGGCATGCCTTTCAATGGTAAACATGGCTGTAATTGAATGCACCCATCTTTTTCCTGAGATGCCAAATTTCCAAAATCCTATGCTGGCAGATGCTACACCCTACACCACTTTACTAACCCCACCACATTAGTGTGCACTGCAGGCATATGCCACTGTGCCCAGCCCTACCATCAGTTTCTTACAGCACCATCTGCTGAGTACCCAGGCCAGTCCTTCCCACTCCGGCACTGAGAGGATCATTTGCTGGAGCTATAATTTTTGGTTTGTAGCTTAAACTGGGTCTTCAACTGGTGGTATAACTCAGTGGTAGAACACTTGTCTGGTGTGCTTTAAGTCTGGGTTCCATCTACAGAAACAGGAAAAGAAATGATGAAAGAGTCTTTTGGCAAGTGTGACACAACTGAGTGGCCTGGTTAAATGCAGCCAGGAACCAGCCACTGAAGAAGGGAAGCGGGCAATCATCCCTTCCGGGGATTATACAGAACTGTTTCATAACAATGTCCCCAGGGAGCAAATCCGTGAGGACACCGACAAGGCCTGGGGCCCTCCCATCACCGTGAAGAGTGTACAAATTCTAGGACATGTTTATTAATACCCCATTCTATTAATACTCTGTACATTTTGCATATACAAAGTTAACCTTTGGTCCTCACTTTCACATTTTAGAGCATTCTTCTAGCCTGTGGGCTAGATAAACAGGTCAGCAGGTCAGCTCTTTAATAGTAAGCATGTCAGAAATTGTGGACCTAATTAAATGAAAACAGTACCACTGTGCCTGTTATTTCTAGGGCTTTGTTAGTGTGGGATTGCCATACCACGGCAGTAAGATGAAGGACAAGTCACTGGGGCTTTTGACTATCCAGGAAGCACCAAAATGGCTTAGAACAGTGGTTCTCAACCTTCCTAATACTGCGTCCCCTTAATACAGTTCCTCATGTTGTGGTGACCACAACCATAAAATTATTTTGTTGCTACTTCATAACTGTAGTTTTGCTACTGTTATGAATCACAATGTAAATATCTGATATGCAGGATATCTGATATACTATCCCCATTCAACCCCATTCAAAGGGGTCAAGGCTCACAGGTTGAGAACCACGGGCTTAGAGCATGATTCCCCTCCCTCAACGTTAGTGTCTGCTCATAAGGAGTACATTAAAGCGCTTGTTGGAATAGACTGGCCCCATGGCTGAATCACAAGCTGCTGAGAAGACACACACACACACACACACACACACACACACACACACAGAGAGAGAGAGAGAGAGAGAGAGAGAGACAGAGAGAGAGACAGAGAGAGAGACAGAGACAGAGAGACGAGTAGGGGGTACGCAGAGCCAGCTGATGTATTCTTCAAGGAAAGAACACAGATGCAGGAACACAGCAAAGGTAAGGAAGGGCATGGTTTCAAAGAACGATAAACACAGGACTTAGGAGTGAATCAAAGGGCTGTGCATGTCCAAGGTGGTGGGTGGACTTGTGTCATCGAAATGTAAGTTTTGGTACATAGACTACATCAGAGGTGACAGTGTACCCTGCTGCATGTATTGACTGATTACTTATTTATTAAAGCTTTTGTGTCTTTCCTTCATTAATAGTTAATATATTGCCAGGCCTGGTGGTATACACATGTAATCCCAGCTATACAGGAGACAGAGGCAGGAAAATTGAAATTTCAAGGCCTATAGGCTACAGTAAGTTCAAGGCCAGCCTGGGCAATTTAGCAGGATTGTCTCAAAATAGAAAGTGAAAAAGTGCTGGGAGCAGCTGGTCATGGTGTGCATGCCTTTAATATCAGCACTTAGCAGGTGGAGGCAAAAGGAAGTCTGTGAATTCAAGTCCAGTCTGGTCTACTTAGAGATTCTAGGACAGCCAGGACTACATAGAGAGACCTTGTCTCAAAGAAAATATGCCAGGAGTATAGGTCAGTGGTAAAGCCCTTGCACATGGTGAGCAAGGGCCCTGGTTTCCCTGATCTCTCTCTCTCTCTCTCTCTCTCTCTCTCTCTTTCTCTCTCTCTCTCTCACATCTTTTCTTTTGTAATTCTGAGGATGATACCCAATCATTTGCACACACTAGTAAGTACTCTGCCACCAAGTTATCCCCTAGTCTCTCTATGCCTTCCCTTTATAACCTTTCCTATGTACAATATCTTATGATTTTAAATTGAGAAAAATTACTACATACAAAACTTGAATCAAAACGAAAGCTATTATTTCTTTATTTTGAGATAGGAGGTCATGTAGCCCAGGCTGGTCTTGGGTTCATTATGTAGCCAAAAGTGACCTTGAACTTCTGATCCTGCATCTCTGCTTCCCTAGCTGGGATTTGGGATCACATTGTGCCTGATTTATGTGGAGAGCAAACTTAAGGCTTTGTACTTGTTGGGCAAGCATTGTACCAGCTGACTGACATCTTCAGCCAACAAGACCTACTTGAGCCAGCAATATGCTCCCACCTCGCATTGCCTCCAACACAGTTGTCCATGAAAACTTTGTTCAGGGGATTTTTCCCCTCAAAGCTGTGTCAGGGGAAAGGAATGGCAAAGGGACGTTTCCGAATATTGCTTGCCCAAGAAAGCAAAGGAAGAGGAGGGTGAGTCAGAGCACTTACTGTAGCTGCTACCATGAGGACAATAAAAATCAGGGCCCATGGAGCTGCTGTTGCTGCAAACCAGAGGCATGTTTGGAGGGACATGGGTGAGGGAAAATGGTGGGGATGGAGTGCTGCCTGCCTACCTCCCCAGAGATGGGAAATAGTTTCCCTAGGGTGGACACATGGAAAGAAGCCAAATTCCATGACCAAGCCTTTGCAAAGAAAGCATTATCTCCTCCACCCTTGTGACATATATATCTGTGATATGAAATGTATACCACCTCCACCCTTGTGACATATATATCTGTGATATGAAATGTATACCATAAACCTCTTTCCTCACTGTCAGCCTGTGCCTGAGCCCTCTGGAGTGATTCCCAGCAGGAGGGTCAAAGACGCCATTTTAGAACCCTGCCTTGGATGGCCCTTCCTTACAGGGAGTCCTTTTCCCTCCAGCAAATCCCTCCAGCTCTGTTTTCTGGGGGATCTGTAAGCCTCTTGGATTCCTCTCATGGTTTTTCCAACTTCTGTCACTAACCTAAGCTCTTTAAATGCCCGAGTCATTATGTCACCAGGCACCGTGTTCATTCCATCCTTGACCTCAGGGTTCCCTGTTCAAAGGACCCTAGCCATCCTCCCCAGGGTCTGGTCTTCATTTACAGCTCCATTTCTGTTTCTGGATCATTGGATTTGGACATATAAAGACTGTACTGGGAATGGGATGTGGGAGCTTGAAAATTATGAAAAAAACAACAGATGAGGAGGACCTTGTGTTCTGGCCTTGGCTTCAGGGGGTAGGGCCAGAGACACACCAGGAGGGATGGAAGTTCCCGTTTTCTGTGTGGTTGGCCCTCCCTCCCTCCCTCCCTTCTTCCGTAATACTGGGGATTGAATCTAGATCCTTATGTATGTAAGTGCTTTACCACTGAGCTATATCATCAGGGTTTTTTGTTTTGTTTTTGTTTTTGAGAGTGGGATCTTGCTGATCTTGAACCCCTGTGCTCAAAGTGAACCTCCTGCTTTGACCTCCACAGAAGTAGAGACTATAGGTGTGGTTACCTCAGTTGGCTTCTTTTGATATTTCTGAGTTGCTTCTCTCCTGCTAGGGCCTTTTCCGTGTCAGTCCCTTTGGTTTGTATAGGACAGGCATCGTCATGACTGAGAGATGCCCAGTTCTAGCTTATCTTGAGGGAGTTCTGTAGAAGAAGTGTAGTCAGCCCTCCATTCATGGACCCCACTAGCCACAGATAGAACATATTTGAAAAAAATTTCACCTACACCAAACATGTACAGGCATTTTTGGTTTATTATGGAAATAATAGAGAGTAGCAACTAAGTAACATTTATGTTGTTTGAGGTATTATAAATCACTAGAAGATTCTTAAAGGACTTTAGAGGAGATATGTTTGTTTTAGACAGATGAGCCCTGAGTATGTATGTATATATTTTGGTATCTCTGGGGTGTCTTGAACCCAGTTTCTTCAGATATTAAGGGATGGTTTTGGAGGACAAGAACTTTATGATCAATTTCTGGCACAGAGCTCCTAATTCTGAGTAAGAGTGTCCTTCATTATTCATAGTGTTTCAAAACTATCAATTTTGTATATGTACACACGTGTATGCATGCATACATGTACACATGCACCATGGCATACATGTAGAGGTCAGAGGGGAACTTTTGAGAGTTGGTTCTCATCTTCCACCTTCTTCAGTTCAGGTCTCTCTTATTTCTGCTGCTATTCAGTGCACCCCAGGCTAGCTGGACCATGGGCTTCTGATGGATTCTCCTGCCAGCCTCCACCTTACCACAGCACTGCTGGGGTTACTGCATCTGCCTTTTTAAACCTACATTAGCTACTTTGTGTGTGCTTTTTTTCTCCCACCCTTCTCCACCCTTTCAACCCTGACACTAGATATGAGAGAAAAAAGGATAGAGAGATCCCTGAATAAAGTCAGGTGTCAGAAAGGGGGCAATGTTATCCTTAGACCACTTCCTGCTGATTAGGGGTGTTGAGTTCCTTGGGGCAAATTTGATCTTCACCTTCAGGATGTTTAATTTCTTCTTCTTCTAGTTTCTTCTTTGCTCATGACTACTTAACAAACCACAACCAACAACCCACACTACTTCTCAGGATCCTAGGATTTATACACCTTCTGAAAGGTCCCCATAATTCCAAATGTCACACAATCACAGAAACTATCTATAGCTGACAAAACGGTGCCTCCACTGGAGCATGAGGCAAATCATAGTCAGCTGCTGTGAAGCAACCTCATATCCTCACACCTGGGATTAAAACAAAAACATGTTCTTATGATACTGGCATGTTTTTAAAAGAAACCAAATTCCAAAATTGTCACTACAGGCTTTTTTTTTTTTTTTTTTTTTTTTACAGGACCTCACTATGTAGTCCTGGCTAGCCTGAAACTCAGTATGTAGACCATTGAATACAGAGCTTCACCTATTTTCTGTGTGCCAAGACCAAAGGTGTGTCCCACCATATCTGGTCTGCAGCTGGCTTGTTTTTTTTTTTTTTTTTTTTTGAGATAGGGTTTCTCTGTGTAGCTCTAGCTATCCTGGACATGCTTTGTAGACCAGGCTGGCCTTGAACTCACAGAGATCCATCTGGTTCTGCCTCCCGAGTGCTGGTGCATCTGGCTTTTACCATGGGTTCCAGAAATAACACTCGGGTCATCGGGCTTGCATAGCAAGCACTTTTACTCACAGAGCCATCTTCCAGATCTCATAATATGCTCCTTTGATCATACCCAACTGTACCAAGGTGACTCTTGGGGGGGGGGTGTCACTACAGAGCTTCCACTGGGCTTATCACCCGTGGAACCAACTATCTTATTTGAAGATGGGAACTTTCAGTTCCCTTACCCCACTTTAGGGAGGAAAAGAGACTGTACCAATCATCAATGACCTATAATTCATTCAGCCTTACTGTCTCAGTCACTGTTCTGTTGCTGTGAAGGGACACCATGACCATAGCAACTCTTACCAAGAAATGCATTTAACTGGGGTCAACTAAACAAAAAACAAAACAAAGCAACAACAACAACAACAACAAAAACTTACTTTCGTTCATGAGTGCTAGAAAAATGAGAAGGAAAGTAACCTTCAGGTAACTTCGAATATATGCATGTGACCCCCCCCCCCCCCACAGATGTACATATAAGGAGAGAAAAGTGTGCACTCATGGCAGCTCGTGTGGGACCCTTAGCTCACACTGGAAAGATTAATAATTGTGTGTCTATCTATCCAGTCCACAGGAAGAAATGGGGGTCTCACTATGTAGCTCTGACTGTCCTGGAACTCACTGTGTAGATCAGGCTGCCCTGGAACTCACAGAGACCTACCTCTACCTCACGAGTGCTGGGATTAAAGGCGTGCTCCACCATGTCTGGCATTTGTTTTGTTTTTAAGGGAAGATATAATAGAAAGAGGCAAGTGAAGGAGGAAACAAGAGTTTCCCTGTGGACTCTGTCCCTTGATACTCCAATCTCTAGAGGTGTCTTTCTTTCTCCTCCCTCCTTCCCTGCCTCACTAGAGGGGATGAGATTAAAACACCTTCCCCGGAATTTAGGAATAGGACAAAATTGCTTTTTGTAAGGAGAAGAAAATCTCTGCATCCACCACCACAAAAATGACATGTTGCTTGTCTAGCATGTGTGAGACCATGGGTCCAGCTCCCCAGCCCCCAAACATGTAAATTAGGCCTTTCAGGAGGCTCTTCATTCTTGGAACTGGAGATCCTTAGAAGATCTCTGCCCAGCCTGGCCTCAGCCTGCCCTGGGGCTGCCTGGACTCACAGGCCGCAGCTCTAGTGGCCACATTTAGAAAGCTAAGAAAAGCACAGCCACTTCATCCTAGGCTTTCTGTCACCCTGGTGTACCCCAACTGTCATCACTGACAGTTGAAAGTCTTTTGTGGCATTCAGGCTCAAACTTGGGGGGCTTTCACATCCTACTTGAGTGCTCTACCACTGGTCCATATTTCCAGCTCCTTCAATATAACAATTATTTAACCAATCAATTAATTTTTATATTAGAAAGGGGATTTATTACACCAGTTTACCCAATATAGGTGGAGTGATCCAACAGTGGCTGTCCGCACACTGGAGAGTCTGGAAACCAGTAGCTGCTGAGTCATAAGGCTGGATCCTCAGCAGCCCAATCTGATGCTGAGGCTGGGAGAATTTCTGGAGAGTTGTTGTCCTTCAGTCCACACAGGAAGGCTGAAGGGAAAGATGGCAGCAACAGTGTCTGCAACAGAGTAGATGCACGCAGAAAACAAGGACTGAAAGTGGGCAGGCAAAAACAGCCTATTTATTTATTGAGACAAGGCCTCACACCCAGGATAGCCTGGAACTCACTTTGTACCCTGGCTGCTCTAGAACTTGTGACGGTGCTCCTGCGATTACAGCCATGAGTCACCATGCCTGGTTCAAAATAACAACAACAATATAATAATAATAATAATAATTTTATTATTATTGTGTATATATGTGTTTATATGCATATGAGTGCACATGTGTGTGGGTATGCACTTATGTGTGTCAGGCAGCCTGGAGCATGTAGTTGTAGTAGAAACAACAAAAGAGACCCTGCCTCAAAAAACAAGGTGTAAGGAAGGAACTGACTCTGAAAGGTTGTCCTCTGGGAGGGGGAGGAAGGAGGGGATTATGATTGAGATGTAACTTGAAGAAATAAATAAATGTTAAAAAAAAACACTGTCCTCTGACTTCTGTGCCATGTGTGCCTTGGCATGCTTGGGTCCATACCAACCATATCACACTCACACATATTTTCTCTCTCACTTGCTCTAAAACATACACACACACACACACACACACACACATCACTACCACCACCAGCAGCAAGATTTGCTTTAGAGTAGCAGTAGCCTTCAGTCTGTGGCTCTCACCTAAGGATGCATGAATCAATGACTGAAAAGGAACAGAAACCTAGAGGTAGCCCCTTCTTGCAAAGTCAGTTGATTTGAACATAAGTACAAAGCAGGCCAGGAAGGAATGGCTTTTCAGTTGGATGTTGCTGGAACAGCTGGATATTCATGTAGTGTTATTAGCACTGTGTAACCAAACTTTTTAATTATTATTTAACACTTATTTATTACTATATTCACTTATAACAAACACCAACAATTTTTTAACTATTAATCCTACAAATTCTTACAACCCCTTTAACCTATCCACTAAACCTATTGATAATATTTTTCTAACCTTTTAGAATGATACAGTCTCTGGGGCAGGTCCTCAGTCTTCAGGAACATAGTCTTTGTTGCAGATTCTTTAACACACTTAGAAGTCCTTTTTCTGGATCTCTCAGATGTAGATTCATCAGGGTAAGTTGGTTATTGCAGTCTCACCTTAAATAAGGTTTCATGCTTTCTTCTCTCTGGGAGACCCCAGCCCCTTCGCATCAGCAACTCTGTCGCCCTACTTCAGAGTCCTTAAAGCCAGGCACAGTTTCCTTTAGGCCACTGTTTGGACAGATCAAACCCCTCTAGGCAAAAGCTGAGCCACAGGGTTTAGTCCTTGGTCTTTTGGTGTCTTGCTCAGGCTTTCTTTGCTCACCAGCTTCTTTCTGTTTCAGGGAAATCTGGCCATCAAATGATGGCCAGCACTTTTTTCAGCAGGACTCTCAGAGCTCTCTAGCATCAGGGGCCTCTTCTCCTTTTGGGCTCCATGCACTGTCCTTAAATAGGAGGAACTCTGTTTCAGCTTAATTTGGGCTCCGCCCACTTAGGAGCTGAAAACAATGTCAGGCCAGATACTTTGTTTCTTTAAGTCCATTAAGTCTTTCCTGTTTTTCTGACAACCTTGTTTTGTCAATTAAGTCTTTCCTGTTTTTCTGACTTCAACCTTGTTTTTCAGTCTATTAAGTTCTCCTGTTTGTTTCCTGTTTTTAGTCCACATGCTGATAATGATCTTCATGCCCCCAATTAAGAGACAGTATCAAAAACCCATATATATTTTCTAAATCTAATTTAATTTATCTAACTCCCTACATATCCCCCTTCTAGTAAAATAAAAAAATAAATCTACATCATAACTACAGCACTGTGCTTGACATGACCAACATCTGCAAGCCCATCTCAGTGTGGAATGGCATAGCCCGAGTGGAGCTCGGTTCAGACTCACAACCCAAGGGGAGTTGCTGGGCAACAAGCAGGTGATGGCCTGGAGCATTCCTTGTAGGACACAGGCTGGGCATACTCATGAATGAAGTTTTGGGGCTGCAAGGGTCTGGAGACAGAAGGGGGCGTGTGAGCTGCCTGGGTTGTGGGATAACTGGCCTGGGTCACTTAGCCTGGTGCCTCCCCTAGGCTGAGCTGAATTTTCCAAGATGTACTTTGAGTATTTCTGATTATGTGTCTCTGTGTGGGTGTGTGCAAGTGACTGTGGTGCTATTGGAAGCCAGCGGCATCAGATGTCCGGGAGCTGATGCTTCAGACAGCTGTGAGCCGCCTGACATGGGTGCAGGAAGCACCTTCCTCCTGCCTTGGTGTACAGGACGTGGGTGGTCATCTTGTCCTGCTACCACCCCAATATAGTTCTGTATGTAAGCCTTCAACAAACTAGATTTTGACAAGGGTGGGCCAGACAACTGGAATGTGCACAGAAGCAGTGTGTTCAAAGGCAGGTAAGAGACAGTGTAGGTATTTTCAGTGACACGAATGCCTAGCTGGCGATTGTTTTCTTTTTTAAAAATTAGGCATATTCATTTGTGTTTCTGTGAGTGTTTTGCCTACTTGTGTGTATGTACACTGTGTGCAGGCTTGGTGTGCATGGAGGTCAGAGTTCAGGATGGTTGTGACCATCATCCGGATAGTCGAACCTGAGTGTTGGTCCCCTGCCAGGGTAACAAGTGCTCTTGGTGGCTGAGTTGTCTCTCCAGCTCCTTAGTTGACTATCGTTTTATTTTGTTTTGTTTGTCTGTTTTCAAGACAGGGTTTCTCTGTGTAACAGTATAAGCTGTCCTGGACTCACTTTGTAGACCAGGCTGGCCTCGAACTCACAGAGATCTGAGATCTGCCTGCCTGTGCCTTCCAAGTGCTGGGATTAAAGGTGTGCGCCACCACACCCGGCTTTTAGTTGGCTATCTTAATGACTTAGCGTTTTCTACAGGGTTCAGAGCATATGTGTCTGAGAGGTGTTCTCACCCCTATGTGGTCTTTTTCTCTTCTTTTTTTTTGAGACGGAGTTTGTCTGTGTAGTCCTGGCTGTCCTTGAACTCAATTTGTAGACCAGGCTGGCCTCGAACTCACAGAGATCCACCTGCTTCTGCCTCCGGAATGGTGGGATTAAAGGTGTGCACCACCACATCTGGCCCTGTTTGGTCTCTTATGAGCTGAATGAACTTAAACTCAACTGAGCTCACAAGCCTCAGGGTGGTGTATATATCTGTATTCTCAGATACCTGAGAGACTGAGGATGATGATTTTAGGCCAAGTTATTTATGATCTGCATGGGCAATAAATATATCAAGACTACCCCCACATCATTCTTTAATTTTTATATTATGTTTATTTATTTCATGTGTTTGAGTGTTTGCCTGTATGTAATATGTGTACATATATGTGCCTAATGCCGGTAGAGATCAGAAGAGATGTCAGATCCCCTGGAATTGGAGTTATGGATGGTTGTGAACTACAATGTGGATTCTAGGAACTGAACCAGAGTCCTCTACAAGAGCAACAAGTGCTCTTAACTGCTGAGTCATCTTTTCAGCCCCAGGGGACTGCTTTAGTCTCAGGTCTCCCCTTCCATCTTGTGGGTCCTGGGGACCGAATTCATGTCATTGGGCTTGGTGGCAAGTGCCTTTACCTGGTGAGTCACCTCACCAGTCCGAAACCTCTATCTCTTAAAAAATAAATACAATATAAGCAATAGAGATATTCCTTTAGAAGTCATGTGCCGACTACCTGCTATGTGCCAGGCCTTGTTCCAAATGCCTGGCTGTGCCCATGAACCTCACATTCCAGATATCTGTGCCACCTCATCAGCTCTTGAGAGAATTCAGAGAAAATACACAAATTCAGAGACAGTACACAAAATGTGCACATAGCCCATTCTGGCCCCTAGTGCGTCATCATTATTCTCTTCCCCTCTGTAGTGTGTCTCCCATGACAACAAAAATGAACATGTCTCATAAAGGAGGGAGCCTGTGGATCCTTGGACTTATTGGCAAGAGGTTGAGCCTCTTGGAATAAAGATAGAGGCTGGCTGGGGAAATAAGGACCTCTGTGTTGCACCGGGGTTAAGTCAGCTGTGAAGTTAACAAGGAGTTAATCTGACTTCCTTCTATTCAGATCTCTGTAGCTAGGCTTTCCATATGCTGAGATAATGTCTCCCATGGGATTACCCTGTGTCTTCAAGGGAAGTGTCCCTTCTTGGAGTCACCATTTTCAATGCTAAGCAGAATGCAGGATTCTGCTGCTGACACAGCCCTAATGACCCCTGCATTGGAGGTATAGCTTCCTCCAAATCAAGAGCATAGTTCAGCTCTTCTACAAAGCACCAAGCACAGCCTGGCTCCACCCACCTTGCCTAATGCTTGGACTCCTGTGAAAGAGCAAGGGGCACAAATCTTCTCTAAGTGCCTCTGCCTTGCCCCCACCTATGGTACTCATTGTGCCCAGCCTTAGCCTGGGACTGGATAGCAGGCATGGCTCATAATTCACATCCGAATTATCAGCTTCCACCTTCCCAAGTAAGTGCCTGAACAGTCTGATCCATATCCAACAGCCCCAGAAGAGGCTCCAAGCAATGGAACTTGTTCAAACAGAGGAGACGCTCACTTCCATCAGTTAGTGTCTGTAGGTCTCCAGACATGCTGGTTAACTTCCTCCTACCAGAGGGTGATGGGGTCAGTAAGGTCTGAGCCTCCCAACTTGACATCTCAGCATCCTTCCCTGGCCACCCCTCCAGTGCATCATCCCCAGATCACGGCCCTTCCCCTGACACCCCCAAAGGTCTTATCCCCCTGCCTCCTTTGCTCACTTCACTTCACTTCACTTCTCTTCTCCTCTCTCTCTCTCTCTCTCTCTCTCTCTCGATCTTTTATTTTGTTTTTTTTTTTTTTGAGACAGGGTTTCTCTGTGTAACCCTGGCTGGCTCTGTAGACCAGGCTGGCCTCGAACTCACAGAGATCCACCTGCCTCTGCCTCCTGAGTGCTGGGATTAAAGGCGCGCGCCGCTGTCACCACCATCCGGCTTGGTGTACTATTAGTTGCTTTTATGGAAGCACAATGCGCTTCCCAACCTTTAAGCAGAGGTGGAAGGAGGCTTGTGCTCACACAGTTCAGTCAAGGCAGGCTCATGGAATGAGTGTCCTGTATTCAGTGTCTTCTGACCTGCAGGAATAAGTTTTGCCCAGACGCAAAGTTTCCTGTAACAGTCTCAGCTCTGCACAGTCTACAGTATCAGAGGCTCAGGGTCAGCGGGGCTTGCGGGAAAGGGAGGAAAGCAATGGGTGACAACAGCATGTCTCTTTACATTCCAATCAGAGGAGGAAGAGGCCATCTAGGTCTACTTGTGTCTCTTTGGCCAAAGCAACATTATCATTGCCTTCTGTGTGGGTACCATGTAGATCTTGGTGGGGAGGGCCTGATGGGGGATTAGCAGGAACCCAGAGCCTACTGTGCAGTTTACGGCTTGCCATTCTTGGATAGAACCCGCCCCATTGTGCAGGTGTAGGCACACATAGGGACCAGGTGGGCATTCATCCATTCCAGCATGGTTAGAACCAAAGTGATCTGGGCTTTTCACGATAATCGCAGCTCTGAGAGGGTGGACAGATGGACACAGGCTTCTCAGGGAAACAATGGAAGGCAGAGGAGCTCAGGGGACAGTGAGACTGGTGGAGAGGGCAGTTACCCACAGGAAAGGTGACCAAAGCTGGGGAGGAGTGACCAGAAGAGGGAATGAAGTAGCCCCAGGCAGGGAGGGTGAGCACAGTGTCTCTGGTGAGCTGGTCTCACCTTTTGGACCCATACCAGCCACTCTGGAAAGCCTACCTCTAGCTGCCTTGAGCTTGCTTGCTTAGGGTCAGAGAGGATTCATTGTTGGTGGCAGGTCCTGTTCTCCATATGCTCATTTTTCCTCCAGGATCCAGGAATCCCAGAAGGTAGCCCAGCTGCCCACATGAAGGAGACAGAACCGGCTTCCCAAGGCCAGAAGCTTTCTTCACAGTGCTCCCTGGACCCCGGGGACTGACATGCTACTTCTTCCACCTCCTTTAGTGGAAGGAGATTTCCCAGACTCCAAATCAGGATACCCAGGTAGGACAAGGCCCATCCTCAGCCCAGACATGGCACCTAGGCCCCCAAGGTGGGGTGGCTTCAGCAGGAGCAGGGGAAGGTCTGGTGTAAGTCATCAGCAGGATTGGGCCTGCAACAGTACCAAACAGGTCCCTGTAGCACAGCTTGGGGTTCATCCCATGGTCCGGATAGAATCACTTCCTGACTCTACAGTAAGAAGCACACTGGGCCCTCAGGGTGTCACAGGGGATGGTGAACACCTTGCACATGTCACAGTAGAAGTAGAATGAGCACTGGACTCAGAGCTGCAGGTCTTAAGTTCAAGTCCCGCCTCTGCTATTCATGACTCTCTGTCCCTGTGGAACCGACTCATCTGAGGTTCTGTGAAGTTGGGGTGAAGTGCCTTCAACACACAACAGGGTGCAAGAAGGCTCTTCCTGCCACCCCCTCCCCCCTCCCCCACTCCCTACACACATGGGACATTGGGTCCTGACTGACCGTTCCACACTCATGTTTCAGGAAGGAACATGAAGCTCTCCACAGACATCACAGGCTGCAGACCTGAAGGGACGCTATTTGATGGACCTGTCCTTCCTTGACCAAAGGACCTCAGCATTTTCCTAGGCAAATCCCAGAGGATAGTGAGGAAGGAAGGGGACTAAAAAATCTGGGAATGTTCGGCTGATCCTTTCCGATCTGGTGAGCTCAGGAAAGCATGGCTTCCGGCCCTCCTGAGGGGTGGGAAGAGTCGAGAGACAACAATGCAGGTTCCACACGTGGCGCCTGCTCCACGCTCCTGCACACACTGTGCAAAGTCCTGGACGCCAATGTCTCAGAGTTAGGAAGTAAACATCAGTCTAAGTGTGGTAGCTGGGGCAACAGGGTCATGAGTTCAAGACTAGGCTGGGCTGTACTGTGAGACCTTGCCTTAAAACACCATAAAATCATGCCCCCCAACACAAACAAGCAAAAATATAAAATGGACCCTCTGCCCCCCACACATACCACTGATTAAGGTATGTGAAGGAAGTGAAATAAATATATCTTTGGGGGAAGATAAAGTGAGAAATTCTTTTTTTTTTAAAGATTTATTTTATGTATGAGTTCTCTATCTACATGTACACCTGCAGGCTAGAAGAGGGCATCAGATCCCAGTATAGATGATCATGAGTCACCATGTGGTTGCTGGGAATTGAACTCAGGACCTCTGGAAGAACAGACAGTGCTCATAACCGCTGAGCCATCTCTCCAGCCCAAAAGGGACCTTAAGCCCCAGGACAAAGTGGCTACAGAGACCAGGAAGAACACTTTTATTCACGCATTTTTATGCTTTCTGGAGATTTTATGACCTGGGAATACAGCCCAGGACTCCATGTTAAGCATCTCCAAGGACCAGGAGGTGCTTTGGTGTTACAACCTGTACAGCTTTGGTCTTGACATAACTGAAGTGACAGGGAATGTCAGACATAGGTCACATAGAGCTGGGATTGGTGAGCCATGTGCTCAGGCGGAAGCACACCAGCAGCCTGACGTGGAAACTTGGTCCATTGTTATATATGTAGCTGGATGAGAAGACAAGAGAGCAACTCTTGGAAGGGGGGGCGGTCTCAGGCTGTGGCCATCTTGGAGAAGGACACTGTGATTGATACTTCCTGCACACACTGTCAACCTCCCTGCTTGGACCAGTGAAGACCTTGCCACTCCCATGGGTCTGAGGCATTAGAGTCCTTGACATGGCCATGCTCTCAGCGACACGTGTTCACCCACGACTTCATCCATTCCCAGACTTTAAAGCACACAACCGTTCTTTGCTCCAAATCCAATCCTTTCTGCTTTCACTTGGAGATATGCAAACCGCATCACTAATATATGAATATCTCTTAGTTAAAGGGAAGAGCCTGAATAGCCGCAGAGCCCTGCTGCATAGCTACCTGCCCCTTGACTAAGCATGAGGCCCTCCGGAAGGGGACAGGTGGGAGTGTACCTCCTTCTTGGCGGTTTTTTGTTTAATTTGCTTTTGCATACTTTGGGCTTCATGTGTGAGCTAACACAAGTGGTGCCCTACATATCCACGCTTCTGCAATATGTTCTCTCTTCTTAATATAATCTGGGAAGAATTTTCTATCTTAGTACATATAGGGCAACCTCATTCCTAAGTAGGCGAATACTGATCACTTATTTGCACTTTTCAACTTTGACAGGCATAGGGGGTTATTTTATTTTATACATTCATATTGTGACTACAGACAGTGCTAACAGGAGCGTCTTTGTATAGGCCTCTGTGTAGGCGGTGCAAAGTTTAGGTCTAGGGCTTGCACAATTTGATTTTAGTAGCTATGTTCGATTGTCCTCCAAAAATACTGGGCTATCTCTACTCTCAGCAGTGTTCAACAACTGACAAGTGCACATGCGCTTTGCATGTTGTGGTTGCCCGTGTTTTAATGGCTCTGGTGTTTGTAATTCACCTCCGAGTCACCTGTTCTCTCCACTGAGCTATTGATTTTCCTCACTGTCGTGTCAGGATGTGCTTTGCCTGTCACATGTGCCCATGTGCTCTGCAGACTAGCTTTGTTTTTTTTTAAGTTAAGAATTGAAGCTAGCATGCAAAGTAATGCATGCTAACTTCACTGTGGCACTTTCATACACACATCACTGTATTTTTAAAATTTCATATTTGTAGGTGTCTTGCCTGCATGTGCATCTATGCACCACATGTGTGCCTGGTGCCTGCAGAGGCAGAAGAGGGCCTAAGATACCCTGGGACTGGAGCTGCAGATGATTGTGAACTGCCGTGTGGGTGCTGGGACTTGAACCCAGGTCTTCTGGAGAGCAGCCCATGCTCTTTCCTGCTGAGCTGTCTTCCCAGCCTTACTGTACTTTGCTCTCACTGCCCCTGCCCTCCTTCTCTACTTCTCAATTTCCCTCAATTCCCCCCAAATAGTCCCTTGCACTGTGACATCACACTACACTCTATTATTCTCATTTCCTTCTTCCCATTCCTCTTCCCTCTTTTGGTTTCCTTTTTAATTGTGCCACACAGAAGAATAAACTTCCCTTGTGCTTGTGGATCACATATCTCCTCATTTGTTGCTGGATATCTGCCCTTGTTCCATTTCTTAGTTATTGTGAATAGTGCAGCAGTAAACATGGCTATGTAACTGAGATGTCTCTGTGATATGTTGACTTATGTTCTTGGTGTGCACTCAGGGGCGATGTAGTTCATTACATGGTATTAATTCTATTTTTAGTTTTTTGAGGCACGTCCATCCATAATTCTACGGTGGGGACATGGGATGGTTAGATTCTAGACTCAACCTGGGAGATGGGGCTCTGGCCATAGCTGTGGGGATTGCCTTGATGAAAACATCATCTTAATTACAAAAATTCACACTGGTAGAATGCAAAGTCACACAGTGCAGTAAAACCATCACAGGAAGTGAAGGCACCTGGAAGCAGGTGGCCATATTATGTCTGAGGTCAGGAGAAGACAGTAATGAATGCACACAGCCGCCCCCGGTCCCATTCTCCACTTATGCAGCCCAGAACTTCCTGCCCAGCGAATGATCTTTTTTAAGTGTGTATGTGTGTGTGTTGGGGG
>CAJQZJ010032121.1:11686278-11722433 GCA_907164525.1 Lophiomys imhausi
GGGGGGCTGAAGATATGGCTCAGTGGTTAAGAGCACTGACTGCTCTTCCAGGGGTCCTGAGTTCAATTCCCAGCAACCACATGGTGACTCACAACCATCTATAATGGGATCTGATGCTCCTTTCTGGTGTGCATGCACATAAAATAAATAAAAATTTTAAAAAGTGTGTGTGTGTGTGTGTGTGTGTGTGTGTGTGTAGGTAGGTAGGTAGGCATTCTGGGGCCATGGAGTTCATGTGGAAGTCAGAAGACAACTTACTGGAATAAGTTCTCTTCTTGGAATCCCATGGATCAATCTCAGCTGATGAGCCATCTGAATTGAGGGCAAGATCATTTGCTGGGCAGGAAGTTCTGGGCTGCATAAGTGGAGAATGGGACTGGGGGTGGCTATGTGCATTCATTACTGTCTTCTCCTGACCTCAGACATATTATGGCCACCTGCTTCCAGGTACCTTCACTTCCTGTGATGATTTTACTGCGCTGTGTGACTTCACATTTCTACCAGTGGTGAATAAAGATTCCTTTTCCCCCATATCTTCCCTGCCACTTGTTGCCATTTGTTTTCTTGATGGTAGTCATTTTGACTGGTGTGAAGTGGAATATCGAAGGAATTTTAATTTGCATTTCCTGATGGCTAATTGAATTGAACACATTTCCAAGTTATTAGTCATTTGCACTTCTTTGGTGAGTTCTGTATCCAATGTACTAGGCCATTTATTGATCAGATGATTTTTTTGAGAGTACGTAATTTTTGAACTTCTTTATGTATTTTAAATATAAATCCCATCTCTGATAGGTAGCTGGCAAAGATCATTTTTTTCATTCTATAATCATTTCGGTGATTTTTTTTTTCTGTGCAGAAGATTTTTAAATTTCATGTAATCTCATTTGTCAATTCTTGGGATTACTTCTTGTGTTATTGAGTCTTTCAAAACATTCTTGCCTACACTTACATCTTGAAGTGTTATGCCAACATGTTGCTCTAGCAGCTTCCAATCTTCAGATCTTCTTACTTTAACAGTCTGATATGTTTTTAACTGGTTTTTGTGTAGGCTGATGGGTAGAGATGGAGTTTCACTCTTCTGAAAACATCCAGCTTTCCCAGCACCATTGTTCAAGACACCCTCATCACAGTGTTGGCTTTTCTACCTCAATATGTATTTTTATATTCTTTTCACTTACAAATACATTTAAAAAATATTTTCTTTAGGTTTTACAGTTTATAGAGTACCTTAAATTTTCTATAGTTTTTTTTTTTTTTCAAAGCAGAGTGTCTACATAGCCCTTGCTGTCCTGGAACTCACTATGCAGAACAGCCTGGCCTCAAACTCACAGAGGTCCACCTGCCTCTGTCTCCCAAGTGCTGGGATTAAAAGTGTGTCACCATGCCTGGCTTGCCATAGTTGTGTAAAATTTTAATTGATTAACTGTTTCCTTTTTAAAGATATGCTTTTAATTGAAATAGGATTACCTTACTCTTATCCCTCCTTTTCTCCCTCCAACCCTCCCCATATTCCTTCCACTTTCATTGATAGCCTCTTTTTCTTGTTATTATTGTTACTTATGTGTATATATATGCATATATATGCACAAATATGTAAATACAATATACTTAGTGCATTTTTGTTGATAGTGTGTATATGGTTTCAGGGCCAACCACTATGCACTGGACAACCAATAAGGGGACTTGTCCCTAGGAGAGTGTAAGTCTCCTAGCAATCATTAGTTGCCTGTAGTTCTTTGTCTAGGAGCGGAACCTTGTGAAAAAAAATTTATCTTCCAGCCTTACTTATGCAACCATTTCTAGGAAAGACTGTTTCACCACAGACTTCCTGGTATTCTGGCTTTTACAGTCTTTCAGTCCTCTCTTTCACAATATTCCTTTAGCCACAGGTGCAGGAGCTGTGAGATACAGATGCATCCATTAGGTCTGGCTCCCAGTGACCCATTGATCTCTAAATTGCATCCAGTTGTGGTTTTCTGTGATGGTCTCCATTTGCTGTGAAGACAGGGTTCTTCAGTGAGGGGTCAAAGCTGCACTTCTCTGTGGGCATAAGGATAAGCTTTAGGAGGTAATCATATCCTTACACTTACATGCCCTGGCAAAGAGGCAGTAGTAGGTTCTTTTCTAAGGCCCAAAGACCCCACTAGCCCTGGGAAGCTAGGGAATCTAGATGGGCCAGGGAATATAAACAGAAGTTCTAAACAGAACAAATAAAAATGGCTAAGAAATACCTTAAAAAGTGGTCATCATTCTTCGCAGTTAGGGAAAAACAAATTTAAAAAATCCAGGCATGGTTTCCTCCTGTTGAGTGGACCATAAGTACAATTAGACAGCCTGTTGATTACCATGTGAGTCACATGTTGCTAACATGTGAGTGCCGCTCACAGGACTTTATGGATATCTTGCCATGCTGGTCATTGCCATGGTTTATAGGTATTGTGGCTGGATAGAACTATTTAACTATTTTCCTCACTTGGAAACTTGAATAGTATTTTCTGGAACCATGGAACCTAGACCATGGGAAAGGGGGTTTCAGGCCAGATACAGCTTGATTCATCTGAGTCCTGAGTGTGTGGTATCTTTAGCAATACCCGCCCCAAACCCCTAAGAGGCAACCAAGGGCTACCTTGGTGGTCTGTGTTGTTTTGGGAGCTACTTGGACTACCCTGACCAACCATTCGAAAGGAGGTTTCCCATGCAGGGACTTTCTGAATAGGACTTCATTGCCAGAGAATTAAGGTCAACGATCAATAATTAAGACTTCATAAAACTTCTGTACAGCTAAGGAAACAAAAAGAAAACCCACAGAATAGGAGAGGACCTGCCAGATGTAGACTGACAGGGGATTAATATCCAGAATATAATAAGAATGAGAGAGAGAGTCAAGGAAATAAATGACCCAATTAGTAAAATGTGCTAGGGAATCTAAACAAAGTTTTGAATAGAATTAATAAAAATCTTTAAGAAATACTTCAAAAAAGTGTTCATCATTCTTCACAATTAGAAAAACACAAATTAAATCAAATTTGAAATTTCATCTCACCCCAGAATGACTGAAGTCAACAGAACAGACAACCAATGCTGGTGAGGCTGTGAGAAAGGGGGCCTCATTCACCGTTGCTGGGATTGCAAGTTAGTGCAGTCACTCTGATAAACAAGATGGAGAACCCTCAAAAAATGGATCTACCATATGGCCCAGCTGTACTACTCCTTAGCATCCTACTCCACAGATACTTGCTCAGCAAATGCTCTATTCACAAGAGTCAAGAAATGGAAACGGCCTGAATGTCCTTCAGCTGATGAACGGATGATGAAAATATGGTATATACACACTGTGGAATTCTAGTCAGCTGCAAAGAAAAACAAAGTTATGAATTTTTCAGGTAAATGGATAGAACAAGAAAAGATTATACTAAATGAGGTAACACGGACCCAGAAGGACAAAGGCTGCATGTTTGCTCATCTGCAGTTCCTAGCTCCAAATCCCCAGATGGGGAGGGAGGTCAATACAGAGGAGAAAGAAAGGTGAGGGATCAGAAAACACCAAGGGCGTCTGATAAAGCCATAAAGAATCATACTATTTTATATATCTATCTAAAATAATACATATAAGTGTTTGTACACATGTGCACACGCACGCACACACACACACACACACACACACTCTCTCTCTCTCTCTCTCTCTCTCTAAGTTTAGCTAACAGTATTGGGCTAACAGCACTCCTCAGGAGGGCCATAGACTAATTTATCTATTTGATGTGGATAGGTGTCTTGCTTGCATGCATGTCTTTGTACCACCTACATACCTGATTTCCATGGAGGCCTGAAGAGGTTGCCAGGTCTCCTAGAACTAGTTCCTGAAACTGTAATTTTTAATTATTAAACACTTATTTATTAATAACTATATCTACTTACAACAAATACACTTACTTAACTACTATTCCTACAAATTCCTACAACCCCTATTACCTAACCACTAAACCTATTGATAACTATTACAACAATTTTCATAATCTTTTAGAAAGATACAGTCTTTGGGGCAGGTCCACAGTCGCCAGGAAACCAGTCTCTGGGGTAGACCCTTTAAAGCACTTAGCAGTCTTTCTTCTGGGATATCTCAGACGTAGATCTGTCAGGGTAAATTGGCTATGGCAGTCTTGCCTTAAATAAGGCTTGAGGCTTTCTTCTCTCGGGGAGACCTCAGCGTCTGTCGGCCAACTTACTTCCTTTGTATCAGCAACTCTGCCGCTCTGCCTCAGTCTTTAAAGCTGGCCACAGTTTCGTTCAGGCGACAAAATTAGGACAGATCAAACCCTTCTAGGCAAAAGCTGAGCCATAGGGTTTAGTCCTTGGCCTTTTGCTGTCTTGCTGAGGTTTTCTCTGCTCACCAGCTTCTTTCTGCCTCAGGGAGATCCGGCCATCAGTTCACCAGCACTTTCTTCCTCAGAGGATACAGACTACTCATTGTCCTTTTTAGTGTGAGGCCTCGCTAGCATGGGAGCTCGCTAGCATCGGCTCTCTCGCATGGAGCCCTAGCACACCCTCTCCCGGGCTCATCCACTTGTCCTTAAATGGTATCGCTCTTTGTTCCACCTGCTTCAGCTTAATTTGGGCTCTGCCCACTTAGCAACTGAAAACAATGCCAGGTCATAAAGTCTTTCTTTGTTTCACCTGGCTTCAACCTTGTTTTTCAGTTCATAGAGACTCCCCTCGTTTCACATGACTTCATCCATAAACTGATAAGCTAATTGCTCACAGCCAAGTTGATCTTCATGCCCCGGATTAAGAGAGTGTATCAGAAACCTAGATATTTACTAAATCTAATTTATATTAATCTAACTCCCTACAAGTTCCAGATAGTTGTGAACTGCCATGTGGGTGCTAGGAATTGAACCAGGTTCTTTGCAGTAGCAGTCAATGTTCTTAACTGCCAAGCTATCTCTCCAGCCCCAACTTGCCAAAGTCTTGATAGACCCATTGAATTTGTTTAGTGCTGTGAGATAGCTGTTCACTTATGATATTGTAAATGTAGTCAGTCAACACAGCTTGAACTGTCTCATACATGCAAAGCAAACACTCTGCCAGCTGAACTGTGGCTTCTGGTTTGTTTTGTATTTTTGTTTTTGTTTTTTGTTTTTTCCCAGAGACAGGGTTTCTCTGTGTATCCCTGGCTGTCCTGGACTCACTCTGTAGACCAGGCTGGCCTTCAACTGACAGAGATCCACCCCGTCTCTGCCTCCCGAGTGCTGGGATTAAAGGTGTGCGCCACCACGTCCAGTGGCTCCTAGTTTTTAAATGAGCCAAATTTTCTATTTTGAGACAGGGTCTCTCTATGCATCCTTGGCTAGCTTATAATTCACTTTGTATATCAGGCTGGCTTCAAATGCTCATAGAGATCCACCTGCTTCCAGAGTGCCATGCTGGGATTAAAAGTGTGTGTCACTGCCCCTGGCCGTTTTTAGTTTTTTTTTTTTTTTTTTTTTAAAGATTATTCATTTATTGTGTATACAGTGTTCTGCTGGCATGTACACATTCACTCCAGAAGAGGGCACCAGATCTCATTGTAGATGGTTGTGAGCCACCATGTGGTTGCTGGGAATTGAACTCAGGACCTTTGGAAGAACAGCCAGTGTTCTTAACCTCTGAGCCATCTCTCCAGCCCCGTTTTTAGTTTTTAAGAAGCTCCTAAATGGGGGACTAGAGAGATGGCTCAGTGGATAAGAGCACGGGCTGCTCTTCCTAAAGTACCTGGGTTCAAATCCCAGCACCCACATGGCAGTTCACAGCTGTCTGTAATTTCCAGGTGTGGTGGTGCATACCTTTGATCCCAGCACTTGGGAAGCAGAGGCAGGTGAATCTCTGTAAATTCAAGGCCAGCCTGGTCTACAAAGTGAGTCTAGGACACACAGAGAACCCTGTCTAGAAAAATATAAAAAAAAAAAAAGAAAAGAAGCTCCTAAATACATGGGCCAGCCTCAGGACACTATTCGTTTCCAAAGTGAGTATATATATTACGCAGTCTTACATATTGTTTCAATTATAATTAGTTTATTATGTGTATTATTAATTAAATTTCTTTTTTGGCAATTTTATACATTTATATAATGCATTCTGACCACTCTTGCTTCTCTTTTATCTTTACCTCACCTCTGCCAACCTCTCCTTCTCTCTACAAATCCCTTTCTCATATTCATGTCTTTTATTTTATCACCCACTGAATGTAACCAGGGCCATCTGTATGACCATTGGTTTGAGACTATCCTTTGAAGACTGGAGAGCTCCTCAGTGACAACAGAAGACAGTGACCCCTCTCTCCCAGAGTCTATCCATAGTTCAGCCAGGAGGACTAGGGCCCCACCATCATCCCCATCCACATCTGACAGTTGACAGGGCAAGTCTTGTTGGGATCCAGGCCGCTGCTGTGGGCGCATAGTTACAATGGCTGTCACACCCAGAAGTGGCACTTGGCAGGCCCTCTGTCTTCTGGCTCTTAGGTTTTTTTCCTGCCTCTTCTGTGACATGGTTTATTACATATTTGGTGTGTCATGGAATTTTTACCTCACTTTTGATGTCTGCCTTTACTATTCTCGCATGTTTTCACCGTCTGTCAGTTACTTGGGAAATTTCTATTTGATGGTAGTTGATGCTGAACTTGATGAAACTGGAAAGGTCGACATTTGTATCATATTTAATCCTCTCATCAAGGAATACAATTTATTTATTCATACAGTTTCCATTAAAATTCATATACAATTCCATTAAAATTCACATATATATATGTATATATATGACTTATAACCTCATCTCTGTAGGCCCCACCCCATTTTGTTGGATTTACCCCAGCCATGGTGTTGAGTTGTCATGATTGACACCTGTCATTGTATATTGTAACTCACCATAGCTGATAGCCCGGAGGTTTGGAGCAGGCAGCAACCACTTAATGGATTTGATTTGTTTTGTTTCGTGACCTATTTTTCTTTAGGAGTTGTTAGTTCAATTTTCTAGATAGAGTCTATTGTTTGACAGCATTTCAGGGCAAATCCTGACTCTTCTCCATTTCCTACCCTGTCATTTCTGTCTGCTATGGCTTCCTCGATTGTTTGGATTCTTTTGTGTAATTCAAAATAGATTTTACTTTTTTTTTTTATGAACAAGAACACATGTCAAAATTACCCTTGGAAGTTTGTAAACCTCACTCTTAGAAAAAGTTACAATAGGAGTCAGGATTTGCTTTTTCTGATCCTGGGGATCAAATAGAGAATTTTGAGCAGACTAGACAAGCTCTCTACTGAGCTACAACCCAGGCCTGAACCCAAGATTTTCTTTTGATTTTGAGAAGGGATCTTGCTGTGTGACCCAGGCTGCCCCCATTCCCAGTCTCCATCAGTTTCCTGAGAGCCAGGATTACAGGTGTGCACCTCCAGGGTAGGTTTGTTGTTGTTTCCAGAATTGGTGTTTAAAGTCAGCTTAGCACTCTATCCTAGAGCTGCATCCTGGTCCCAAGCCAGATAGTTTTTGAAAGTTCTTCAGGTTCTTTTGTTGTTGACTCAGTGTCTCTGTAGCCTGGCTGGACTGGAAGTCACTGTGTAGCTCAGGCTACCTCTCCTCAGCCTGAGTCCAGCTCAGCTTCCTGAGTGTTAGGGTTACAGCCATCAGCTTTTGTGCCCTGCCTTGAGGTGTTCTTTCAGTTGAGGCCATGACTGAGGTTGACAGGGCACTGTGAGGTGGCACACACCCCCCCACCCCCCACACTTTCTTTGGGAATGCTGGGAACTTCCCTGGAAGATTTCCTGACTTTAGTGGAGAACCTGGCTTCAGGCCTCCTTGGAGTTTGTATCGGGTTTTTTTGTTTTGTTTTGTATTTTTTGTATTTTGTTTTCTTTCCCTAGTGAAGCTTCTTTTTCTCCTTCAGTTCCATTTCTGGCTTGTTCTCTGGGCCTTCACCTGAGATCCAGGCTCTAACAGTGTTATGTCCAGTTCAAGAGACCTCCAGAGATCACCAGGAGTCTGATTCCAATGCAATAGCAAAAGGATCTTTATTGATACGAGCCTGGGGAAGGACTGAACACATTCTCCATGAAGGGAGCCGATGAACAGACCCGAGTCCTGAGAGTTTGGGTTTTTGTTGTTGTTTTTTAATTAGGTTTTTCGAGACAGGGTTTCTCTGTGTATCCTTGACTGTCCTGGACTCACTTTGTAGACCAGGCTGGCCTTGAACTCAGAGAGATCAGCCTGCCTCTGTCTCCCGAGTGCTGGGATTAAAGGCGTGTGCCACCACCCCCAGAGAGTTTGGGGTTTTTAAGAGCTAAAACTATAAGCAGGACAGGTGTGTGTGTGTGGGGGGGGGGGGGGCTTTCAAGCCTTGGCATTACATGATTGGCTGAGCAGAGCTGACCTTTAAACAAATTGGGTCCAGGACAAGTGGCCAAACTACAAATGGACCAGGGGCACATCTGGTATTGTAAATTGTGACTGAGAACTTCCTGATAAGCCTGTTCCTGGGAGTGGAAGGTGAACTCCCAGCTTAACAGTTAGTTACACAATTAATAGACCATAAAACCATTGAGCAAACCTTATTAGGCAAGTCTTTTTGGGCAGGGGGCGGAGGTCAGTTCTCTCTGCGCATATACAAGGGGGTGGTACATAGGGTAATCTCTTGGCTGTTGTCATAGGGTTGGAATGTACAAACACTGAGCCATTCTCCCTTGAAGGTCCCGGTATCTGTGGTTTACACAGATGGTCCCTGTTTTCCTGGGCTCAAGGTCCTTGAAGAGGGGGAAGCTGTCTCTAGTTCTGCTTTTCTGGCTGATTTTACTGCTTTATTTGTTTATAGGCTGCAATAGCTAAGAGCTAAAAGCAAAATGGGGGGCTTCAGTTTCTTTTTCTCCTTCAGATTCCTTTTCTGGCTTGCTCTCTGGGTCTTCACCTGAGGTCCAGGCTCTGACGGTTCTGGGGTCTCTGCATTTGGCAGAGTAATTCTCTTCTTGCTGAAAGGTATGTCAGGACCAGGACTCTTGTTTGGAGACCCCCTTCTTGTGGCATACTTTTGCATCTTGCCATTTTCTTTAGCTGTGGTACTAGTTGGGAATTTCATTTGTGGATTCGTTTTCCAGTTTAGGTTGGGCTCTTCCAGTGTTTTTTCCTTCCAGGACATAAGCCCCTTCATCACTGATTTTATGTACCATGTCACTTTAAGGTAGGGCCAATGAAACTTTCTTAGTCTTTTTCATCAACTTTCAATTTTTCTTCAACTTATTTTTCATGATATTTTGTTGCGTCCCTCTCGACCAGCAAGAACGACGCAACTCGCAAAAGCTCTTCTCAAGCAGTTTATTCAGGTCCCTTGAAAACAGTCTTCCGAATGCCCGGGCAGACCCAACCCACAGGCTAAATACTATATGAACAGCCAATCAAGTAAAGCCACGTGGTGCCATCTTAGAGGCCCACGTATGCGGAAGGAAGCCAGATCAGCAGTCTTAGCCAAATATGGACTTGTGTACCACAGAGAGCACTCACCATCGGGCTGGTGGAAGGCGGAAACCTGCGCCATCTTTAGGGTGCGGCACGTCGCAGCTCTCTACAGTTCCTCCTTTTCTATTTTTTCTAAAGTTGGTAGAAGTCCCTGGAAAGGCTTCATAATCCCCATATCTGGGGATCTCACGGTGGGCCTGAGCCTGTAGGAGGGCGATGTTCAAACTCTTACCCGTCTCTGGGTCAGCCTCCCCACTCCGGGCTGCCCTGTCTTAGGTGGCCGAGACTTACCCGTCAACTCCGTCATTGACTTGCCAGACCCTAATATCCGTGGAACGAATACCTCAGTGGGCAGGGACTATGCTCAGTGAAGATTTAAGGCTTCATGGCAGCGAGCCATGCCTGAGGGGACTGGCCCGCCTCAATGGCGACAAGGGCCTGTATAATCATGGCTGCATTACGCTTTTGTGTGGCTCTCATCTTGTAGATGCACCATAGGCAAACCAGAGAGGCTAGTATCATCAGTATCGCCAAAGAGCCTATGCCCGCCCACTCCTTAAGATGATCCATAGTCGTCTGTATCCAGGAAGTCAAACCAGTAGCCAGGCTCAGATCCACCCAAGTGGAGTTGATGTGGACGATTATCGCTCTCAGCTCTCTCATCAAATTTTCAAATTCAGCCGACCAATCCTGTAAGAGGAACTCTGACAATTTTTTAGACAAATTAGCAGCCTTTGTAAAATTTCGATACTGCACCGAAGTAACACACAAACCTTGCATTTTCCACTCACACCCCAACTGTGCTAGTTGCCAAAGAGAATCAATCTGTTCTTGTATTAAATCTATGTGTTGATTAACTATCATAAGGCCTCCTTTGAGATGAGAATTCATAGAGGTCTGGGTATCCAATGCCTGTGCTACAGTGGCTGAGATGTTATTTAGGGCATTGGCAGTCTGTATAGAACTAGACAAGGCAATAGCTGAGGCAGTAGCCCCCACAGCAGCAATAGTGATGGCAGTAACAATAGCTGCAGTGATGCCAAAATCTCTTTTAAACCTGAATAGCATCATGGTATTAGGGGCTTCTACAGGAACTGGTACATATCGAGGCATTTTAGCCACCACAGCCACAGGAAAGGCTGTGGCATTCCAGCAGAGGGCATAAAAGCATATGTCCGGAGTGCATACTAACTTTTCTTGACCCAAGGAGGCCCTCCCATTACTTACAATCCACAGAAAAGGAGGCCAGAGACACACTGGCGAAGCTGAAAAGGTCTTATTGCGGTAAGAATGAAACGAAGAATTCCAAGTACCAGAGCCACTACCGCTAGAAAAATCCAATTTGGTAGCGGACCCTAGGGAAAAATTACCTCTTTGATAAACTCCTCCCCCAAGCATAATGACAGGTCCCAAGTCCATGCAACTTCCATTTACCCCACACAAAAGCCACAAATCAAAAGGATTGGTGGCAGTCTGTTGAGGATCCCTAGTAGATATATCAAGCATTCCTGTATGAGACTTATTCACTATATTACTAATCATGGGGCTAAAGGAAAAATAATCTTGTTGAACCCAAACTGCTCTGTGCTCCTGACATCCAGTCCAGGGAAAAGGTCCTTCCTCTCCTGTGGATCCTCTACAAAAAGGTGCCCAGCGTGGCTGTCTGGGGGGGGTCCCGGTAAGAGACTCGTGTGGGCCACCATCCTTCAAGGCGAGAACCGTTGCCTGAAAACAAACCACTACCCCTACCCCCAAATCTCAGTTGTGGTAAAAAATCTGCTGACTGCTGAGACAATTTAATGTATTCTGTATCATCTGACCTATTGAAGCTCATTAAAAAGCACAGACTACCCTTCAAGCTGACATTTCTATTACCCTCTATAGGGCTTTTCTTTTTTTTTTTTTTTTTTTTTTTGGTTTTTTCGAGACAGGGTTTCTCTGTATATCCTTGGCTGTCCTGGACTCGCTTTGTAGACCAGGTTGGCCTTGAACTCACAGAGATCCGCCTGCCTCTGCCTCCCAAGTGCTGGGATTAAAGGCGTGCGCCACCACCGCCCGGCTTTTTTTTTTTAAAAGTAATATTTATTTTTTTTAAAGGCATTGAGTCTTTTTTTTTTTTAAGATTTATTTATTATGTATACAGTGTTCTGTCTGCAGGTATATCTGCAGGCCAGAAGAGGGCACCAGATTTCATTATGGATGGTTGTGAGCCACCATGTAGTTGCTGGGAATTGAACTCATGACCTCTGGAAGAGCTGCCAGTGCTCTTAACCGCTGAGCCATCTCTCCAGCCCCCTATAGGGCTTTTCTGATCATCAAAGGGAAGGTAGGGTAAGCCTAAGCTTCTATTACTGCTAAATAAGTGTGGAAACACAGTTGCATCATGTCTGACTGGCATCGGCTTTGGGAATATCGACAAGATCCCCCATCTCGGCTCAGTCATTCCTGACATACTCACTGCTACTATCACCAGGATCCTTAGGAAGGTCTTCATGACGAATCTTCCTCACAAGGCGTTCAGGCACCCACACTGGATCTTGTTGATCCTGAGGAAAAACAAACAGACCGTCTCGCCAAGAGCCTGTCAAAATATCCTTCCACTTCACCATGCCTTTAGGTGGACCATGAGAATCCTGATGTCTGTCCGCTGCTGAGCGGCCTTGAGCATCCAAATTGAAAAAGTTTAAAGTAAATAAGGCTAAAGACATTCTCTCCTTGGGGGTACGGCCTTGGCCTATTCCCCCTTTCTGTTTTTGCGAACATTCTTTCAAGGTGCGATGAGCACGCTCCACAATTCCTTGTCCTTGAGGATTATATGGTAATCCGTGATTAAGCTGTACCTCCATCTGGTTGCAGAAGGAGACAAAGGACTGAGCCGTATAGGCTGGTCCATTGTCCGTTTTCAGCTGCTGTGGTTTTCCCCATTCAGCCCAGGCTTTTAAGCAATGCCCTATGACATTGTGAGCCTTTTCTCCACTCATAGGTGTAGCATGTATGATACCTGAGTACGTATCCACAGATACATGAATATATTTTAAGGTTCCAAACTCCGAAATGTGGGTAACGTTCATTTGTCAGATTTTGAGTGGCATCAACCCTCTAAGGTTCACTCCCATACTGGGAGGATGATGATGAATCACACACTGAGGACAGTCCAAAACCACTTGTCTAGCATCTGCTGTAGACAAATGGAATTTTTGCTGTAGAGTTCTTGCATTTACATGAAATAATTGGTGAAACTGTCTGGCTTGGTCCAGGAATGAGCTCCAAAAAATGCATTCCATCCTAGTCCATTGACCAACTTTATCATTACCCTCACTTAATGGTCCAGGTAATCCTGTATGTGTTCTGATATGTTGAATATAAAAACACCTTTTTCTTTGCCAGATTAAAACTTGTAACTCTTGTAATAATGTACATACAGTACTACTATTCTTAACAGGACCTGCTAATTCTAATACTTTCACTGCGTTCTGAGATCAAATTGAATGCAAATTGACATCTTTTAAACACCTCAATTACTATTTTCAACTCTACTATTTGGGGGGAGCCCGGTTGAAATTGACATAACACGGGCTCTTGTCTTTCTATCAAATAGGCTCCGCAGTCTGTCTTTGAGCTATCAGTAAACATATTTGGTGACCCTTGAAGTGGTACTGTTGAAGTAACCTTAGGGAATATCACTGGGTGCTCCTTAAAAAATGATAGCAATAGATGCTTAGGATAATGGTTATCAATCACTCCTTCAAAGCTACATTGCAATATTGCCCAATCATCTACAGTGCCACACAAAATCTTAATTTGATGACTGAAATAGGGCACTATTATACTGGCAGGAGCAACTCCAAAAGACTGCAAGCATTGTTGGATACCATTTAAGGCTAAAGCAGCAACTGCAGTGGGATAATGTTCTATGGATTTTTTTGGAGAAATCTTTGAATAGGTCCATAATAATGGTCCGTCCTGCCATAACAATCCTGTAGGTTGACCATAGGTGGCAAATATGCACAATGCAATGGGCTGTCCTTCCTGCCATCTCTTTAGGAAGGCACTCTGTAACCTTTCTTCCACTTTACATAAAGCTTTTCTTGCTTCTCCTGTTAATTGCCTAGGAGAATTAAGTGCTGAATCACCTTTCAAAATATCATATAGGGGTCTTATTTCATAATTTGGTAGCTTCAAATAGCCTCTTATCCAATTGATATCTCCTAACAACCTTTGAAAATCATTTAGAGTCTTTAAATTATCTTTTCTTATCTCAATCTTTTGAGGTATTATCTTTTCAGGTCCAACCTTCGCTCCTAAATAATCAACCACATTTTCCTTTTGAACCTTATCAGGAGCAATAAACAACCTTTTCTTTTTTAATAATTGAACTAATTTTTCATAGGCCTGATCTAACATTTGTTCACTCTTAGCTGCCAGTAAGATATCATCCATATAATGAACACATCTCAAATCTGGAAAATTCTTTCTCAAGGGATCAATGGCTTCCCCCACATACAGTTGGCACATAGTGGGGCTGTTTGCCATGCCCTGAGGTAATACTACCCATTCAAACCGCTGATCAGGTTCCTCATGGTTATAGGATGGAACAGTAAATGCAAACCTCTCACTATCTTTGGCACACAAAGGGATGGAAAAAAAACAATCCCTTATATCTATAACTATTATGGGCCATGAGGCTGGCAAAGATGATAAAAGCGGCAAGCCACGTTGCACTGGGCCCATGATCTGCATTTGTTGATTTATGGCATGTAGGTCATGCAACAATCTCCATTTTCCAGATTTCTTTTTAATGACAAAGATAGGTGTATTCCAGGGAGATACAGATGGTTTTATATGCTTTAAAGACATCTGTTCATCCACCAACTCTTTGGCAGCATTCAATTTTACAGAGGAAAGTGGCCACTGAGGAACCCATACTGGGTCCTCCGTCTTCTAAGTTATGGGAATGCCGTCCTCAGTGGCCCCTAGGAAAAACCCAGGCCCTGTCTCTTTTGTCTTTGCTGCATAGATATGGGACTCTTCCGCCCCTGCAAATATTTTCCTATTCCAAAGCCTGGAGCATATCCCATATCTTGCATCATACGTTGGGCTGAATCAGAATAGTCATTAGTCAATTTAAATCCCATATCCTTTAAAAGGTCTCTTCCCCAAAGGGAGATAGGGAGCTCAAGTACATATGGCTGCATTTCTCCTGAGTGGCCTTCTTGGTCCTGTCACTTTAATAATCTTGCACTCATATCTGGAGTCTTAGCATAACCCAGGCCTTGAAGTGTTTGAGAAGAGGCTTGTACGGGCCAACCTGAAGGCCAGTCTTTCTTTGCTATGATACTCCTATCTGTCCCAGTATCTAAAAGGCCCAGGATCTTTTTATCATCAACTTTTAACTTCAAGACAGGGCATTGGTCCAAATCCAAGGAGAGAAAAGTCAGTTCTGTGCCCGTGGACCCAAAACCATCTTTTCCTCTCTCTCGATCCCTTGCCGCATAGCGATCATGTAAGCTCAGCAAAATGACCAACTGAGCAATTCTATCTCCAGGAGAGATAGCTGTTATACCACGGGGGGAGGCTACCATGATCTTAACCACTCCTGTGTAATCTGGATCTATAACCCCAGGATGGACAATAAGTCCTCTCAAGGCTGATGATGACCTCCCTAACAGCAAACCAACTGTACCAGGTTCAAGGAGTCCTTTAAAATCTGTTTCAATTAACTGGACCCCCATTTGGGGCGTTAATACGAGTCTGGTGGTGGAGCAGAGGTCCAATCCTGCTGAGCCTGCAGTGGCTCTCTGCAGTCTCTCGGATGGCAGAGGGTTGGCCATCTCTCCTGATTCTGTTATTTGTCTTGATTCTCTACTGCCCCATATATTTGTGGGCCCTGGGGTCGTGGGCCCCGCTGTCCGTTTTTTGGACGAGAGCCACCATAACCTTGAGTCAAAGGCTGGCCATGGATGTCTGTCACTGAACGGCATTCATTAGCCCAATGTTTCCCTATTTCCGCGAAACTTTACCTTTTGTTCGCTATTTCCGCGAAACTTTACCTTTTGTTCGCTATTTCTGTGAAACTTTACCTTTTGTTCGCTATTTCTGCGAAACTTTACCTTTTGTTTGCAATTTCCGCGAAACTTTATTGTCCCAATTTACCCCAGGAACTTACCAGTGCATTGCCCCTGACTGCAGGAGTTCTGAGTCTTTTCTGGTTCCCCGTGTGGGCCACCACTTGTCGAGTCCCTCTCGACCAGCAAGAACGACGCAACTCGCAAAAGCTCTTCTCAAGCAGTTTATTCAGGTTCCTTGAAAACAGTCTTCCGAATGCCCAGGCAGACCCAACCCACAGGCTAAATACTATATGAACAGCCAATCAAGTAAAGCCACGTGGTGCTATCTTAGAGGCCCACGTATGCGGAAGCAAGCCAGATCAGCAGTCTTAGCCAAATATGGACTTGTTTACCACAGAGAGCGCTCACCCTCGGGCTGGTGGAAGGCGGAAACCGGTGCCATTTTTAGGGCGCGGCACGTCGCAGCTCTCTACAATATTTTATCTTTTTTTTTTTCTATGTGGCTTCCTTCAGGCTGTGGAAGGATATTATGTAGCCTTCATCCTGACAAAGTGACAAATGAAGAGAGGAAGGGAGCTGTCTTCACAGTTTTCATGAACAGGTGTCAGGCTGTGGCGCTTCTCTGACAATTTCCCTGAAGTGTTTCTTCCGCAGCAGTGGGGTGTGGAGTCGGCACTCCAGCTCTGTGGGTGAGGAGTGTTGCAAGAACCACGTTTAGAAATGTTTGTGACAGTCCCACCTACACATCTTCAGACCAATTCTTACTCAGGTTTACAGGTACTAGAACTTTCTCTCTTTGATAGAAATGCTTCTCCTCTCCATGTAGCTGAGGATGACCTTGAATTTCTGATCCTCTCTCCCAGTGCTGAGATTACGGGCATGTTCTGCCATGCTTGGCTTTAGGTGGGGATTGACCCCAGGCCTTCAAGCATGCTACGCAACCCCTCTACTAACTAACCCACCTTCCAGACCCTTCTGGCTCTCGGGTCTGTTCCAATACAGTTAGGGACTGCTAGAGTCAAGGGGGAGGTTGTGGCAGTGCTGGCTGAACCAAAGGTAGGGAAGCTGAGCTCTTGGTTTCTCCTTTACCAGAGCAGATCCACGTGTGGAACCAGGAGCTGAAGGTTCCCATATGTTGCTCTTCATGTTTTCCTATAGTTTTATCCACAGTTTCTGTGGTTTCTAACCTTTGCACTATACATTCACAGTGGCCCACTGGACTTTATATACTTTCCCTCATTGCCTTTCATCTCTTCTGATATTCCCCACTTCTATTTTCTCTCATGGATCTGACCAGATTGAACCAAACAAGGAAGAAGCAGACTTGCTCAGCATGAAACCCACACATCTATCTAACTTCCATAGCTCAGCTGGGTTTGGAGGGTCCATCTTGGGCTTGCATATTTGATTTCTATTTCATCTTTCTTTGTTATCTTTATTCAACTTTCTTGAGCTCATTTTAAATGTGGCAGTCTGGTTTTTGAGCTATAAAAGTAGTTTGTTCATTTCTTAACTGCTGAGCATCTTTCCAGTCCCCAGTTTGTTCATTTCTTTGTTTTGTTTTGTTTGAAACAGGGTTTCTTTGTGTAGTCCTGGCTGTCCTGGAACTCACTTTGTAGACCAGGCTGGCCTCGAACTCACAGAGATCTACCTGCCTCTGCCTCCCGAGTGCTGGGATTAAAGGCGTGAGCCAACAAGCCTGGCCATTATAGACAGTTTCAAAGTGCTCTGTGGGTGCTGGGATTTGAACCTGGGTCCTTTGGAAGAACAGCCAGTGCTCTTAACCACTGGGCCATCTCTCCAGTCCCCAGTTTGTTCATTTCTAATCTTCATCTAATCTAATAAATGTATCCTGGATACTGCTTTTTAAAAAAGTTCACAAGTTTAAAAAGTAGGACATTCTGTCATCCATTTTAGGTGGTTGATAATTTCCACCTTGTTTAGAGTCCAGGCCTATAACCCGTGTACTTGGAGGCTGACACAGGGTGGGGTGGGGGAGGAATTTTGTGGATTCTAGACCAACCTGTCTATAGACCCAGTTTTAAAAAAGCAGTCAGGCCTGGTGGTGCTGATCTCAACACTAGGGAGCCAGAGGCAAGTGGATCTCTGTGAGTTTGAGGCCTAGCCTGGTCTACAAAGTAAGTTCCAGGACAGCCAGAGCTACACAGAGAAACCTTGTCTCAAGAAAAAGAAAAAAAGATAGAAAGAAAAACATTTTTAATCCCAACACTCTGGAGGCAGAGATAAGATCTGTAAATTTGAGACTAGGCTTCTCTATAGCTTTATATATGAAGTTCCAGGTCAGCCAGGATTACATAGAAAGGCTGTCTCAAAAAACAAAACAAAAAAGGAAACAAACAAGAACATTATCAGGGATAATGCCATAACACAATGGTACTGCCTTGCTTCACATGTGGGAAGTCCCAAGTTCCACCTCCAATACCCTCCTGTTCCCCCCTACACACACCAAGGTAGAAGGGAAATTTTGGAGGAGGAAGAGAATCAGCAGGAACAGAAAGGGATTAAAGAGGCTGAAGGGGGTGAATGTGATACATTATATACATTATGAAAATGTCATAATAAAATCCATCATTATGTATCATCGATATAAATTAGCAACTCCTCTGTATCCAGGCCTGGGAGTGGAGCTCAGAGGTGGATGCTCTTGGGTGGATACAGAGGAACTTCCTGTCCTTCCACTTGTCCAGCCCCTGGCAGTCTCTAATCTACTTCCGGTCTCAGTGAGAGTGCTATCCTGACCACTTCCTGGAATTAGTCTCTCATGATCGTCTTCCTGTGTTGGCTCACTTAGTGTAGTGTTTTCGAGGTTCATCTATGTTGTTTTGTCTATGAGCTCATCATTCCTTTGTAGGCTGAGTTATAGTCCACTATACTGAGCTATATTTTGTTTTTGTTTGTTGGTTTGTTTTTTTTTTTTTTTTGAGACAGGGTTTCTCTGTGTAGCAGCGCTGGCTGTCCTTGACTCACTTTGTAGACCAGGCTGGCCTCGAACTCACAGAGATCTGCCTGCCTCTGCCTGCCAAGTGCTGGGATTAAAGGCATGTGCCACCAGGCCCAGGCAATTGCAGACAGTTGTGAACTGTCTGTAATGCAGCTGTTGGGATTTGAAACCGGGTCCTTTGGAAGAGCAACCAAATGCTCTTAACCGCTGAGCCGTCTCTCCAGCGCCCCCACCTCCAGCACATGCCTTTCACCCATCAGTCAATCATCACTTGTGTCGTTTCCGTCTCTTGACTTCTGTGAGTGATGCTGGTGACCAAGTGTCTGTATCTAGAGGACCAGAAGTGCTAGACGATCAGCAGTTTCTATGTTTAGTCATTTTGGGGGAGAGGAAGGCCAGCTATTTTCTATCCTAGCTGCCCTGCTTTAGCATCTCACCAGGACTGGAGACAGATGCTAACATCTTTGAGTTCCTAATGCGAGAAATCACCCTAAGACTCATCTCTGAAGATCTTCCCTATTTTCTTTTAAGAGTTACATAGTCGTAGTTCTTATGTTTAAGCTTTAGATAATTTCCAGCTAATTTTTTATGTATGATATGAGCTTGAGTTGCATTTTTATTCTTTTCTTATTTTCTACATTTTGTGATAACATAACAAGACTGTCTAAAAAGAAACCTGATTTTTAAATTTGGTCTCCTACCCTTGTACTTTGCTGAATGTCTCCATTAGCTGTAGTAATTGTGTACATGTGTCATTACTTACGATTTTCTAGTACGGGAACTGTGCGTGTTTTTATTTCCTTCCTTTCCAATCTGGATGTAGTTATTATTTGTAACTGAATGCCTTTTTGTCTTCTATGAACACACATTTCTACAGAGCGCTAATTACGCTTATTCTAAAGTTCATACTGTTTGTTCAGTTACCTGAGGGTCCTTGAACATTTCCAGTGAAGCACTGGCTTCATCTTTTGTGGTACTTGCTTCCTTGGGTGTGTGTTCCATCAGTGGCTCAGGGCTGTGAGCTCATCCATGGCTTTTCATTTCCTGTTTACCCTGTGAGGATGCTGCTGCTCTTCCTGCCTCCCACTCCTAGGCAACACGGAGTTGCTCAGCTAGCCTGGCTTCTGTGAGCCCCAGTGATCCACTCCCTAAAGTTGGACTACCTGGTTGAGGTAGTTCAGACACTGTCTGACCTCTAACACCCAGGTGATGTGTTATTTTGCAAGTTGAGGATGACATAGGGTGCATTGCCCTGGGGCCCGAACCTCAGCTCTCAGCAGCCTAGCACCCTACACACCTTTCCTCGAAGACCTGAGTCACAATCCGCCTTTGGTTGGATTTTTGGATTTTATGTTGTGTTATTTCGGCATTGTGGTAGCAAGGAGGTAGAATGTCTCACTGGCTTTATCCTGTTCTCTGTGGAGAATGGGCATACCGTTCCTCTTTCCAGATTGTTACCATAGGAATGGGCACAGATCATGTTAGGATAGTTCCTTGTGCACTGAGGTCCCTGCAGGTGTCACACTACCTATCACAGAATCAAAATGTGCAAGGGCCTTCCCAAACTGACTCCCAGTCCTGAGATTCCACCCAACCCTAGGTGCTTCACTGGCAGTGCCCATGTAGCCACTGTACCTGCTGGCTGCTGTGGTACAGTCATGGTTCATTGTCCCCATGCTGGTGTGGGCACTTGCCCAGACAGAAGATACACATGCATATCCCCCTCCCCTGCAACACAGGCTTTCGTGTATGAGAGCTTGGAAGCTTGCAGTACCCTGGAGTATTCTTTCCTTTCCATGCCTTTCTCTGCTTTTTCTTCATATCCCTACCCTTTCCCACCCTCTCTCAAGGAACTTGTCGCCACTCCTTGTTTTGGTTGCAGTCCCTATGGTGTAACCAGCTCTGCTGGGGGAAGATCAGGGAGGCTGGTTCAGGTCCAGACCTGGGAGGTGAGGTTCCTCTTTCCTATTGCCTCAGCCGAAGAGGTGTGGGTACAGAAGAGGCTCTGTCGCAGAGGGGCGTGTCTGGTAGCCATTTTCTATCTGGAGTGAAGCACGAGACTCACTCTGCCGTGTCTCATTCTGCCCTGTCCAGGGCCAGTTAAGATTCCACTCCTGCGGTCACCACAGTGAAGTGGTTGACGGAGACCATCTCTTGTCTCCAACCATGTTCTTGTCCCACCCTCCCTCCAAGGATGGAGTAGGCAAACGCTGGGAGATGTTCAAACAGGATGAGCTTCATTTGCTCAGGGTAACAACCTTAAATGCATCAGGTAACTCAAAGGTTACCACATAGGATTTGACTGTTCAAATAGAACAGGTTTGAGCTCTCAGTAGGATGCTAGACAAGAGCCCTAACTGCTCTGAGAAGAATTACAGCCCTGGGAAGCTGGGGGAAGGGAACTTCAGGGGTCAGCCAGAGGAGTTTCTGGCAGGGCAGGTCTGCAGGAAGCAGCTCACAATGGAAACAGCAGGAGTCTGCAAGGCCTGAAGCTGCTGCAGGAAGGAACTCCCATCGGCAGCCCAAGCTTTGGGGGCTGAGGCAGAAATGAATCCCCCAGTTTGCAACTAAGTCCTGAAGGTTGGCTAGAGTGAGCTCCCTATGCAGAGGGGAAGGGAAGAGGTTGGTCAAAAACCTCATGTGCAGGGAGCCTCTGCTGAGTCATCTCCAGTGAGTATCGGAGGCAGTCTTTCTTCTTCCTTTTTGTTAAGCCTTTGGCGTTTTTGTTTGGTTTTGTGTTTTGTTTTGTTGGTGGTGGTGGTGATGGTGGTGTTTTTTTGTTTTGTTTTTTGTTTGGTTGGCTAAATGTGGGTATGCAAATAAGGTGAGAAATGGGACCAATCAGGGAAAGTAGAGCTGTCAGAAATTTCTGTCCCAGTTGCTTCATTAATCTTTGAAGGCTGCTACCTGCTTCTCCCCTTGCTTGGGGCTCTTGTCAGTTTTATTCAGCTGGTTTACATTCAGCCAGGGGCTTATGTTTCCTTTGCCCTTGGGGCTTGACTAACTTGCAGGGAGCCTCATATCAGTTGGGAAGCTCTTTATGTGGTGGGGGGCATGAGAATGGGGGTTTGAGTGTCTCCCATCCCCATCAATGGGAGTGGAACCCAATCTTCAGGTCCAAATGGAAGAATAGATGAACTCTAGGTGCAGACAACTGAAGCCAGGGACAAGAGGCCCTAGGCTGGCTGGCCAACCCTGCAGCTGAAATCAGGCCCACTCCCTGCCATTGGAGCAGGTTGCCTACATCACCCCTCATTCTCCCTCTGCACAATGGCTGTTATCATGTTTATGGGATGTAGGCATCCTAGCCAGCTAAGCAAAAAAGTCCTTCCTTGTATTTCCTACTTCTGTTCTTGCTTTCTCTATTTACTTATTCATTCATTCATCCACCCTTTCATTCACTAATTCATTCCATGAGCATGATTGAAAGCCTGCTACGAGTAGCACCATCCAAACTAGTTCTTTGAAGACTCTTGGGTCACCATTCGTGTCCCTCTTCCATCTTCTGTAGATTATAGGTACTCCCAGCTCAGAGCCTATTGGCTGCTTTCTGGAAGCTGACATGCCAGAGGGTGAACAGAACTTTCTATCCAGTTGTGATCTGTTGCAATAAAACAAAACCCACATGTTAGTAACAGCACTCACGCTGGAGTGAGACAGATGAGAATGGCCCACTCTCTTTGGGCATTGATCAAGTATAAAATACCATTAAAACTATTAAAATCTGCCAAAATCAATGCTAGTATTAATGATAAGTTCTTTTTTTTTGTTTTTTTGAGACAGGGTTTCTCTGTATAACAGCTCTAGTTGTCCTGTACTCACTTTGTAGACCACGCTGGCCTCGAACTCACAGAGATCCACCTGCCTCTGCCTCCCAAGTGCTGGGATTAAAGGCGTGTGCCACCACCGCCCGGCTAATGATAAGTTCTTCAAGATGGTGACATGTTATGCCTCATGACATTCATTTTCCAGTAAATAAGCAAAGACATGGAGATGAAGAAGTTAGGCCCCTGATAAGTGGCGGTTGGACCCTCTCTTGCTGGTTAGTCTGCTGTGAGCAATAGGACTCTCCTAGTTTTCTGCTCTGTTGTGACACAACACTGAGCAAAACCAGCTTGGGAGAGGAAAGGTTTATGTGGCTTACAGGCTTTGTCTACCAAAGGAAGCAGAGGCGGGAGGCTGGAGGCAGAAACTGAGGCAGCGATCATGGAGGAGTGCTGCTTATTGGCTTACTTTGTAAAAGTCCTGCAGTCTTTTAGACGATTCAAAATGTTTAAAAGTCCAAGGTCTCTTCTAAAATCCAAAATCTCTTAACTGTGGGATCATGTAAAAATTAAAAAAAAAAAGTTAACTATTTTATTGCTCCAAGAGAAAAAAAAATCATAGCAGAGCTATGATCAGATCCTGTATCTCAGTGCCCAGCATCTTGGGCTCATTAACTTCTGGGCTCCAAAGACCTTGGGTGGTCCCACTTCTCTGACTCCGCCATCACAACACACACAGCTTATCCAGCAGGCTCAGGCCAGCTTTAATCTACACTTGCTGCTACCCTTGGTGGTCACCCCACTGTCCCACCATCTACAGTATACTGGGGTGTCCACTGCAACCACGGCTGTATCTTCACCAATGGTTTTCTGGACTCTCTTCAGGGGCTTTGACTCTGCCACATGGTGGGAGACTCCTACGATCCCTTCAGTGTTGGGGTTTCCTCTGTAGCTGAGGCTGTAACTTCATCCATGGCCACTCTGCCACACAGAGCCAAGCCTCAGCTACTCTCCATGACCCCTCTATGCTTTCAAAACTAGCCTACAAGGAAGACTAATATATTACCAGCTTGTCTACCAGCTTGGGGTGCAGCCTTGGCTCCCCCTGGGCCCCACAACTTCTTGTGCTGACCCTGAGGATATTCACCCCAGAAGATTTCTCCTCAGTGTGGCTGGCCTCTTATTAATTCCAGCAGGTTTTCCAGACCCAGGTAACCAATGTCCACTCTCAGTAAATTACAGAAGCTTTCACTTCCAGATCGTCAATAAAAAACTGTCTTTGATGGACTCTCAAGCTTCCCTCTGAAATTCTTTTCTTCAGAGCTCCCAAAACAATAGACCGTTAAGTTTGAGCACTTCCAACCCCGAATTCTAAACGCTGCCATAACCCCTCACATACCAAATGGTCATGTCTAACACAGCAGTACCCCACCTTCCGGGTACCAATTTCTGTCCCAGTTTGCTTCTTTGCTGCTGTAAGAAAACATTGACCAAAAACAACCTAAGGGAGGAAAGGGTTTGTTTTCACAGGTTAAGATCCAGTATCCAGGGCAGACAGAACGGAAATTCAAGGTAGGATCTGAAAGAGAAGCCCTGGAGGAATGCTGCTTACTGGCTCATGTTCAGCTTTCTTTTACAACCTGGAACCATCTGGAAGGGGAACGACCACCACAGTGGGCTGGGCCTCCTCCTTCAGTTAGCATCCATGATACTACCCCACAGTATCCTATGTCATCAACAGGACTTGCATATTCCACAAGTTCCCCTCCTGCAGGGCTATTTGGAGCCGGTTCAGACTTTTGAAATCACAGGCCTGCAAGATCCATTTCTACGTCGGCCACAAGGGGGCGCTTCCTGGGTGGAGAGACTGCTGTGACCGGTGGTAAGGAGCAAGGCAGTGGGAAGGTTGTGAGACGCGGCCCTTCTGTGCTACCTCCCCGGTGTTGCAAGGCCAAGTTCAGTAGAGACCTGTCTCAGGTCTTTCCTTGGCTATTTTCACTAGTGCAGCTTGAGGTAGCAACAGGAAGAGAGAAGCAGAGAGCCGAGGACTGCGGCATGGAGGACTACCGGAAAAGCATCAGCTTCCAGCCGTGGCCTCTCAGGGCTCCTCTGATGTGGCCTGGCCTGTCACCACCCTACAGTCCAACACCACCTATGGCTGATCCTCGACAGTGCTTGCCTTAAGATCCCTGAGGCTGGGCTACCAAACAGTCCAGCCAACATTTCCAAGCCCAAACCCAGCCCCGTAGTGTAATCCATCTGCAAATACTCCTTTACAGTAGTAAGAGTTCCTGCGGGGCTGGAAGCAGTTCCAGCAGCTGGCCGCTGGCTTCCAAAGCCTGGGCTTCTAAATAGCCCTACATGCAACTGGTGTTGGTTTCTGCCTAGTTGCTGAAGAGCTACTGCCTTGGACTCGCCAACCAGCAATGTGTGCTGGCGGGAATCTGCTTTGTGCTGGGGACAGACCTGGTTGTCCCATCCACCAACAAGGATCAGTCCCTGGTGGTCACAAATGTCTGCTCCTGAGTGACCCAGGCTGTGTACCCAGTTCTTGAGGGGCTCTCAAGCAGCGGCAGGTGTCCCAGCTGTACCCCAGCTTCTTGAGTGCTGTCCTGACAGAGGCAAGCATTCCAGAATCTAGCAGTGGCGCCCGACAATGGAAGTAACACTGCTTGCTGACTGGCGTCCAAGCGGCCATAGCCAGAGGAAGAAGGGAGGCAAAGGAGTAGAGAGCTGATAAAGGCTGGAAGGGTCCAGAGGGAGATCCTGCAGACCCTGGTCACCCAAGTCCTAGACCTCAGCCTGAGAACTGCCATCCTGGGACTGTAGCCTAAGCACGGCTGAGGGTCCCTGCCCTTGAGGCCTGCATGGAGACTAAATCAAAGGACACCCATTTGCCACAACTGCAGGCTTACTGCCACCATCGCGGCTGTCAAACACTGAGGAAAACAGAAGCTCTGAAGGTTTTTTTTTTTTTTTCGAGACAGGGTTTCTCTGTGTAACAGCCCTGGCTGTCCTGGAACTCACTCTGTGGACCAGGCTGGTCTTGAACTCATAGAGATCCACCTGCCTCTGCCTCCCAAGTGCTGAGATTAAAGATGTGCACCACCATGCCCAGCCATTACAGACAGCTGTGAACTGCCATGTGGGTGCTGGGATTTGAACCCGGGTCCTCTGGAAGAGCAGTCAGTGCTCTTAACCACTGAGCCATCTCTCCAGCCCCATTTAGGAACTCTTAATCACCTGGTTTGTGACAAAATCCTTTTATCTACATGGAAGCTTTTTATCCCAATTATAAATGAGTCAGTTCACCTGTGAAGATGCTCAGAAGCTGGTAAGCCTGGGTCACAACCTCCAGTAAAACAAGGGCACTTGACAGCTTCCTCCTCAGCAGAAAGAAATGGGCCTAACCTACCTCTGTGCGTGGCTCTCCTCTTTCTGGTAGAGAAAAGAGGGAGGAAGGGGAAGACATGCCTGAGTTCTCCAGTCTTAACATCCTGATTGGTCCACAAGGTTCTGTGTCTTTCCTTCTGGAAGGACCAAGCGTCCTGACAGTGAAGTGAGTTCTTCAGGGATTTTGAAGTAGCTGATGTAGGTGGACTTGCTAAGAAAAGTTTATTTAGTTACAGTGTTGGAGACGAAGGGCATGGCTCCGTTCTGGTAAGGATCTTTGCCATGTCTCATTGTGGCAGGCAACAACGGTAGGGATTGATAGGAGCAAGTAGTCAGTCATTATATGAGCCTCTAGGGTTGGGGCTCAACCTTCTTCTGAGAGCTACTTTCCTCTCTTCTGATGACAGGGTCCCTGTGATCCAGGGAACCTCCCACGAGGTCCCACTTTTTTTTTTTAAATCAGGTGCTGGATTGCTTCATCATCTATGCAAAGGCTTTCTTCCCTTTTTTGCTTTTCTTTTTTCTTTTTATCTTTTTATTGTTTTTCTTTAATTTTGTGAATTTCACATCATATACCCTGTTCCCACTCATCTCCACCTCCCATCAGACCTGCCCTCGACTCATACAACTTCTGCCAACAGAAAAAAAAAAATCTCATTGTGGAAGCTGTAGTGTGTCTCAGTTTTCTCCCACAATATTCCCTTTTGTCCACGTTTTTGCTTGCAAATGTTCATTATAATGATTCATTGGTCTGGTACAAGGTCTCTGGTTTCTGCTACTTTGTCAATATTGGAACCTTACTGGAACTCCTCTCAGATAGCCTGGTGTTGCCCTGTGTCAAGATCCTGTAGTTTCAGGTCTGTGGAACTGGCCTCTTGATGCACTCCAGCAGTTCATCCATGGGGTATAATTCACGGTTGGCCAATTCAAAGCCCTGATTCTAGGCCTGCAACCCCCACATCCAGGGCCTGCTCTCTCCAGTGCTGTAGCAGGTAAGGGGCTGGGCCAGTTCTCCTGCTCTCATGACCCCATCAGGGCCAACTGTCACACCTGCTATGTGTGGTGAGGTCAAAAGAGTGGAGGGGATCTCTCCCTTGCCAACACCACCACAAAGCAAACAAAAGGCAGGGCTGACTCTCCCACACTCACACCCTTGGGACTGGCTCATCCAGAACCCACACATCCAGGGCTAGGCAGGGTTCTTCTAGTTTCTGGCTTGCTTCCTGTCCTGGGAGCCCATTTGGTGCTTGCTTGGTACTGGACTAGTGTTCATCACAGGCTAGCTCTCAATTGGACTAGTGGTCATCTGTCTGGGACTCCTGATGTTGGTCTCAGGCTTGCTATTTTCAAGGAATGCTAGGCTACTATTCATTCAGATGTTCATAGGTCAGAACACTGAATGTAGACATAGCCTCTCTCCTCTCTGCCACCTACTGATGCACATGTGACACAGCAGCCACATCTGCAATGCCTCTAGGGACAGGGAGGTCCCACCTCTTAAAGGCCTCACAGTCTCTCCTAATACTGCTACTTGGGGACCAAGCTCACAAGTCACAGATTCGGGAAACACTAAGTCATATACAAACCCTAGCACTTGCCCCTCTGGCAAGGCATCAACTGAATTCCAAGAAACCTTGTCAGCCTCTGGGAGTTTATTATTTAAAAAATGTTTTATTCAAAACCCAGGTTCTGAGAGCCTGCCCCATTGGACTGGGTAAGGATGTTTTGGGAGACTGTGTGTGTTTGTATTGCTGATGGGCACTTTCCTCATATCTTACATGAGTTACCTTCTCACTAGTCTAGAGGGAGTCTCAGTTGACACCATTTTAATGATATTGAGACAGGTGTTTGGAGAGCCTGAGGGATGTGCCCACATTTGGACAGCCAGTGAACAGCATGGCTAGGACTAAGACTGGCTGTGACTGGTGCTACCCGGGAAAACCCACCAGCTCCTTCCTGAAAAACTGTGCTCTGTATGGTTTCCAAGCAGTCCCTTAACCCAGGGGCACCCTGAGCTTCCAAATAAGAAAACCATGCACCATGGAAGTCCTCAAAATCAACTTTCACAGGCTGGGGACTTGCTCACCATTTTGAGGGTATATTTCTTTTCAGGAGGCTTGTCCAGCCTAACCTTTGTGCATACCAATATTTGGCCTCCTAGTCCTTAAGGAGTGGCAACAGAGTTCTAGCTGTGCTGAAAGGGACATCGTCTACTGGCAGCATTCACCTGCCACATCTCTACTTTTAGCCAGACCTGTCTTGGTGTTAGAAGGTCCTTCAGGCTGAACATCTGACATCCCAGAATCTTTTGAAGGACCACCCTGATTGCTGTCCTTGGTGCTGATCATCAGGTTGCCTCTTTGTGACCATCTTCCAAGGACCTCCGCCCCCAACACAGCTCCCCAAGGCAGAGAATGGGTTATCCACTCTGTACATCCAGCTGGATTAGACTGGCTGAGGTGGTACATGCCTGTCATTCCTGCACTTGGGAAGCTGAGAAAGGAGAATGGAGAATTCAAGATCAGCCGAGGTTACACAGTGAGACCCTGTCTAAAGAAGATGAAGGAAGAGAAGGACGAGGAGGAAGAGGAGAAGGAAAACAGCTGTGGAGTTCCAAGGCCCCAGGCCTTAATGGCAGATGATGCCTGGCACCATTTCTAGTCCTTCCTTACCTCCAGAAGAGGATGCTGAGCCCTGTGTCACTCCCTTAGGGTAGTTGCAAGAGTGCCCATTGGAGATAGAAGTTCACAGGGTGGAAGGACATCAGTAATGGCTGTTAGTGTGAATAAGTGTTGCTTTGATAGTCCATTTTCGTTTTCACATACTCAGGAGGCTGAGGCAGGAGGATCATAAGTTCAAAGCCTGTCTGATTACAGAGTTAGTTCAAGACCAGTCTGGGTAATTTTGAAAGATTCTGCCTCAAAACAGAAAATAAATGGAGTGAGGGCCAGGGGTAGAGTGCACACCTAGGATGTGCAAAGCCCTGAATTTGATCCCTTGTATTGCCAAAAAGAACAAGCATCAAAGTGAAGTAATAACCAAACCCCAACTTGGTGGCCTGCACCTTCTGTCTCTGCTTCACTTTCTGGCTCAAGATGACAGCTGAGCCTCAGAACCACATTGGCCCTTCCCACATGCTGCCTCTGGTGCCTGTAAACATATGGCCAGAATCTGGACGGCTTCTAGTGTAGATCCTCTCCTAAAGAAGTGAGCAGTGGAGACCTAAAGCCTCCAATGCAGAGTCTCTCTCAGTTATTCACACAGCTTGTGTCCAAGTGCACAGCCATAGGAAGAGGCTTGCAAAAGCAGCTTTTCTAATGGTTCCAGGATGGGGAACTAAAACTCAGCTCAGGACATACAAAACCTCGTCTTCCTTCCAGGTCCTTATGGCCCTGTTAGTTCTGTCAAAGGTACACATTATACATTAGCTTCAGGTGCAAGTTTTTGGCCCAGGTGAGAGAAAACATGCCTCGGTTCCAAGAACTTACTCGTAACCATGCTGTAGAAACACAAAGTGTGTCCTTCCACGCACCCATGGAAATGGCAAGCGCCATAATGAGGAAATAGGAAAAGCAGGAATCAATGGTAGAAGATAAGGTGTGGCACCAACACAGAAAATTTAAAACCTTGTAAAAAAACAAAGGAAGAAAATACTTTTTAGGGGCTCAGCATTAAGAATTTCCTCTGAGGGCTGGAGAGATGGCTCAGAGGTTAAGAGCATTGGATGCTCTTCCAGAGTTCCTGAGTTCAATTCCCAGCAACCACATGGTGGCTCATAACCATCTATTGTGAGATCTGGTGCCTTCTTCTGGCCAACGGGCATACATTCACACAGAACACTGTATATATAATAAATGAATAAATCGTAAAAAAAAAAAAAAGAAAAGAATTCCCTCTGACTTCTGGTCAGAACCCAGGCAAGAAGAGAGTGGAGCGGTTGCACCTTCAGAAGGGACGGGTGCTCTTGAAAAGGGGTAAGTAGAGGCTAATGAAAGCTTCTAGAGTTCTCGTGCTTAATTGCTCAGACAGGTAAGTTTATTGAACAATAATATATATGATTATGTGTGTTTGTGTGCATATTACTTTATGTAGGTGAAGACAATGATAACAGTTCTACAAGGAACAGAAGAAAGGACATGGCCGGGCTTGATGTCACATGCCTTTAATCCCAGCACTTGGGAGGCAGAGGCAGGCAGATCTCTGTGAGTTCGAGGCCAGCCTGGTCTACAAAGTGAGTCCAGGACAGTCAGGGCTACACAGAGAAACCCTGTCTCGAAAAACCAAAAAGAAGAAAAAGAAGGAGGAGGAGGAAGAGGAGGAGGAGGAGGAGGAAGCGGGGCATGGTGTAGTGGGTACAGCTGTCATCCTAGCACCTGGCAGGCAAAGACAAGGTTTTAAAATACTTCTCATTTTCACCAATACTATGCCTAGATGCAGCTTTCATGTTTTGTGTTTATCTACTTTTCTATTTATTGAACTTTTTTAGATATGTAGTTTGTTGCCTGACATTAATTTAGGGGACTTTAAAATGTCATTTTTGCTTTAAATACTGCGTCTGGTCCCTTCTTCTCATCCCAGTGTTCAGTTATAAGCACTTACACATACCTGTTCCACAGTTCTTTGATGCCGTGATCCAGTTTCTCATCCTTCTTCCCTTTTCAGTTTTGGAAGGCTTTTCTGTTATAAGAGTCTTAAGTTCAGAGATGCTTTCTGCATACAAGCCTGGTTTGGTTTTTTTAGCTTTTCACTCATTGTTAGGGCAGAATAACTTCCCAGCTGCTTATATGCTGGGCTGGGAACTTAGTGTCCTTGGAGCAAAGCTGGAGAATGACCCTGAGAGTCCCTCTACCAGAAGAGGCTTGCTGTCACCACACAGCAAATTCTTCCAAGGAGTTATTGAAATTCATGATGCTACCCCCTTTTCTTTGACAGAGGACAAGTGTTCCCAGTTGTTGACATTAATGGGATGTTTTTTTCCCTTCCTAAATGTGGTGGAAAATGTCACTTTTCAAAAAGGGGAGAGATACCATCAAATTTAAGTGTTTGGAATCCCTGTTGATCCATTGTGAGAATGGCCTCAATTCTCCCATTCCCAGTACTGGGAAAAAGAAAAAGAAAAAAAATTTAATGTTGAGACTTTTAAGATTATGGGGATTTTTGAACTTGAACCCAATGCATTTTGTATTATGAGATGGTCATGGGCCAGGACTGGAATGTTATAGTTTAGATATAACATGTTCCCTTTAATATGCCCGTCCATGTGTTTGAACACTTGGTTACCAGATGGGGGCGCTGTTTTGGGAGCTTGTGGACCCTTTGGGAGGTAGGGCCTGTCTGGAAGAAGTAGATCTCTGGGTGGATGGTGTGTGTGTGTGTGTGTGTGTGTGTGTGTGTGTGTGTGTGTGTGTGTGTAAGGGCTTGAGGTTCATAGCCCATCTCCACTTCCTGACTCATCTGTACTTTTTGGTTTACTGAGATATGAATAAGTACCCTTGTATTCTCATTGTCACGGAGTTCCCTGTTACCATGATGGATGTGTTCCCTCAAATTGTGAGCCAAAATAAACTTCTCACCCCTTTAAGAGAAATTTTCTCATCTAATGCCTGGGTATAGGCAAGTTGGAAGATAACTTAATGTATGTGTGTATGCATGTATGTATGTGCTCTGGGGACTAAACCCCAGGGCTCTGAACATTGGAATCGAACATCTTACTATTATGTACATCTCCAGCCCAGAAAAGGAGGCAATTCTGCAAAGAACCCTATCTGTGAATGGGAAGAGATTGTATGGAAGCTAGGAGGATCACTCAAGGAGGTCCAAGGTATCTTTTAAAAAGAATAGGTTAGATGTTCAAATGGAGGAAATCAAAGAGAGACACGAGGGAAGGTGCCTACTATGGCAGAATATGCCACTCAAGACATAGCTGTGTGAGACCAGACTGTCACCCCTCAGAACTGGCCTGGAAGAGACACAATGAGGCACTGAAAATATGCCTCTTTGCCTGGAGCAGACACAGAAAGGATGTATCTTCTGGTGTTCAGTTACAAGAATCCTCTCGGGTGTGGTCCAGAAGTTTAGATCCCAGGTCAAAGGAGATGCATGTGTTCTACTCTCTGGGAAATGCTCAGGGTCTTCTAAATGTCCAGTAGGTGTGTCAGGATCCACTCCTGTTGGCTGTGTGTGGAGGTCCCAGTGTGCTCCTCTGTGATAAGTAGCATATTGCTCCCGAATTGTCTGTGCCATGACTCCAAATCTGCCCCACCCCCTACTGCAACCTTTAAAAGAGGAAATATTTATTTGGCTCAGAGTCCCAGAGGCTGCTGTTATATCTGTTATTCTGTTTCCCTGCTCCTGATTCACAAAGAAAGTAACTCAGGAATGACCATTCCCCCTTTGCCCCTTTCTGTAGCTAAGGAATAGATAGCTCTTCTGCACAGACTGCCTGAACCCCGGTTCTGACTTATGGAATGAGTGTCATAAATAAAGGCAGCCAAGAACTGCTGCCTGAATTTGTTGTACCTTTGTCCTGTGGCAGCAGTGTCCTACCCAAATGTATCAGAAAGGATCCTCAGCCTGACTCCCTGTGGTTGTCTCACTGTCAGCCTGACTCCCACAGGGAAGGATCTGGGCCCTGGATCCGCAGAAGTGTGTGAGCTTTGCATGTGCAGGCCCTTCTGGCGGTCCCAACTCTCACCTTTTTGTTGCAGTCAGGCTGGAGGCTGGAGTATAGTGCTCACCTGAGTTTTGTGAATTCTTTCAGTGCAATCCCATTTCGAGGGATAGTGAGAACTTCTACATTTGCTGTCGGTTGGCCAGAATTTAGGGTGGCCTGGAGACCCTTGAGTCTGTAGCTGGTGTTGGAGGTGAGAATGGTGTCGTCAGGTCTGGGCACTTTGCCCTGTGACACCTGGGGTCATTGCAGTACAGACTCACATCCCCCTCCTGCCTTGGGCCTTCACACCACTCTTCCTCTGCTGGGATGCCATGGTGCTGACTGCCCTCCCCTCCCCCAAATCCCTGGGTGGCTGCCAGCCCAGCAATGCTCTTCCCCTGAGTTGGGTTTCCGGGGAGCAGTTGCCATCCTCTAATGTGTGACATAAATGGCCTATTTTTTTTTTGGTATAGTGTAGCTGTCCACCTTTGCAGTGCCTGTGCAGGAAGGGACTTCTGTTTTTGACCACTTCTCTGTCCCAATACCTGCCACGGAGCAGATGATCAAATGATGATCATCCAGTATATGGATGTTCACACAACATTGTTCAAAATAGCAAAATTATGACAGTCCCTTAGGTACCTACTAATGGCAAATCAAAAAATATATATATAAAATAGTAATGTCTTAGGGTTTCTTTTTAAATACTTAAAAAAAAGATTTCATCTATTACAAATATAATGTTCTGTCTGAAGGTATGCCTGCAGGCCAGAAGAGGGCACCAGATTTCATTATGGATGGTTGTGAGCCACCATGTGGTTGCTGGGAATTGAACTCAAGACCTCTGGAAGAGCAACCAGTGCCCTTAACTTCTGAGCCATCTCTCCAGCCCTTAGTTAGGGTTTCTATTGCTGTGCTAAGGCACTAGGACCAAAAACAACTTGGGGAGGAAAGGGTTTTATTTCATCTTACAACTCTCATGTCACAGTTCATCAGTGACATAAATCAGGGCAGGAACTCAGAGCAGGAGCCATGAAGGAACGCTGCTTATGGTTTGTTCCTCATGGCTTGCTCAGCCTGCTTTCTGTGCAATGTGGGACCATCTTCCCAGGGGTGGCACCACCTCAGTGAGTGGGGTCCTCCCACTCAATCATTAATCAAGACAATGCCCCACAGACTTGCCATCAGCCCATATGACGGAGGCTTTGTCAAATGAGGCTCCTTTTTCCTATATGTGTGTAGGTTTTGTCTCAAGTAATAAAACCCAGCCAGCACAATTATGTTTTAAAAGTTAATAAATAAAAACTACATACATTTATGGTATATTGTTATTTTGAAATATAGGTTGTTGTAAAATAGTCAATTTTTTTTAAACCTCACATACTTATCAGTCATTTCTAGTTGTTTTGGTCTTTTTGAGACAGTCTGATGTATTCAGGCTGACCTCCAACTTAGCTGAAGATGACTTTGATCGTTTGATGTTCCTTGCCTTCAGCTCCCAAGTGATAGAATTACAGGTGTGCACCAGTGTTCCCAGGCCATGTGGTTCTGAACTGAAGCCTCAGGCTTCATGAGTGCTAGCCAAGCACTTCTTAATTGATGTATATCCCCAGCCCTATTTGTCACTTTTTGGTGAGGACATATTAAGGTTTACTTATATATCAGAGCACCAAACAATTGTCATCATGAATTAACTATGACCATTTTCAAATTTGATTTCGATAATACCGCTGGAGTACACAATGCTTGGGGCCAGAAGTGCTTTGAATTTTGGGCATTTTTCAGATTCTGCAATATTTGCATATATACAATGAAATATCCAGGGGGAAGGAACCCAAGTTCAGACACAAAACTCACTTATGTTCCATATATATTTTACATGTATAACTTGGAACATCGGGTATATTTCAGAGTGCCTGCTTTTTGACTGATTGCAACCCATCCCAGAAATTTTCCACTTGTGATATTTTTAAAAAAACATATTTTGATGCATTTTGAATGTCAGAGTTTTGGATTAGGGACATTCAACCTGTTCAGAAATGACAAAGAGTATGACCCTATTTGCAAAGTAAAAAAAATGAAAATCGTAGTTACTGGAATGGAACTGGATTCATCCAGCTACAGGAGACATGATTACCAAGTCGAGGGTCACTTGAGGGAGGAGGTTTGGGGAGGGGCCAATCACTGCCAAGGGACCCAAGGGGATTCTCCAAAGCAGCAGTGTCCTACTTCTCACCCCAAATGGTGGCTTTTTTTTCTCATTCTGATCATTCTTCAGTCTGTAAACAGACATTCACACATTCTTCTGAATGTAGGACATAGTTCACAATGTAAAAACAGGAGAGAAGGGGGCGCAGGAGGATGGCTGAGGGGTGCCAGTGGATCTCCTGTGGGTTTGGTGTGACCACAGAACCATGTGATATCCTCAACAGTCCTTAGGCAGCCGAGGGGGCATGCGGAGGAGGTGGAGTGGGGTTCATCTGTCACTTGAGAATGCCAGGTGACAGACCCAAAGGCAAAGGGAAAATTGCAAAGCAGGGTGAAGGTATGGGTAAGACTGTAGCCACAGCTGAACAGGAGGGAAGAGAAGTCAGGAGAGAGAGCTGAAATGAAGTGGGGAGGCTCTGGGCACCAGACACCCCGAGAACCACAGATGTCTGTGGGATCACAATGCTGACAGCTGACTGGAATGATAGCCATGGTGGCAGGTCTATGTGAGAGATCGTCAGGGGAACACAATCGGGACAAGACAACATCTGCATGTGGCTCTAACGCTGGATAGAGGAGAGAAGATGCAGTGGACCCCGGAGTCCACAGTGCCGTTTAACGGGGACTCATACGCAGAGTGTCAGAAGAGGAGAACCCCACAGCACACAAAGTGAGACAGGAAGCCTGCAAGTGGGGAGCATGTAGGAGGATCGTTAGTATGGACAAAGGTGGGCTGTGTCTGGGCCCACTCAAAAGCTACCCGCCCTGTCAGCTGAATAGTGAAGTAGCATACTGTGCTTGGCCGCCATTTTAGCGAGTTTCTCTTATAGTGTTTGTGGTTTGTGTTGTGCTATCTGGCACATATGACAGATATGACCAAGATGGCTCTAGTTATGCCAAGGAGGATTCTTAGAGAGGAGTTCTCATTCCCACAACCTATGTTGTCCATCCACTCTAAACTATCCCACTTGAACTGGTTCATGTGGGTGTGGCTCAGAACCACTCCCCTGTCCCTTGACCTGGATCTCAGCCATGGACAGGAGACACACCTCCAGAAAAGTATCAGGCAGCTTCACCAGGGGAGGATAGTAGGGAAAGTGCCTGGCACCGAAGGCCTTTGCCTAGGGTCCTCAGTATCAGAATTTTACCACAGACCTGGGCCTGTATGCTCTGCTTGAACAAAAATATTAATATGGAATTTAAATTAGATAAGGAATTGCATAGACATCCCACAAACCATCTGTGGATCCTTCTTTTCTGTGACCCAAATACTTGTGACTGTGTTTGCAGCACAAGCCCAATCGTAAACACTTTCTCTTTCTACAGTCGTAACTATCCTGGCCTAAACCGCCTTCTTCCTTAATCTGTATATTATAACAGGTTTTGTTTTGTTGTAATTTTTGTTTTTTAGCGTTTGCTGTTACAAAATACCCGAAGCTGGGTAGTTCATACAGAAGAGAGGGTTATTTAACTCACACTTCCGAGACTGGCCTAATTGGTCTGGCCTATTGTAAGCTACATTTTGTTATGAAAACCATTCACCACAGAGAGAGCATCAATGAGCAAGAGAAATCATACAGCAAGACACAATCTCGGAGAGTGGGGAAGGTCCAGTTGTTTATTAACGACCTTTT
>CAJQZJ010032121.1:11743060-11781027 GCA_907164525.1 Lophiomys imhausi
CACACACACACACACACACACACACACACACACACACACACACACACACGGCAGAGAAGTAGTGGGGCCAGTTCACCCACACTCAGGCCCTCAGGGCCAGTTCACCTGCAACCCTGCCACCAGGGGTCAGCTCTACTGTGCTGCCTAGGCAAGGTGCAGGGATGGCCTCTTTTCCATGAGTAGTGTTACTTATTGTAGTAGTTTTCTATCGCTGTGATGAAACACCATGACCGAGGTAATTTATAAAAGAAAGCGTTTAATTGGACTTAACAGTTCTAGAGGGTTAGGGTTTAAGATGGTGAAACAAAGGCATGGATGGTATCAGGGACACCTGAGAGCTCACATCTTAAATGGCAAGCAGAGAGCACACCAGGGATGGAGGGTGGCTTTTGAAACCTCAAAACTCACTTTCAAGATACACCTCCTCAAGTCAGGGCACACTTCTTAATCCTTCCCAAATAGTTTCATCAACTAAGGGCTAAGTATCCAAACATATGGAGGCCATTTTCATTGAAACTACCACACATCTAATATATAAGCCACATATATAATATATAATATACCACATACCTAAATATACAAGCACACTCTACTGAGTTCAATTAGCATGGCTTATTTATATTTGATTTCAAGGCTGAATACTTTGTATTGGATAGCTAGTTAAGGGGCTATCCCTAGGAGAGGCTTATTCTCTCTTTCTCAACAGTCATTACGTACCTGAAATTCTTTGCCTAGGGGTGGGACCCCATAAGGTTTTCCACTTCTACATTAGCATGTCTGTTGATATTTTCATAGTTTAGGTCTTGTTTAAGGAGCTATATTGTTGAGGTATCATGGATATAGCTTCCCTGTCATATCTGGGAGACACAATCTCACAGCAGAGATTGCTGTGAGATTGCACTTATAATCTTTCTGTGTCCCTTTCTGAGATGTTCTGTGAGCCTTAGATGCAGGATGTTTCAGTTGGGGTTGGGATCCCCGTGATCCATTGATCACTGTGTTATAACCTGTTGTGGGTTTCTGTAATGGTCTCTGTTTGCTGTGAAGAGAAGCTTTTTTGGTGAGAGGGTAGAAGCAACACTTATCCATATGTATAAGGATGAGTTATAGAATGCAGTTGGGAATTATGTGCATCTAGTAAAGTGTCAGTATTAGATTCTCTTCTAAGACCCACGATCATACTAGCCCAGCGTATCTAGTATCAGGCATGATTTTCTTCCTATTGAGTGGGACTTAAGTCTAATTAGACACTTGTTGTCCACTACCCAAGACAAGTGCAACTGAGAACTTATGGAATATCTTGCCATGCTGTTCATTGTTATAGTTCGTTGGCATAATAGCCGGCTGGATAGGGCTATTAATTGCTTCCCTCAATTGAAAATTTGCACAGTACTTTGTGGTACTTGAAAGCTAGATCCAGCTAGCATCTTCTAATCCTGTGTCCAAAGTCTGAAATGTCTTCAGCATTGAGGACTTACCTTCAGCCTCTGGAAGGCAACCAAAGGGAAGTAGCCATAGCCTGTGTTGTTTTGGGAGTCTCTTAGGCTACACTAACAGCTTGAATGGAGATTTTTCCATGCCTGGTACTGGGGTTCTTATTAGTAGTCTATGACTTTTGTGGGGAGCATTGTCAGCTAAAAATAAATCTATCATGTGACCCAGCCATACCACTTCAGGGCATATTCCCAAAGGACATGGCATCCCACGACACAGCAGGATTACTACTCCACCTTACTCAGCAATGTTCATTTCTCCTCTGCTTGCAATATCTAAGAAATAGGAACAACCTATCCTTCAACAGATGAATAGATGATGAAAATGTGGTCCATGTACAATGGAATTCTAGTAAGCTGTAAAGAGAAATGAAGTTATGAAATTTGTAGCTAAATGGATGGCATCAGAAAAGATTATATTGGGTGAGGTAACCCAGATCCAGAAAGACAAAGACTACATAATCTCTCTCATTTGCAGTTCTTAGCTCCAAATCTTCAGCTGTGAGTATACACCATGGAGTAACTGCAGAAACAAGGAAAAAGGGAGCAAGCGGGGGGGGGGTATAGAGTATAGAGTGGTGGAAATAGTAGGATTCAGATGATATGAAAAGGGGAATGGGAAACATTTAGGATGGGGCTCTATTGGGGAGGGAGAGAAAGGTCAATACAGAAAGGAGAGGGAAAAAGGAACAAATGATACCAAGAAGCCTCAAAGAACTGTATTATTTTATATTTACCTGAACTATGTATATATCACATACACACACAACAAACACACGGAAGTTTATAAAATAGTAGGCTTATGTGGATTTTTCAGACATCCTTAGTTATTCTCCCAGCTCTTCCTCTGATCTAGCCTCCCATCCTCTTCTTTTTTCACTTCAATCTTTCCACACATTGTTCCTTGTCCCCACTTCATGCCACCTGTATTCTTCTGTCTCCACTCCCTTGTGGTCTCTATTTCCACATTTAATGGCCCTTTTCTGGTGGGAACACTTTTTTTCTTTGAAACAGGGTCTCAGTTTGTAGATCCTGGTTGCCCTGGCTGGCCCAGAAATCATAGAAATCCTCCTGCCTCTGCCTCCTGAATGATGGGATTAAAGATATGTGCCTCCACACCTGGGTAAAATACTCTTTTATACATGCCCAGAGGTATGTTTTCTGGATGATTCTAAATACTCTCAGGATGACAATTTGGAGCAACCTTCACACCATGCATTGCCCCATCCCTATTGGGCCATGACAGGGATGGCTGGGGGAAAGAGGTTGACTATTGTCCACACAAAGGCACATCTTACCTACTTAATGTTTGAAGTCCTCCTCTCTTGAGGCCACCCTTTGGCAAACAGTTAGTTACACGGGAAACAAATATATGTACATCTTTTGCTATTTGGAGAGATCTACTCATGTGCTCCTCCAGCCCTCGATCATTCAACCAAACCATACATCATCAGCATATAGTTTTCACACCCAGATTATTTTCCTTCCAACCAAAATATCTGACAGCATATGCTGCCTGAAGTTCTATCAGCTATGAAGACTTCCATCTGTAAACCAGGCCCTATTCTCTTCTTTCTAATCAATCACAGGATACCCTTCATGATGCTGTAGGTCCATGCTTTGGGATAGAATGCATTATAGCAGGTGTAATGACCTATATGTTTGGGATACTTCTTTGTATAACTCATTTGTGCCTCTGGGACTTGCTAGTGCATACCATTTGTGTTTGTTGATGGACTGCTATTGTGTATCCAACTTTATGGGGGGCAGGTCAGATGAAACCCGGTTTATGGTGGGTACCTTGAGTCTCATGGTAATTTGGTGGCCCGTTAGCAAGTGTTCAGTTTCTACTAAGGTCCAGTAGGAAGCCAAATGCTGATTTTCAAAGAGCCAGTGGTTTGCAGATGATGTCTACGCGTTGATACAAGCCCCCAGGATCTCTGCAGTGACAAAGGCTCCAGATGGCACTCCTAGCTGTTGATGACACTGTGAGAATCATTGGGTCTGCTGGGTCAGATGGACAAAGTGGAAACACTGCCTACATAGCAGCCTAGAACTCTTGAGGAGACTTCTTCTGCTCAAGATTCATTCAAAACTAGCAGCTTTTGGGGTCACTTGATGTATGGGCTGGAGTAAGACTTCCAAAATAAGAAACGCACAGCTTACCAAATCCAACTCCCGCTAAACTGTGTGCTTCTGTCTTGGCGGTGGAAGGTGCTATGTCCATCTACTTAACCTGCATCCCCATACCACTGCATTCTTAGAATTTTCTTTTTCTTTTTTTTTTCTTCTCATGGCATAGACTTTTGAATTTTAGTTGGCGTTATTTCTTGTCATCTGATGTGCAACTGCTTCAGTAGCAACTCTGGAGTGGCTGCTGGTCTTCTGCTCACTTAGTCCAGTATACAAAATGTCATCAGTTTTACTGGCCCAGGGTGATACCTTGTGGAAGAGAAAGGTGGTCAAGATCTCAGTACACTAAATTATGATCCAGAGCTGGACATTCTGCATGCCCTTGAGATAGAACAATGGCAGTATACGGATGGCATTGCTAGTTGAAAGCAAATTGCTTCCTGTGGTCCTTCTGGGTAGGCCTAGAGCAAAAAACATTTGCAAGATCAGTAGCTTCATACCAGGTATCAGGGAATCTGTTGATCACCCAAGTGAGGAGATCACATCCGGCGCAGCGATTGCAGGTGAGGTGGCGGCTTGGTTAACCTTGTGCTTTTCCAAGTTTCAATCATCTTCTGTGCAGACCACACAGGAGATAAATAGAGGGGAGGTGGAAACCACCAACCTCGCATCGTTCAACTCCTTGATGGTGATACAAATAAGGAGAATTTTATTTTTTCCCTTCTTATTTTTTATTTAAAATTTTAAATTATTACTTTTTGTTTTATGTGGTGTATGGGTGTTTTGCCTGCTTGTGTGTCTGTGCACTATGTGTATGCCTTGTGCCCAAGGAGGCCATAAAAGGATGTCAAATCTCTGCTGGGACTGGATCTACAGATGGTTATGTGCTATGTTGGTGCTGAGAACTGAACTCGGATCCTCTGGAAGAGCAGCCAGTGCTCTTAACCACTGAGCCATCTCTCCAGCCCCTGCCTTTCTATCTTTTGTTTCCTTATCTTGCTTTACTGATCTAGCTAAGACTTCAAGCACTATATGGAACAGGAGTGGAGAGAGTATCCACCCTTACTTTGGTTCTGATCTTAGTGGAAATCATTAAAAGATGTTGGGTTTGTCATCTATTGAGATGATTATGTGATTTCTGTATTTGAGTCTGTTTGTATGGTGGAGTTTGTTTATTGATTTACATATGTTGAAGCATTCCTGCATCTCTGAAATGAAGCCATCTTGATAATGGTGAGTGATCTTTTTGATATGTTATTTTTTATTTTAATTTCATTTATTCTATCTCTCATTTTTTCTGTGAATGTGTGTGCGTGCGTGTGTGCATGTGTGTGTGCGTGTGTGTGTGTGTGTGTGTGTGTGTGTGTGTGTGTGTGTGTGTACAGGTACATGTATACCATGGCACATGAATGAATATCAGAGGAAAAAATTTAGGAGTTGATTCTCTCCTTCCACGTGGGTTTTGGAATCTTGGTCATGAGGCTTGTTTGATAATCCATCTGCTGACCCATCTCAAACCCCCTTCATATGCTCTTGAAATCTGTTTGCAAGTATTTTGTTGAGAGTTTTTTCATGTATGTTTATCAGGGAGATTGGTCTATAATTTTATTTATTTATTGTTGTGTCTTAATCTGGTTTTGGTAGAGAGGTGATACTGGCCTTGTAAAAAAGAGTTTGAAGTATTCCCTTGTAGTCTACGTTTTGTAGAATAACTTGAGAAAGCTTGGTGCTGGGTCTTTAAGAGTCCGCAGGACTTTGCAGTGAGCCATCTGGGTGGCTCTGTTTTCAGCCGGGAGGCTATTTTATTATTGCTTCAGCTTTGTGCTCGTTATATGTCTCTTTACAATGCGTCTCTCATCTTGGTTTAACTTTGATGGGTCGTATGCGGGTTGAAGTTTGCCGTTTCTAATTCAGTGGACTATACGTTTTAAAGGGATGTCTTTATAATTTTCTGAATTTTGTTGGTGCCTGCTGTGGTCTTGCTTTTCATCTCTAATTTTATTAATTTGGTTCTTCTCTTTCTTTCTCCATATTATTTTGAGACAGTGTTTCTTTTTCCCTCCCTCCCTCCTTCCCTTTCCTTTCTTTTTGCCAAAGTTTCTACGTGTATCCCTGGCTATCCTGGAACTCACTCTGTAGACCAGGCTGGCCTCGAACTCACAGAGATCCACCTGCTCTGCCTCCCGAGTGCTGGGACTAAAGGTGGGGTTACCATGCCGTAGAGACAGTGGTTCTTACTGAGCATGGAGCTAACTGATTGGCTAGACTGGCTGCCCAGCAAGCCCTAGGGATCCTCCAGTCTCTTTTTTTCCCAGTGGTGGGATTAGATGTGTGTATCACAGTTCCCAGCTTTTACATTGATGCTGGGAATGAAATCACTTCCTCTTGCTGGGATAGTACTCGGACACTTTACTGAGTGAGCCACGGATTTTGGATTTAGTGTTAGTGATGGGCACATTCTAACTCCCCAAGTGGAAGAGCAGATCTTACACCAGGCATTCCAACATGCCAGTGTCACACAGCCTTCTCATCCCCCTGACCTCTGGCAAGGGCTCTCAGGCACCTCCAGCATAGTCATAGGAGGCCATCTTTTGACTCATGTTCTAACCAACCAATAGCATAAATTTCTAATGCTGGGTGTTTTGGCTCATGCCTGAAATCCCAGCATTTGGGAAGCTGAGGCAGAAGGATCACCTTGAGTTTGAGGCTACCCTGGGCTACATAGTAAGTTTCAAGCTAGTGTGAGTTACAGACGTTGTCTTAAAACAAAACAAAACATAAACATTTGATAGCACATTTTAAAACTATGTGTACTGCAATATTAACTCCAGAATCTCTGATCAGTGGATTTATATCTATAAATTCAGCCCTAGTTAGTTTTAAATTCCTTCCTCCATTATGGTATAGCCTTACAACTCACTCCCATGTATATAGTCCCAGACCTCTGCTTGTTGGAATTAGAAAACCCACGAAGTTCCTAGGGAAGCAATAATCTCCTCATGAGTCCCCTCTAGGGATCTGCTGAGATGCGAGTCTGGTTATAGGTCTACAGGTGTAGGTGGTGGTGAGAATGGGTCCTGGGGGTCATGAGCATTTCCTACTTAGCATCTTGTTCAGGGAAGGTAATTGCCAGGCTACAGACAAGGAGGCATTGATTTGCTTAGGCAAGATTGAGAGGCCAATATTGCAGGTACCTACCACTGATATCTATTTCTATATCAATATAGATCATCTAGATCTCTCTATCTCTCTAGACATCTATATATCTAGATATCTATCATCTATTAACTATCAACTATCTATCATCTATCTCTGTCTAAATATCTGTATCCATCCATCCATCCATCCATCCATCCATCCATCCATCCATCTAGCTATCTAATTATCTCTCTATAGATATCCAGATATCTATCTATCTGTCCTCAGCAAGATAGTACCTTATAATGCATCTGCCAGTACAGGTGGGTGTGTCTTTCCTTCTTCCCTTCTGCCCCCCTGTTTTTTTTCTTTCTCTCTCTCTTTCTTTTCTCTTTCTGTCTTTTCTTCTTTCTTTCCTCCTCTTCCTCTTCTTCCTTCTCCTCCTTGTGTATCCCTGGCTGTCCTGAAACTCGCTCTGTAGACCAGGCTGGTCTTGAACTAAGAGATCTGCCTGCCTCTGTCTCCGGAGTGCTGGGATTAAAGGCATGTGGCACCATTCCCTGGCTCTTTCTCCTTTTCTTTAAGACATGTCCTCACACCAAAGCTCCAGCTTGCCTGGAACTCATTTGTAGCCTAGGCTGACAACTTTCAGTGAGATTCCTGTCTTAGCCTCCTGAGTGCCATGACTATGGATGTCTGTCATAAACTGCAGTTTTCATTTTGTGATACTCCTCTTGCTTCACTCAGTCCTTCACTTTGCGTTTCAGCAGGACCTAGTGTGTCAGGTCTGGTGGTGGTGAGCCCAAGTATGAGGGCCATGAATTCTTGTTTCCTGTCCTCAGTCTGTTCTGATAGTTTAAACCACTGGCAGACACTGCCTGGGTTAAGAGTCACACGAAGGACAAAATGGTGCCTTTCTATTCTAGACCCCTCCCTGCAAGTGTCATGGATCCAACCCAAAACCTTCCACTGTCTAGGCAAGTGCCCTCCCAATGACATATATATATATATATCCTCAGCAAGATGGTACCCTTCTAATTCTGTCATTCCTCATTCCTTCCAAATACATTTGAGAAATTTCTCTGTGAATGATGTTTCTTCTTCAACAGGACTGTTTGGTTACCATGAGACCATTTAACTATAAAGAACAGGATGAGCTCCGGAAGCTTTCTAAAGCATGGTCTCCCGACCCCCCAATCTTCTCAGTTTCCGATTGTCTCCATAACGCAGCACATTCCTTCCCGCTGAGACTCCCTTGTCACCTTCTCAGGCACACCTCATTGTTCCTGCTGGTCTTCTTGTAAGCTTGTTGGCTGTGCTGTGCTGTTTACTGAGGTTGGCACCAACTGACCGTCTACTTGAACTAACATGGACTTGGAAACAACAAATGGCCACCTTCCCTAGTTACTTCTAAATTACTGTGACAAAGCATTATGACCAAGGCAACTTTTAAAAGAAAGCATTTAATTTGGGTCTCACTGTTCCATGGGTTAGAGCTCATAACCATCACAGCAGAGAGCATGGCAGCAGGCAGACAGGCCTGGTGCTGGAGCAGTAGCTGAGAGCCTTCATCTTGAGGACACAATGGCTACAATAGAGGCAGAGAGAGCTAACTGGGGATGGAGTAGGCTTTTTGAAACTTCAAAGCTTACCTCCAGTGACACACTTCCTCCAACAAGGCCACACCTCCTAATCCTTCCCAAACTGTTCAACCAATTGGAGACAAGAATGTTCAAATATATGAGCCTATGGGGCATTCATATTCACACCATCAGACCACCTAATCCATTTCCCTGCCAGTCTTGGTCTATTGAACCCTATTGAACCTGACCTTGGGGGTGACCTGACATTGGGGAAGGTTTCCCCTAGAAAAGTAGGTGACCCTGTGACAGAAATGCTTGCACATGTAGGAGGTGGAGAAGGGGATGTGTGGTGGGAGGTCTATTTGGGAATTGGGGTTACATTCTAGCCATCCTGTGTTTCCTATCTGCCTGTGGATATGAGCTCTCTGTTTTTTAGGAGAGATACCAATGGCTCCTATCAAAGGCTTGATGAAGGCCCATGATGGACACCAGAGGTGCCTTGTATTACTGAGAATACAAGGAACACTTCCTAGTCTATAGATGGCTGCTGCTCTCGGAGTTTCAGACACAGGAGACAGGAAATCCAGAGCACGGAGAGGCAGGACTTACATGAGCCTGAGGCCAGAACTGAGACTCAGACAGGAGATGCATTTTTACTCTGGAGCTCACCAAGTATACTTTCCTAGGGCCCAGGCTGAGCCCTTGGGGAGAACTCCAGCATAACATTGTCTGTCTAGACTTGAGGATCCGGCTGTGCCAAACTTTGCTGTAGCTTCTGAGGCAGGTTGATGCTTGGGTGGGTTCTGGGCAATGAGTAGGTATCTCTGGCATTGTTGACTAGCAGGATCTCCCAGGGGCAGAATAGGATTAGTCCTCCTTTTCTCTCTTGATTTTATGACTTTACAGACTGGTCCCAGTTTTTATACATTCTAGTTGGGGTGAGGCCACCTCATATATGCCTGCTCATAGGCTATAATTCCTATCTGACCCACCTGTCCCCTAGGACCACCCAGCCTTGCCTGGTTCAGCTGACCTGTGGCTACCGTGGTAGAGTCCAGCAGGGGTGCTGAGCTCTGTATGCAGTGCCTCCTGGCTCCTGGTTTCTATGTTCTCCCTATCTCTGCTTTTAGACCTGCAGTTCTCAAAGTGGGACTCCAGGTCCAGCAGCAGCAGTAGTCCCTGGGACCTGTTAGATCCTCGCCCCTCTGAAGATGCTTCGGGCAGTGGAACTTTCAAAGACTCCAGGGTGTTCTGATGCCCACTAGAATCTGAAGTCTTGGAGGTTCAGATTTAGACAAGAATAAGATTCTTCTAGTACCTTCCCTGACCACAGCCTGCAGTTCTATGCCTGTTTATTCCACAGAGCCTCAGGCCTGCCAGGGTGGGCTGAGGACAGGGGGATTCTTCCAATGATCAGGAGCTTAGGAGCTCAAAGTGGACTACTGCATCAACCTTGCCCAGGACAAAGTACAGTCAAGGGTACCCCACACCCGCCTTCTCATCCTCTGCACTCTGGTCTCATGAGAGTGGCTGTTTGGCTGACTCTCAGCATCTGCCACAGAATTCAGAGGCTAGGGTGATGGTTCACTAAGTAAAATGCTTGGTGAGCAAGTTTAAGGATCTGAGTTCAGATCCCGAGTTCCCACATAAAGCCAGATGGGGTAGAAGACATCCGTGCTCCTACAGTGATATGGAAGGAAGAGAGAAGACAAAAGCCCAGAAAATTGTGAGCCACCTAGCCCAGTGAACACAGCAACCAAGAAGAGACTTTGTCTCAAACAGGGTGGTAGGTGAGGACAAACACCCAAGGGCTGCATCCTTGCATGGCATCCAGCACTCAGGTGAACTAGGCTCTCTGATGGGGAAACCAGAAGTTCAATATGTTTATTATATACATGAGCAGAGAGGCAGGGTTATTGCATATAGCTGAGCAAGGATACAGGGTTATTACATACAGATAAATGAGAAGACAGGGTTTATTGTATACACCAGATCAAGGAGACAAGTTTAAACAATCTTGGTAGAACAGTCTCTGTAGAGGAGCACTCTTCAGACCATAAACATCTGGGAGGAGAAAGTTGTGGTGGACAGTTTCTACACACACTATCAATATTTGTACATGGACAAGAAGGGAAGACTTTACCATTGGAACATAGGTCTGGGGCTTTGGGGTTCTTGACATGGCTGTGACCATGCTAACAACACACATTCACTTAGGACTTCACTCACTCGGGTTCCTATACCAGAGGTTGTCATGTGACCTCCATGTGTGTGTTGTGGCACATGTACACCTGCACACATGTAGAGACACACAATGTACACATGTACAAACACACATATACATACACTCAAACACATGTACACACACTCACATGCATACACACTTGCACATACACATGTACACAGAGACTCATAGGCATACACACATGTACATAGACATGTACACACACTCACACGCATACACATGTACACACACTCACATGCATGCACACATGTACATACACATGTACACACACTCATACACACATGCATACACACAAATACACACACACAAATATACACATATACATCAAAAGTACACATACAAGCCAGGTGTGGTGAGCATGTGCTTTTAACACCAGCACTTAGGAGGTAGAGTAAAACAGATCGCTATGAGTTCAAGGTCAGTCTGGTCTACATAGTGAGTTCTAGAACAGCCAGAGCTACACAGTGAGAGCCTGTCTGAAACAAAACAAAACAGCACAATACACACCACCCTACATAGATTATAATAATGATCATGATATAATAATAATAATGATAATAATAATAATAGTGCAGGATTCTGAAAATAGCATCACTGTATTCTTGGGGTGGCTATCTGAGCTGTGTTCAAGTCCTCTGTAGGAGGCCAATGACTTGGTGAGGTCATTGTGCCCACTCCTGAGGCCACTTCTTTTTTTAAATTTTTTTCAAGACAGGGTTTCTCTGTGTATCCTTGGCTGTTCTAGACTCACTTTGTAGACCAGGCTAGCCTTAAACTCAGAAATCCACCAGCCTCTGCTTCCTAAGTGCTAGGATTAAAGGTGTGCGTTACCATGCCCAGCAATTACAGACAGCTGTGAGCTGCCACATGGCTGCTGGGATTTGAACCCAGGTCCTCTGGAAGAGGAGCCAGTGCTCTTAACCGCTGAGCCATCTCTCCAGCCCCTCTGAGGCCATTTCTGTGTGTCACTCTGACGCCCTGAGCTCAGGGTATCACAGCCCAGCTTCTGAGAGCATCTTTGACTTAGGTCAGACTTTTTACAATTGGCATCCAGGAATTTGGGAGCCTGGTTTTCCATGACCCTCACAGGCTGATCTCAAGCCTGTATGAGGAGGATGCAGCAACAACAGGAAGCAACTGTGACCAGATCAGAGGTGGCATCAAGAGAGTCCTGGGTCACACATCCCGTACTCCCTTCCTGGTTTGTCTGCAAACCAGGAAGCCTGGACACTTGGTGAGATATACCTCAGTGGGAAGGGCAGGTTTTGGGGTGCCGACAATGGTATATCCATCCTCCTGACATCCAGCAGAGGCCGTCAGATCTGAGGATTGATCTTTTTGAAGGTGGCCAGTGCCTACTGAGGCTTAGGAAGGTCGTCGCCTAAAGAGTGAATATGTCTACCCAAGGGCCGATGGTCTTGGGAAACTGCAGCACATGTTGTGGTCAAGTGAGCCATTGAATGTCCTCTGGAAGGCTGCCACCTTCTAGAGCCTGGGTGGTGGATCTCACCAGTTAGCCTCTCCCTGCTAGGTGAGTCCTTCAAGCTTCTAGGGTTCTGGGTGGGTATGGAAAATACCAGGAGCCACAGTTCTTCATAGCTTGGGTCCAGGGTATAGGTGCCTCTCCACTCCTAGCTCTACACATTACACTCAGCACCCCCTCCTGGGACTTTGCTTATGCACAGGAAATGGGTGATCACTCCTTCCCCACCCCAGTGGTTAATGCTCCATACCTCTGCTGAGTCCTGCCTTCCAATCCCACTCTAAGCTAAGCAGCAACAGAACTCATCTGGCATGCTCTCCTGGTCTGCCCTGAGCTTGACTCTTGAACATCTGGCACTGTCAGCCTGGATTATGCTCCAGTCCTTCTGGTTCTAGGGATTGAGTTGAAGTCCCACAAAGTCCCCATGATTCTGGGCCATGGCCTGTCCAATCGATGCATGCAACCTTTGTCCTTGTTTCTTCTGTCCAGCCCCCTGCAGCTGTGCTATGTTCTACCCACCCAGACTGGCGACTATACCCTCAACTGCACCTCTTCTGCCAGTATTTTGAGGTACAGGTAAAGGAGGCATAGCTCCCCATTGCTACCCTCACCAGCCTCAAGAGTTTCCCTTGAATTTTAGGGACCTCAACTCAGGACGAATCAGTATTCTTGGCTTCAATACTGCAAAGAATTTGAGGACTAGCAAGTTTATGAGGCATGATTGGAAATTTTATTAAAGGTCTTTTACTATAGGCTTAAGCATAATGAATAGAAGAAAAAGAAGTGCTCAGAGGAAGTAAGATATGCCCAAGTGTGGGTATGTGCCCTTGAGGGAGAAACACAGCTCATTGTTTTTGCGACAGTCATATACAGGATTTGGGTGGAGTTAAAAGCTACTGTCTCATCACTGGGTGGTTCCTGAGAGGCACCTGACAAGCTCACACTGGGTACACAGGGCACAGGAAGGCAGGGCATCTTTACTACAGGGTTGTTTGGGATTCCCGGGCATTGTTTGGGAAAGGAATGAGGTCCTGTACAAGGTTGTATACATTCAGGATTAAGCCTGGTTATTGATATTTTACCATAAACTTATATATGAAAGGAATATTAAGTTGGTGTCAGCAGCATTTATAGCAGTTAGTTGTGTTAGAATTCTTGCTTCTCAAGTGGCAAGAGACTTCAATCAGATTCTGCAATGACAGAATTCCTCTGTCATTCTACCCCCACCACTCACTTCCTGATACCCCCTCCCTTCCTGCTGAGCCCCTAACTCACTCCCTTCCTGCTGGGAACCCAACACTACAGAACCAAGGAAATTGAATTCAGTCTGGTGGTGACCTTTGGGGCTTTTTCCTGGAGCCAGAGAAAGGAGGAAATGACAGGGTGGAGTGCTGGTCTGCAATCACTTCTCTTCTTGTAGCACTTCAGCCATCCAAGTAGCCCTGGGACCTCAGGAACCCAAGAGGCAAGTTGGTAGGGTGTCTTCTCATTCCAGAGTGCCACATAGGGCTTTGAGTGCACAGGGCCATTGGAAGCTGTTCGTATCTCCCCACCTTGGCACGTTATAAGGTGGCTCTCCTCAGAGGAGCCCCTGATTCCAGACCAATGGGGTAGGACGGGAACTAGGTGTGGGCGAGGATGTTTATATTCCAATGCCAACTCTTGAAGATAAGGCTGCCCCATGCCTATTTTGCACAGGAAACATGCCAGGGGTTTTTGAGGAAGTCCTCTCTGATTCCACGTTCTTGGTAGCAGAGAGAAGAGGGGTGTTAAGGAAGTCTCAGTTGGGAAATTCTTGGTGTCTTGGAGCCCTTAGTATCCAACCTTGAATGGACCTGTGGGGGGCGGCTACTAAGGGCAGCAGAGGGCTGAACTAGATTCTTCCAAGAGTCTGATACCAGAAGTAGCCAGAGACTTGGCAGAAAAGGGACCCCCTGGTACAATGTGAGAAGAGGCTCAAGGAGGGGTGGTGAGGGACTAGCCAGTTAGCAAGGCCTCACAGGCTAGCCTATTTAGAGGAGCATCTTGCTAGGGCCATCAGGTTCCACCCTTTTTTCCTCTGGCTACTCTGAACCTTTCCCTGCTGTAATGGTAATGCTGGTGGTCCATGAGGGGATTGCTGACTTCCTTTCCCGGAATGCCCAAAGAACTGAAAGCCCAGGAAAGACAGAAGACGCAGCCATGGAGAAAGGGAAAGTAATAACTTTATCCCTTGGGATGGGAGAAGCCTAAGGCTGGAGTCCCTTAGTCTGCTAAATACTGGTTGGCTTGGATATTTTAAAGCACCAAAAGTGGGTCCTCCGCTTTTCTGTTTTGGTCCTGACCCTGTGCTCTCCTACTGTTTCTCCTCACAATTTCTTCCAGGAACAAGACAGCACCACCTCAGAGGACCCACTTCTGCTTTCCTTGTCTACCCATGTCCCTGTCACTCTGCTCCATGCCCCCTCTCAGAGATTGATGGTGACTACTGTCAGGAGCAATGGCTGCTGTAACTGCTTCACACTGAGTGGAGGGTGGAGTCTAGGGAGTGTCACTACAATAGAGAGGAGGGAGGGGAGGGAGTGCTTTTATGAGGCAGGCTTTTGGGCAAGTTCTGGGGATTCCAGTGTAATTCTGGCAGACAGGCAGCTCCTCTAGTGTTCCATATGTAGGACCGTATGTAGGAGCAGGGGAACTGGGGAGTGGAGAGGAGAATGCCAGATGTCACAGTAGCCCAGAGTAGGGTGACCATTCCCTGAAAAGCCCACATAGTAGTAGTCAGTCCAAGGATGGTCTTGAGAGTGATGAACCCAGGATCTGCCTTCAGGCCTTTTGATGGTATTTAGATAGCCAAGGACCCTCCCCAGATGGCATCTAGCGAGGAGGAAGAAATTTAGAAGAAGAATTTTAACCATTTTATTTTCAGGTTAAAAAAGTAGTGGGTCTGTCTCTCTTGGCTGCAAGTAGGTGATGTGGTGTTGAAGTGAGTGAAGGTCATGATCTCCTGTATTTGGGTAGTATTTCTCTTATCCAGAAGAAAATCCTTAGTGAGAAGCAGTTTTCCGAGCAGTACAGGTTTGTCCAGATGAGTCTTATCGTCTCTTGGAGCATGCACCGGGAGCAGGGACTGACAAGCTTTCCTTTAAGAGTGTTTGAGCTGTATAAGGTCATAGATGAGTGACAGCGAGCCCCCACAATCAAGGAGGATCAAGCAGACAGAAGTATTTGCAGTGTCTGATCTGAGACCCTGGCTAGAACTGGGGTGACCAACTGCTTGGAGGCCTGTAATACCATCTGTTATCTTTTAAATTAATGAGAAGGCTCCATGAGTATAGGTGAGTCCAAATTCTACACCAGCTCCCACATGGAAAACATCCCAAGGGGTATTAGGCCATGCCTCTTAACAAAAGACAATAAGGTTATGTTAGTTTAAATATCTGAGGATCTAATTATATTTTAAGAATAAATTTTATTTTATTTTTACAATTATTAAATTTTTATGTTTAAATTCAGTTTTTATCCTGAAGAACTTTTTTCTTTAGAGAAAAAGTTTTATTTTTCTCTAAAGAACCATGACTTTAAAACTCATGTAATCACACTGTAATACGCATTCAAATGCTAATCCCCTCACAGAGAGACCTGGGAACTCCAAGTTGTCTCTCTTAGTTCTTTGAAGATTTTAATATATGGACTGTGGTAACTATTTCCAAATTTTTCCATCCACAGTTGCTGGTGGTCTTAACAGGCCTAGCAGAAGATCTCATTTAGTTAAAAAAAAAATTGAAAACAGTGCCCCCCTCCACATAATATATTCCAATTACAGTTCTCTCTCCCTGTTTTCCGCCCACTTCCTCCCCACCTTCCTCCCATCTAGATCCATCCTCTTTCTGTCTCTCATTAGAAAACACAAACAGGCTTTTAAGGGATAATAACTAAATAAAACATAATAATAAAAAAATAAACACACCAGAATAGGACAGAATAAACAAACAGAAGGAAAAGACCCCAAGAAAAAGCACAGGAAATAGATGTAGACTCAGAGGCCCATTTGTTCGCACATCAGGAATACCATAAAAACACAAAACCAGAAACCATAAAACTTATACAAAAGACATATGGGGGGTGGGAGAGAGAGAGAGAGAGAATTAAAAAAAAAGAAAAAGTCTTAACATTATTATTATGAGATGAGCAACCTCCACAGTGTCATTGAGTTCGTTTTCTGTTGGCCACCTACTGCTGGACATGCAACCGCCCTTAAGAGCAGTTTGTTTTCCCAGTAAGACTTCCTTGGAGAAAACTAAATTTTCATTTTAAAGTGGTTGCCAACTGAAGACAGCTTCTGGGTTAGGAATAGGGGCATGTGTCCATTCCTTTCTGCTCTAGGATTCCATCTGGTGTAGACCCGTGTAGGCTTTGTGCATGCTGCCTCAGTCTCCCTGAGTTCACATGTGTGTCTCTCATTCTCTGCACATTGTCTGGCATGAAGTCTCTGTATTTGTTTCCTTCTGCTGCAGGAGGAAGCTTCTCTGATGATGGCTGAACAAGGCACTGATCTATGAGCATAGCAGAATATCATTAGTCGTTAGTAATTTTATTGCTACATTCCTTTAGTAGAACAGTAGTATTTGATTTTCCCCTAGGTCCCTGGGCTATGTCTAGTTTCAGGTTGTTGGTCACCCAAGCAGTGTTGGGTATGGGTTCCATCTTGTGGAGTGGGCCTTAAGTCAAATCAGATATTTCTTGATTACTCCCACAAGCTTTGTGCCACCATTGCACTAGCATATCTTGCAGGCAGGACACCATTGTAGATCGAAGGTTTTGTAGCTTGGTTACTGTTTACATTTCTCCTTTGATAGCATGCAGAGTACTTTCCAGTACCAAGAACACTATCCTGTGGGAGTGAAGGCTCTAGGTAGGTATCAGTTAGACTTCTCTCTGTTCAGTGAGCTGTGTAGGAGCTGTCTTTAGCAATAATAGAGCTTTGCCTTCAGTTTGTGAAGAACAACATATAGATTTGGCAACAGCCTGGGTTGTTTGGGGGTTTCTAGGGGACCCCTTTGGGCAACAACTCAATTAAATATAACCTATTCCCACTACTGAAAGCTTAATTTGGTTAAAATGTCCAGATAGGGTTCTGACTCCCCTGTTATTGGCAATTTCATTTAGATAACCTTCATATATGTAATATTTTAGGAAGCTTCTACTATATTAGGTTTCCTTACTACTCATCTAATGGCCCTTAATTTTAGCTATCTCTACCTGTATCCCCTCCCTTGTGCCCCTCATCCCTACCCTTCCCCATTTAATCCTCCAATTCCAGCCCCCAATCCTATCTATCCATAATTATTCTGTTTCTTCTTCCTCGGGAGATATATCTATCCCCCAAATCTCTACTCTATACCTAACCTCTGTGGTTCTATGGATTGTAGCTTGGTTGTCATTGACTTAACAGCTAACATCTGCACATAAGTGAATATGTGCCATATTTATCTTTCTGGGTCTGGGTTACATCACTCAGGATAATTATTTTTTTTCTTGTTCCATCCATTTACCTGTGAATTTCATGATTTCTTTTTTAATGGCTGAGTAATATTCCATTATGTAAATATAGCACATTTTCTTTATTCATTCATCTGTTGAGAGTCATCTAGGTTGTTTCCAATTTCTGCCTATTATGAACAAAGCAGCAATGAACATGGTTGAGCAAGAGCCTCTATGGTGTAGGATGAAGTGTCCTTTGGTTATATATCACAAAGAATGGTATAGAATAGCTGGACCTTGAGGTAGATCAGTTTCCATCTTCCTGAGGAACTACCACACTGAAATCCACAGTAGCTGTATAAGTTTTCAGTCCCACTGGCGATGGATGAGTGTTCCCCTTACTCCACATCCTCACCAGCATGAGCTGTCCTGTGTTCTATTGATCTTGGTCATTCTGACAGGTGTAAGATGAAATCTCAAAGTTGTTTTGATTTGCAGTTCCCTGATGGCTAAGGGTGTTGAACATTTCTTTAAGTGTTGTTCAGCCATTTGAGTTTCATCTTTTGAGAAGTCTCTGTTTAGATCTGTACCCCAATTTTAAATTGTGCTATTTGTTTTCTTGATATCTAGTTTTTCAAATTCTTTATATAGTTTGGATATTAGCTGTCTATTGGATATGTAGTTGGCTAAAAAAAAAACTTTTTCCATCTGTAAGCTGCTGCTTTGTCTGAATGATGATATTCTTTCCTATGTAGAAGCTTTTCATTTTCATGAAGTCCCATTTATTAATTGTTGATTTTAGAGCCTGTGCTAATGGTGTTCTGTTCAGAAAGTCTTTTTCTGTGCCAATGAGTTCAAGACTATTACCTACTTTCTCTTCTGTCGGATTCAGTGTGTCTGTTTTTTGTTTGTTTGTTTGTTTGTTTTGTTTAGATCTTTGATCCATTTGGAATTAAGTCTTGTGGTTGATAAGTATGGATCTATCTGGATTATTCTATATGCAGCCATCCAGTTAGACCAGCACCAATTGTTAATGATGCTATTTTTTTTTCATTGTGTATTTCTATGTTTATTTGGGTGCTCATAGGTGTGCATATTTATTCTGGGACTTCAATTTGATCTCATTGGTCAACATGTCTGCTTTTGTGTCCATACCATGCTGTTTTTACTACTATAGCTCTGTTGTACAATTTGAGGTCAAAGATGGTGATACCTCTCATAGTTCTTTTATTATTCAGGATTGTTTTAGCTATCCTGAGGTTTTTTTTTTTTTTTTTTTAGTGTTTCCATATGAAGCTTAAAATCACCCTTTCAAGATCTATGATGAATGATGTTGGAATTTGATGGGTATTTCCTTGAACCTGTAGATGCTTTATGTAGGATGGACATGTTTGCTATATTAATCCCAAGGATCTATTTCTTTAGAAGGCAGCTGAGTGCCAACTTTGGAGGAATCTTGGAACCAGTTCGTCTCATTTGCAACAAGATGGAGGAGGAGAAGAGAGGGAAGTCTTGGGTCAGGGTTGCCCATTCCCTACCCACATTCCATAGTCCACCTGGATGCACATGTCCAGTCTGTCAATGGGCAGCAGCTAGTGTGGTCCAATCTGGAGAGGCTGGAGCAAGTGGTGGGATTTCCACACCTACCTATGGCTCAGTTTTGAGTCTTTCCTAAGGCCAGTTTGCCATCTTGTTCCTGGCCACTGGGACTCAGGCCCAGGTCTCCTATAGTTCTGTTTGGATTCTAAGATACTTAATGCCACCGGTCCTCAAAATACATGATTTGCCATAAGAGCCACTTCCCATGTGATGCTTCAGGAGGCTCCAGGAGTCCCCCTTACCCTGTTCGTGGAACAGCTTCTCCAGCCTCATGTATCCTATGACCCAAGGTCAAGACATTTCTTAGTGTTCAGTGAGTCTTCCAAGTTCACCGAGCTGGAGGCAGAGGCAGAGTAGAAAAAAGCACCCAAGCTCCAGCCCCTTAGTCCATTGTGGAATTCAACAGCCAAGAATTATTTGTCCCATTCTGGGGACAGGGTTATTAGTAGGACCCATCCACCTACTAATTCAGGAATTTCCCAAGTGTTAGTCATTTGCAGAATCCAAGAGCCAGGCCTGTTAGCCCATTGTTAGCTATAGCTGACAGGTGAGTTGGTCCTCTCTCAAGTATTTGCTCTGGCGCTTATCATTCCTGTCTGGTACCCTGGTGACTAGACTGGAGACTAGACTGGGCAGGCAATTCCCGATTATTCAAGATTCACCCCTGTGACTTGACCCAAGTCTATTATCACCCAACTGAAACAGGTCATGTGCAGCTTGTGGGTTCCTTTAGAGTGGACCAAAAGCGTCTGACACTTGCTAGGCCTGCATTCAGGCTACTGCTGCGTGCCAACTACTTGTCTGTTTTTCAATAGAAACTGACTATTCACATCCTTACTCCACTTCACTCCATGATTATGAAGCCGAGGGTTCAAGGTTGTAACAAGTAGTACTTGTCAAATGGGAAGCAGTCACACAGAGCACAGAGAGAAGCCTAAAGTCATCCCTGATGGGGCAGAGGGAAAGTAGTTGTAATCCTGAAGATCTTCAGGATACAAGGGTCCAGGGCAGAACCAATGGCCATCTGCAAAGACACTCTTGGTCACTAGGATACCACATCTTCTGCAATCCAGGAGATCCCCTGGCCATAGAGACCAGGCCATCAGTGAAGCATGATGCCATCTCCCCCACCATGGCTGGTAAGAACCTTGGAGAACTCAAACATGGCAGTCTGACTTGAGAGTCCCACAGCATCCTCTCTTCTGGTTCTCATCCTACAGTAGTAAGTATTTTCTGCTAAAACCTTCTGTGCCCCTCTATTGCTTCTGGGGGCTTTCCTGAGGGTGATCCCTTTATTGACGACACTGGGCAGAAATTGTGAAGTACATAGGAAGTACAAGGACCCGGCATCGCCTCTCTCAAGCTTCAGCCAGCAGAAATCATTCCATCTACCCTTCAGCCAGCAGAAACCATTCCATCCACCCTTCAGCCAGGCCAGGATCTGCCCACAGCTGTGGGGACTCTGATTAACTAAAGGCCACTTTTAAAAAATCCTCCAGTCTGTATTTAGGCAAGGCAAGCATGCAGATAAATAGGTGTTCCTTTCAATGGAAGAGATTCCAATGGGTAAAATCACGATTTAAAGCATCCTAATGATTTTAGTGACATGGGTGTTGGTACCTGTATCCTCTCTTTCCTCACTAGTGACCAAGGAAGGAGAGGAATTCTTTCCAGAATATCTCCTATGTCACTCTCCAATACCCCGTGACCTTAATTCCCCATCGCATTTTGCCCGCGCAAGATCCACCATTCAACAAATCCTCTGGAGGGAATGTTCCCTTTGACCCCTTCACTCGAATTTATAGTCTGTAAATAATCATGATAAGCACTCAGAGTAAATAATTTTTGTCATAATCTAGAGACAATGGGATGTTCTTTTTCCTTAGCTTGTTTATGTCACAGCGACAAGAATGTGAAAAGGAAAGTGGGGGATGCCCAGGGCACAATGGAGGGAAAAACAAAAGCAGGAAGCAGGGAGGAAGAATAGAGAGAGGCAAACGGGCTTGGTTAAAGGAGAGGTTGAGACCCCCATGGAACTGCCATTGATAACCCCCAACCCCAGCAAGCTGGCCCTGTCACTGGCTCCTGGAAAACACTTGGTGCTGAGGCAGAGGGCCTCCGTGGACTGACTGATGCTGAGGATGGAGCCCAGGCCCTCATGTGATCATGGAGCCCCACTTCCCTGCCCACAGCCATCGTTCCAGCTACAGAGGAATCATGTCTATGAAGGGGGCATTTGTAAGGTCAGAGCTGTCATCTGACTAAGGAAGATAGTTCCTGCCACCCCAGTCCCTGCCTCAGCGTTCACATATGGGGACAAATATCTGGGGGCAGAACATTCACACTTCTCCTGAGAGTTCCACGGAAAGCAAGGACAAGACTCTTGCAGTTAGGTCGGTTCCAGACAGGCAGCTGAAGCCCCTCCGGGTTGCCAGCACCCAGGGAATTTTTTTCCCACACAGAGACGGAACTTTCCCTCCTAGTCCACTCTCCTAGACACCTCCATTTGAATTTCAGGCACTTCCCACCTTGAACTCAAAGCAAGCTGGGTATCACTTTGTTTCCTCCTTTGCATTGGGAAACTTCAAGACTACTTCAGGTTTTACATGCATGCTGGATCAGCTCAAGAGTTGAGAATGTCTTCCCTTCCCCCAGACAGCCTACACTCGTGCCTACACTTCGCTATTCATAGCTCAAGGGGCTAAGAGTGCAACATGGGGTGAGGGAACTATGAGGCAGAAGAGTGATTTTCCCCGTGGACCTTTCCCAGGTCCTATGTCAGGTTCGGAATCCACCCTCTCCATCCACCCTCCCTCTGCGGGAAGATGGAACCTTTTTTTTTGAGACAGGGTTTCTCTGTGTAACCTTGACTGTCCTGGACTCACTTTGTAGACCAGGCTGGCCTTGAACTCACAGAGAACCACCTGTCTCTGCCTCCCGAGTGCTGGGATTAAAGGCGTGTGCCACCATGCCCGGCAATTACAGACAGCTGTGAACTGCCATATGGGTGCTGGGATTTGAACCTGGGTCCTTTGGAAGAACAGTCAGTGCTCTTAACCACTGATTCATCTCTCCAGCCCGAGATGATCCATTCTTTGGGAGGGGCCTGATCTTACTTGTTTCTTGGCTTAGGCATGGTGATAACTCTGTCAGCATGCCACGGAGAAAGTTCTTTTTGCCCCATCTCTATCCTCCCCTGCTCTAAAGCCCTGGGCAGGTTGTTATTATATATATATATATATATATATAAATATAAATATAACACACACACACACATATATATATATATATATATAACACACACACATACAGACTGGGTCTTAGGCATGGCTTCTGTAAAACTAGGTATTCTCTAGGACAAAGCCAAGCTGCCTGTGGCTGGGGGTGTTGGTTTGCGGTCTGCTTGGTGTCTATCTGGTGCAGTGTTTCCTGGCCAAAAGGCATTCTCTCAGCTCTGTCCCCCAGATTCTAGGTTCAGACATTACACACAGACATCCCACTCCAGAGAGGAGATGGTATGCATGTGGTCTGGGCTCTTCTCTGACCCACTCCTGCTTCCACTTGTTGCCAAGCAACATGAAAAGCTGCAATGGCACCAGGGTGGCTTTCCTCCTCTCCTTCTCCTTCCTCCCTCTGTTGGATTGGCTACAGGAGGCTGTTTCTTGCCCGGGAAACACTGAAGGAGAAGTCTTAACAAGACAAATGACAAGTGTTGACTGTCCTGGCCACACCGAGCTGTGCCTGGTGTGGAATGTGTGTGTGTAATGCTGGTCCAGATTTGTTTGGGTGTGGACAGAGCCGTGCTCTCCCTCCAGAGCATTTTCCCAAGGCGGCACTGCACCTGAGCTCTTGGGAATGGCCTATGCCCACCGACCTTTGTCCTTAGCCAATGGCTAAGCCTTCTCTCACATCTTATATCAGGCTCTGGTTGGGTTTTAATTGAACAGCTCCTTTCACATTTCCAACCTCAGTGAGTGTTTCTGTAAACTAGGCCAGTGGCCCCCTACTCATAGGACTTACTGTACAGGGCAACTGATTGCATTGTGTGGTTTTGATCCTGGTGTCACTTAGTCAGCTCCCTTGGGGGCCAAGGCGAGAGCTGCAAGACGTGGGAGGGCCACCAAACGTTCTCCTGTCCCACATTTGTAGTCTAAGAGATGGTGTGACTGTCTCTAGCCTTTCCATAAAGATGCAGCTCAGAGACTCAACCAGGCTTGGGACCAGCTCTCGTACCTCAACCTGTTTGGCCATCTGGGATATCCCCAAAGGGGTCCAGGTGTAGGGTGGAAAGTCATAGATGAGAAGTGACTGAGGGTCAGGCAGGAAGGAGTTATGATGGACAAGCTGGTGAGAGGACAGGACAGTGTTGGCTCCTGGCAGGTGGCCACAGAGGGCAGTGACTTTGGAGAGTTTCCCGGATCTGGTGTACTTCCCTCCAGGCATTTCCACTTCAACTAAGCTCGGTCTAGCTGTCCAGAGTGCCTGGGTGGGGTGGAGCTCACCTCTGCCAGGCAGTGACCAGCCCGTAGCCTTTGGGGCTTTCCAAGAGCTCCCTGAAAATCACCAGTGCTGACCTGTTTCCTTTGAGATGCCTAGAAATTCTCCTCCTTGGCCAGCAGGGAAGTCTCTTGGTTTTCTAGCTACACTGCGAGGAGCTACTGGGATAGAGGGTCTCCACCCCAGGCCCTTCTCCCTCCTGTAGGTGCAGTGCTGCCAGCCACACTAAGGGTTCCAGGTGGTCAGACCCAATGGATACAAACGGCACAGGCATGATGCTCTGTTGCATGTCCACCGCCCTTCATGGATAGCTGCCCAGGGGTCCCAGTGCCACAGTGATGATGTAGGTTCCTGATAGGACCCTGTGCCCTGTTCTCTGCAATCCTGCACTTCCCGAGTCCTGACCTTGGATGGCTTTGTCTAGGTGGTTTCTTCCCTAGGCAGCTGGGATCATGCAAAGCCCCGTGACAGGAGTGTTGGGGCTGTTTTTCCAGAAAGGTTTCTTTCCCCTGAGCAAAGTTTGACTCTGGAGTCTTGCTTGGTCCTCTGTGGGGCCTCTTGGGGTGGAGATGCTGAGCCCTGTCCTGGGAGCAGCTCCCAAATTCAGCACGGTAGCCATCAGAGTGATCGTGTGTTGTGCATGGAGACTGGGGGGCATCCAGACCTTTTCCTCCCTGCCACTGTGGCCATCTCCATGGTGCTCACAAGCACAGCTGGGTGCTGGGGTTGTGGGAAGGGCAATGAAGTGCCAGCAGAGAATCATGGCCATCTATCATCTGTCACCCTGTTTAACAAGAGGTCTCTGTTTCCTGGGGGCTGTCACCTGGGGGCCTCTCAGCCAAGAAAGGCCTCTAACCTCCCCAGTGACTCCTCATACCTCAGGGCCTGCAGGTGAGGAGAGGATTCTCTCTCACTGCTGGTTTCCTGGCCCTCAGCTGTCATCATGTCTGCCTGAGCAGTTAGGAGGGCACCTCAGTGTTAGATCCGGTAATTAAAGTTGAGCCAACCAGTTAATTGAGGATCATCTCCATCTCAAGAGCCTTCCCCACCCACGTTTGCCGAGCTCTGTACCCATGTAACAAGAACCCCGAAGGTTTTGGAAATAACGGGGGAAGCATCTTTTGGCGGGGCATACCCACTGGCAGGGTATTTCCTGGGGAACAAACTGGCCAGACCCTGAGTCCATAGGAAGCATGATCTCCAAGCCAAAGCTCCTGCAGTGAAGAATTAGATGGTGGGAATGTGCCAGTGCATGGCAGTGAAGCTTTTGTACAATGTCTTGGGTGACTGGAGCCTGATCGGGTCCCTTGGTAGTCAAGCCTTGCTATATATGGGAGAGATCCCTCTAACTGGGCCTTCCCTGGTGCTGCTGTGCACTGTCCCCTTGGTTAGGCATGAGCACAGACGAGACATGACAGTCTGGGCCACAGACCTGATACTTTAGGAACTCAGATGGACCTAAGGGAGGGGAGTATGGGTGCTCTGCAAGAGGGTTGAGAAGGGCTTTGCCTGTTGGTTGAGTTCTGCCATGGGTGGACAGGGTGCAGGTGAGTAGCAAGTCAGAACTGGCCTGGCCAGGGAGGCTTCCTCCCAGCTGCTGGCAGCCAGAAGGTGCCCCAGCCTCCCAAGATCTGATAGTAGAGAAGCCTCATGGGACCTATGCATGCCCCACAAAACTCACTCAGCCTCCTTCATAATTCTGGTGGTCTGGAAGAATGCCTTGTCCTCTTTTGCTGCTGAAGCCACCAAGCTTGGCCAGGTGAGGAGGGAATGACTTTCCAGAAGGAACACTGGCTGCTTGCTGTGGGCCTGCCTCCCAGACAAGGTTTTCTGCCTTTCCTGGGTACAGGGTCATGTGAGGAATCACAGATGGACCCTGTCTTAGTCAGTGTTCTATTGCTGTGAAGAGACACAATGACCACGTCAGGTCTGATAAAGGAAAGCATTTAATTGGGGCTGGCTTACAGTTCAGAGGCTTAATCCACTGTCATCATGGCAGGAAGCATTGTGGCATGCAGGCAGACATGGTGCTGGAGAGGCAGCAGAGAGTTCTACATCCAGATCAGCAGGCAGCAGAAGGAGAGAGAAAGAGACAATGGTCCTGGCTTGAGTATTTGAAAACCCCAAAGCCTACTTTGTGACACACTTCCTCCAACAAGGCCACTCCTCCTAGTCTTTCCCAAACAGTGTAGTCACCTGGAGATCAACTATTCAAACAGATGAGCCTATGGTGGCCGTGCTCATTCAAACCAACACAGGTACCTTGTTCATGTTGCCTTTGAGTCTGGAGGTGTTCACTGTTTGAGGAGATATTGGTTCTATTCTCACACACAAAAGGGATGCCTGGATTAGCTGTTGATCTCCAAGCTCCTGTTTCTGGTCTGATCTGGGACTAATACTGGCCTTAGCCTACCCAGCATGGTGCATTCAGGTGCCCTCCTGCAAGGCTCTGAGTATGTCTTAGTCAGGGTTTCTACTGCTGTGATGTAACACCATGACCAAAAGGCAAGTTGAGGAGGAAAGGGTTTGTTTGGCTTACACTTCCATATCACTGTTCATTATTGAAGGAAGTTGGGACAGGAACTCAAACAGGGTAGGATCCTGTAGACAAGAGTTGATCCGGAAGCCATGGAGAAGTGCTGCTTACTGACTTGCTTCCCCTGGCTTGCCCAGCCTGCTTTCTTACAGAACCCAGGACTACCAGCCCAGGGATGGCACCAGCTACAGTGGGGTAGGCCCTCCCCCATTGATCACTAGTTGAGAAAATGCCTTACGGCTGGATCTCATGGAGATGCTTCCTCAACTGGAGCTCCTTCCCCTCTGATGACTCTTCCTTGTGCCAAGTTGACACACAAAACCAGCCAGTACACAATGTATATCTGTGGCCTGGGCCAGGTTGGACCTCAGTGCCGTACCTGTATGTTTTTGGTATGGCATCATCCAGAAGGACCTCACCATCTGTCTGTTCCTTGTCATCTCTTCAGTATGGTGGGGACTCCCACCTCTGAGCCCAACAAGAGTGAGGAGGAAATTGGAGGCTGACCCATGGCCACTTCTGGGGAAGGCAGCTCTAGTCCTTGTCCTACGTCACCCTGTCCATGTCAACAAACAACAAGAGGGCCTACGCTCTGGTGTTTTAACAGGCCAGAGAGCACCGAGTCTGGAACCTAGATTCCTGCTGATCATGGTGCGAATGACAGTTCCCAGGTACCACACTGAGCACCCTCACTGTCTGTACAGGGCTCCCACTACTAAAGGACAGTGTGGTCCCTTGACCACTGTAGATGTGAGGCGGCTTGTCGCAGGCTCCAGTAGACATTTTCATGGTTGCCTGTATCCCTCATACCAATTTCTGCCTCAGCTATGACAAAGACCACTTAGTCAATCTATGTGGTCTTTTATTTTCTTGTGTGTAGGTGTTCCTGGAAGGCACTCTCGCTGCTGTAGAAATGGTACTTCCTGAAGCACTCTGGTAGAACTCCAACTTGCAGAATGGTGAGGGGACCCCTCAAGATGTCGGGATGGTGTTGATAGGCTCAGGAAGGCTGCGTCCAAACCCTCCAGCTTCACGGCCAACACAGGACGGGAATGTCAGTGTCTACACACAGCTTAGACTGGCAGGGATTGCCTGGAATTATCAGCTGGGCCAGCTAGCTCTACATCCTCAGAAAGAGCTTGCTGAGGGGTCCATCATGGGTGCCATTGGGCTCCACTAGCCATCCATGGAGTCCAGGACAAAGGATACTCCTAGGAGTATCTCCAAGAGAGAATGACAAGGGACAGCAGGGACTGATTGCCAGATGCACAGGGACACTTCTCAGTAGTGCATTGGCTGATTGATCCTCATGCTAGGCCTGGAATAGAAAAGGAAACCTGATTCTCAGAAGTTGGGGTGCAGAAGAGTGAGTCCAGGCCCCAATCTGCTGATCTGGCTTCTCCCCAGGGCCTTTCCTATGGCCTTCCTGGGTTCCTAAGGCCTCCTCAGTCATTCCTTCCTGGCCTGGAACTTACCAAGGGATCATCAGGGCATCACCCCTAGCAACTGGGAACCAGGAAATCCTTAACTGCTCAGACTAGCCTGGGTTGAGGACTGACTTTCTCCCTCTAGGACACATCCTTGTCAGTGGGGAAGAGAGACCTGCCTGACAGCTGTGCTGGGTGTCTTAGGTACGTGTCCCAACCTACATTTCCCAGGAGGCAAAACACCAATTCCTTCACCCTGTGAGACCCTGCTACAGGTTTTGTGCTGTTTCCCTCAGGGGCTGCACCTGTGGAGGGCACTGAAAAAACTTGCTTTAAAAATATACATTGAACCTACACATTAACATGTTCCCAGGAGCATCATCACCTGGCTAAGGAGCACAGTATCTTGGTATCTATGTCAGTTCCTGGAGTGGAGGCTGGTAAAGCTTCAGGAGTATGCTTGGACTCTATGGATGGCTAGTGGAGCCCAATGGCACCCACAATGGGCCCCTCAGCAAGCTCATTCTGAGGATGTAGAGCTAGCTGGCCCAGCTGGTAATTCCAGGCAATCTCTGCCAGTCTAAGCTGTGTGTAGACACTGATATTCCCGTTCTGTGTTGGCTGTGAAGCTGGAGGGCTTGGACAGGACCCTACCTTGCTGTGTGCCTGAGGACCACACCTTGCTGTGTGCCTGAGGACCACATACATTTTTGGGACCAGATGCTGAAGAACTCAGAAACCTAGTGTAGAACAGGGTGCTATCTTGGGTATTTTCAGCTCTAATGGGACAGTCTGGGCCTGCCAGGTTATCATCTATGCAAGTTCACAGGTTCTGAGACTTCTTTTTATGTTTGTTTGTTTGTTTTATGAGATTTTTGGTTGTTGTTGTTGTTTGAGACAGGTTTTCTCTGTGTAGTCCTGGCTGTTCTGGATTCACTTTGTAGACCAGAATAACCTTGAACTCACAGAGATCCTCCTGCCTCTGCCTCTTGAGTGTTGGGATTAAAGGCATGCGCCACCACACCCAGCTTCTGAGACTTCTTTAGGAGATCTGGAAAGGCCATTGGTCCCAAGGAAAGGATTCTCTCAGCCACAGGACAGATGACTGGCAGCACCCTGTGGGGGAGGTAAGTGTGCCTTCCCAACAAGGTAGCCTAGACCCTCTGCCTGACCCTAACAAGGCCATACTTGGGGTCTCCCCATCTCAGGATCTATCCTAGCCCTCCTGAATGGAGGCTTCCCTAGACCCATGACCTAATCTTTTTGTGGCTCACCAATAGCTGTCCATTTCCTGGGATGGTACTGGTTAGTTTTTGTCAACTTAACACAAGCGACGATCATCTGGAAAGAGGGAACCTCATCTGAAAAACACCCCCTCAGATTGGCTTTTGAGCACATCTGTGGGGAATGTTCTTGATTTATGATTGATGTGAGAAGGCCCATCCCACTGTGGGTGATGCATCATCGGGCAGATAGTCCTGAGTTGGATAAAAAAGCAGGCTGAGCAAGCCATGGGAGCAAGCTAGTAAGTAGCATTCTCCGTGGCCTCTGCTTTAATTTCTGCCTCAGGTTCCTGCCTTGTGTCCCTGCCCTGGTTTAATTGATGATATATCATGATAGGGACGTGTAAACCAAATAAACCTTTTCTTTCCAAAATTTCTTCTGGTCATGGTGCTCTTCACAGCCATAGAAAGCAAACTTGGAGTGTACTTGTGAATGAAGAGCTGTCCTTAGCAAAAGTACGCAGCAATCTGATGGGGTCATATCCACTGGGGGGCATCTAATAGGGGACCTTGTCCCTTGCTGTAATCTGTCCCACAGGTCTGTGTTCTTCCTTTTAAGAATAGGTACCCCTGGTTTCCTCCTCATGTGTGACTACCAAGTGATCTGGGTCAGAGTCTGAGGGGGGGGGTGTGCTTGGAGGCCAGTGGCCATGGCCCCTTACTTCTAGTTCCTTCCATTGAGACAATGTGGCACATGGGAGATATTTCCAAACTTTCTTTGGCAGTAATGGCCATCATATGAAAGAAATCCAAGACAGTTAAAAATAGCAAAGGGTGGACCACCTGTTTTCAGGAGGGGTAAGGTGGACGCTGCGTGCCAGAGGCAGACAGTCCTCGGATGTGGGGGTTCCATCTGGGAAGGAGGGATGCCTTCTGACATGTGGGCTCATTTGGAGCAGTGTCACCCAGGAGCAGTGGGGAGGAGGCCCAGGGGTGTCTGGGCCTTGCCCTCCATGTCAGAAGCTATGTTTTCCTTTTTGGGCAGTGTAGTACCATCAAGTGTTTTAAGAAGCTGAGGCACAGGCAGAGCTTCCCGAGTGTATGCAAGGACCTGAATCCCATGCCTAGCAATAGAAAAATAAACAAACCTCATTAAGGCAAGTTCAAAAAGAGTGTAGTATCCAAATCTGCCCTGTCCGGAGCACATGGATGGGGCTTTTGCCGACGTGAACAGTTACAGCAACATCATATGGGTTGAGGTGGGTCCCAAGTCCATTTGATGTTCTAAGAAGAAGAGGCAGAGACAGAGGAGAAGGCCATGTTGCAAGGTGGAGGCGGAGAACAAAGAGGAAGCAGAAGGCAAGGGTTACCAAGGATTGCCCAAAGCGAGAGACTAGGCAGAGAAATGGGGGCAGGGGAGGGGAGGAGAGGCTCTTCCCAGGGCCTTAGAAGAGCCTGCCCCTGCCTACACTTGGCTTCAGACTTCCAGCTTCCAAAACAAAGGACATGGTCTGGTCATAAGCAAACAGATTATGGCCCAGGGAGGCTTCTCCATCTGTGGTTTGCCTGACAGTGAGTTTCACCGAGTCACTCATGTCCCAGAAGCATTAAGTGAAAAATTCCTTAAATACACAATTCCTGTTTTAAATTGCCTGACACTCTAAGAAGTGTGATGGAACCTGGCTTCACCTTGTCTTCTGCTCAGGGTGGGGTGGGGGGTGGGGGGTGAGAGGGTGGGGAAATGGGGGGGTGGGTTATCTCCTTGTCCAGTGTGTCTCAGCTGTACATACACACTCTCTGCCTGTGGGTAGCCATCCCAGTTGCCAGACTGTCTCTCATCACAGTGTCTGTGCTCAAATCACCCTCATTTTACTTATGGCCCTAAATCACGTGAGTAGTGACCCCTCCCCCAATGCAGGCATGTCAAAGAGAAGCTGACAGTTGTGATGTGCAGAATTTGGCGCTGGCCATGGTTTCATGAGCTCACTGGGAGTTTGGGAATGATGTGTCGAGGGTACCACTGTAATTTAGGGAATTGATACAAACCTATATCCTGCCCTCTGAGTTTCACCAGGAGCTGTTCTCACCTCTTAGCTTCCTCCCGCCACCCCAGCATTATTAGCCTCCTCACTGTCCCCGTATAGACTGAAGAGCTCCTGCTCAGGGCCTGTGATGGTTCCTTGAAGCTGCAAAGGGTGTTTCACACAGATCCACCTTCTGAACCCATGTGAATAAACAGAGCTCCCTACCTGCCTGGCCAACTCCCGTCTTCTCCACGGCACTCCCTGCCTACTGTGGAATGTATTACCTAATATTGTGTCTGTTTTTCACCATGTAAGCCCCATGACCAGGACTTGGGAGTTTATATTTACAGCTTCTCACCCGCTACTTCAAACAGTCCAAACCCATATTAACTAGGTCACTGAATCGGTAAGGAAAAACAGCAACAGCAACACCAGCCCCACAAGCCAGTAGAATAAAGGGGGAAGCCCCCAGAGAAGCATTTTAGGGAAAAGAATGACTGATTTTCACTCCTCACTAAATAAATGCAAGTTAAGTCTGCAGCAGGCCCTTGCCAACTATTAGATTATGGAGAAGGTGAGGGGTCTTGGGTTCCATCCTGGGAGCGTGCTGTTCGCCATTGCCTCATCTGCTTGTTTTAAACACTTGGTTCAGATACCAACTTGTAGAGCACGCATCTTTTAAGTGACTCAGTCATTTTTAGTATATCTACAAGGTGTGGAACTATCACCACACCCCAGAACGCTTTTATTATAAAAAAGAAACCCTGTATCCATTAGCAGCCACCGCCCCTTCTCATACCCACAGCCCCCACCATCTGTATACAAGTTTTCGTGTGGACATGTGTTCAAATGTCTTGGATACATATGTAGTCATGGACTTGCCAAGTCCCGTAATAACTGTTTAATGGTGTAAAGAACTAGCAGTCTGTTTTGCAAAGCAGTTGCACAACCTCCCATCTTCACCAGCAGTATATGTGTGTCAGCCGTCTCCGTAACACGTGTTATTATCTGTCTCTTGGTGATACCTGTCTCAGCGGTTGTGAGCTACTTCCTCATTGTGGTTCGGGTTTGCATTTTCCTGATGCTCAGCGTCCTGAGCAATTTGCATGCCTTCATCCGACATGTGTGAGCGAGCCTTCTTTGGGGAAAAAGACTTTCAGCTCTGTTTCCCATTTTTAATTGTGATGTCTCTCATTAAATTATTTTTAATACAACTAAAAGTTTCCATTGTGTGTATTTAGTGTACATGGTATTGTGTCCCGTAAGGATATTCCACACAGGTATATGTTGTTCATGTAGCGTATTCGCCCTGTCCCCTGAAGCTCCCTTTGTTCCTTAGGTGTTTTTTGCTTCTACTTTCATTCATATCATATGTACACACATGGCTTTGTGTTGCTATATAAAATCTAGAAACAACAAACAACAGAATGTGTGTTTGTTTCTCTGAAATTGCCTTAATTAGCTTAATATGATTTCTTCTTCTTTGCATCCGTTATCCTGCAAACCAAGTGATTTCATTCTTCTTTATGTCTGAAAACAACCCGTTGTGTACATATGTGCATTAAAAAAATCTGTTCTTCTGTTGTTGCATATCTAGGTTTTATCATTGAATTTTAAAAGTTCTTTTTATATTCCAGATATTAGAGCTTTATGGTGTATGTGGTATGCAAATATTTTCTCCCATACTCTTATCCCTCTCCTCTGTCCTTCCCTCCCTCTCTCTACCATCCCCCATGTCTTTTGCCTCTCCCTTCCTGTCCTATTCATTCTCTGTCTCTGTCTCTCTTTCTGTCCCTGTCTCTGTCTTTCTCTCAATCCCTTTCTTTTTTTCCCAAGACAGGATTTCACTGTGTACCTAAGGATGGCCTAAAACCCATAATTCTCTTGCCTCAGTCACAGAGTGCTAGAATTATAGACACGTGCCACCATGCCTTAGTCAGTTTCTAAATAGCATCCTTTGAGATAAGATCCAATTTACCTGTTTTTTTTTTGTTTGTTTGTTTTTTTGTTGCTTAGGGTTTAGGTGTCGTATCTGAAAAAGCATTGCCTAACCTAAAATCATAAAGATTTACATCTGGGCTATGCCACTATGGCTAGCTTTCTCCTTTATTTCTTTATTTTGGATAGTTTTAATGTACAAAGAATCATTATAACTAGGCTCAGTGTCACACAACTGTAACCCCTGTACTCGGGGTTGAAGTAGGAGGGTCAAGAGTTACAGACCATCCTGGGCTGCATAATAGTCTGACTCAAACAAGACAGAAAGCAGGTCCTCACTGATTGCCATGTCCCTGCAGGACCAGTCTGCCTGGGGTCCCACAGCTTGTGCACCTGCCCAGCCAGATAAGTATATGTCTCACCCCTCATCAAAGAAGCTTCCTTCTATTTTAATTTTTATTTTTGAAGCAGATGGAGACTATTACAGAGATCCACAGCTGGTCAAAATGCAGAGGGGGAGTGACTGGGGGTGTTCAGCCCCAATTGGTACATTCACATTGCAACCCCTACACCTTAGTCTCAGGGAACACCACAGAAGACAGGATGGAAAGATCGTAAGTGCCAGAGGGCCAGGACATCAATTTCATATTTCATCTTCTAGATGAGACAAGGTGCTGTACTCATGAAATTCAACAGTTTGGTTGCCCAAACAAGACCTGCATAATAACCACACCATAGTGGGGAAAATCTCACAAGGTCCCACCTCTAGATGAAGAGCTATAGGGCAACCAGTCAGTGGCTGCCGAGAGAAGGAGAATCAGTGTCCTCGAGGGACAAGCCCCATAATGGGTTATCCAACCCCAATCCAACCTCAAGTGGCTAGCCCTAAACATAAGTACATAGGAGCAACACTAATGGGCTCAGTGAGTTGATGTGTGTGCGTGTGTGTGCATGTGTATGCATGTGTGTGTGCATGAGTGTGCGTGTGCATGTGTGTGTGTGTGTTACACTAATAAAAAAGAGGTCATGAATTTGGGGGACATTGGAGAGTTGGAGGGAAAGAGGAAGAGGTGAAAAGGTATAAATGCACATTAATGTATGAAATTCTAAAAATAAAAATTAAAACAAAAGAGGATGTTGGGCAGTATCTCAGTCAGTGAAGTGCTTGCCAGGCTTGAGTTTGGTTCCAAAACCCTGTGTAAAAAAGCTGGATGTGGTGATATGTGCTTGTAACACAGCATTAAGGAAGTAGAAACAGGCAGATCCATGGGGTTCACTGGCCAACTAGCCTAATTAATCTGTGAGTTTTGGGCCAAGTGAGAGTCCCTGACTCAGAAAACAAGGTGGACACCCCTCAGGAATCTTCACCAGTACCTGACATTGACATCAGTCTCCAAACATGTACACCCTCACACTCTCTCTCTCTCACACACACACACACTCACACACATACATACTCACATACACATACACACACTCATACTCAAAGACACACACATACTCATACCCACACACACACTCTCACACACATACACACATACCCTCACATGAACACACACACACACCCCCTTACATGAACACACACACTCACACAAATACGCGGACACTTACATACATACACTCACATACACACTCTCTTATTGTTTGGGGATCCACATATGAGGGAAGATATGAAGTATGTCTTCCTGTATCTGGCTTATTTCACTTAGCATAATAATATACTGTTCCATCCACTTTCTTCAGACTTCCTTTTTCGTTACTACTGAACAAAATTATATTCTGTAATGTATGACACATTTTCTTTATCCTCTATTGACAGATATCTAAGTTGGCTCCATTTCTTAGCAACTGTGAATAATGCATCAATAAACACGGATGTGTGAATGTCTCTGTGGTATGCTGACATAGAATATTTCTAATATTTATTCCAAAAATGGTATAGCTGGCTCCTATGGTAGTTCTGTATTAGTTTATTGAGACACCTCCATAGTGATTTTCCACAGTGGTTGTACCAGTGTACAACAACACCAGAGACCTCTTAAGTTATCTCCTTTCCCATATCTTTCCCAGTACTTGTTATTGTTTGATTTTTTTAAAATTATTTTGTGTGTATGTATGAGTGTTTTTGCCTGTGAGTGCCTGGTGCTCACAGAGGTAGGTTGGATCCCCTGAAACTGTTTGTAAACCATCGTGTGGGGACTGAACCTGGGTCATATGCAAGAGCAGAAAGTGCTTTTAACCACTGAGCCATCTCTCCAGGCTTATTATTTGATTTCTTCCTTTAATTAAAAAATCTTGTTTTATATGTATGGGTTTAGACTGCATGTGTGTCTGTGCCCCAGAGGCCAGAAGCCAGTGTTGGATCCCTTGGGAGTGGAGTTACAGGCAGTTTTGAGCTGCTTTGTGGTGCTGGGAATCGAACCCGAATCCCCTGGAAGAGCAATCAGTGCTTTTAACTGCTGTGTGTGTTCATGCACATGGGGACAGAGATCAATGTCAGGTATCTTTCTCAATTGCTGCCCACCTTATGCTTTGAGGTAGAGCCTCTCACTGAATCTGAAGCTGCCTGACTTGTCTAGACTGGCTGGCCAGTGCACTTCAGGGATCCACCTGTCTCTGCCACCACAGTATTGGGGTGTAACATGTAGTGGATGCCATGTAACTTTGCTCTTATGTGGGTACTGGGGATCCAAGCTCAGGGTCTCATGCTTGCAGGCAAGCAGTTTACCTGCTGAGTCCCAGTCCCTGCATTCTATTTTCTAGAGGTGTCTATTCAGTTCAATAGCCCATTTATTGATTGGATAACTCACGATTTTGTCTAGAATTTAGTTTTTTACAATTCTGTATATTGTCTCTGTATTAACCACCTGTCTGGTGTATACTTGAGAAATAGTTTCTTCCTCCCCTTTCTGTAATCTATTTCACTCTGGTAATTGTTCCTTTTCCTTGCCAAAGCTTTTTAATTTCACTTGTTGATTTTTTTGGGATTGTTTCCTGCAATTATTAGAGACTTTATTTCCAAAATTCTCTGGCTGGCTACATGTTAAAATGTTGTACCTATATTTCCCTTTTTCAGGTCCAAGTTAAAGTATAGGATCTGTTTTTGGATTTATTTTTATGTAGCTGAGAGGTGCAGATAGAAATTTCACTCTTCTGCATGTGAATATTCCATTCTCCTAGCAGCATTTGTCAACGAGATTATCTTTTCTCCAGTGTGTGATACCTTTGTCAGAAATAGGGTGGCTGTTGCTCCATGTTTATTTCTGGGTCTTATATTCTATTCTTTTGGTCTGTCCATGTCTGATCTTGTGCCAGCCCACACTGTTTTTGTTACTGTGGCTCTGTGGTATAGTTTGAGATCAGGTATTGTGATACCTACAGCATTGCTCTTTCTGCTTAGGATTTCTTTGGCTATTTGGGGTCTTTTGCATGGAAATAAGAGTTTTGGGGTTTTGAACATTGGGAAAAGTATAATTTGGAGTTTGGTGGGCATATGGTAGATGTGTAGGTTTCTTTTGGTAGGTTGCTTTTGGTAATATGACCATTTTCATAATATTAATTTTCCAATCCAAGAGTATGGGAGGTCTTTCCGTCTATTAATGTCCTTTGGCCCCCTTTTTAAAAAATAACTTACAGGTTTCATTGCAGATGTCTTTCACCTCCTTGGTTAGATTTATTCCTAGTTGATTTCTTGTTTATTTTGGTTTTCACTTTGAAACTATGAAGAATGGTGTTTTCTCCAAATTTCTTTATCAGTGAATTTGTCATTGGCATGTGGAAAGGCTACTGGCTTTTCTCTGTTGCTTTGTGTTTTGCCACTTGGCTGTTTATGGTTCCAAGAGTTTTCTGCTGGAGTCTTAGAGTCCTTTAAATAAAGGATCAAGATGTCTACAAACAGGGATAATTTGAATTCTTCCTTTCCCACTTATATCTCTTTTATTTTTCTCTTGTTTTATTGCTTTGGCTAAGATTTTGAGTGACATATTATATTATATTGTATAAATGTGGAAAGAGCAGACACCCTCGACTCACTCCAGATTTTAGAAGAGATGCTTTCCGTTTTTTGCTATTTATGATGTCACCTATAACCTTTATTATGTTTACATATATTCTTTCTATTCCATATTTCTTCAGGGTTTTTTTTTTAATCATAAAGGGATGCTGAGCTTCACTGAAGGCCTTTTCTGCATTGAGGTGATCATGCGATTTCTTGTCCTTAAAATGTATTTATGTGTAGTATTGCATTTACTGATTCATGTATGTCAAACCAGCCTGGCATCCCTGGAACGAAGCCGACTCGATCATGGTCTTACTAATGTGTTCCTGGATCCAGGTTGTAAGGCTTCAATGGACAACTCCTTTGCCCATGTCCATCACTACGGCTTTCTTTCTGTTATCTACTTATTTGCTTTTGGTGTTAGGGTAAAGCTGGCTTCAGAGCCCGAGTCTGATAGCATTTCTTCCACTCCTTTCTGTTTTTTGAAACCAGTTTGAAAAACAGTGATTCTCTCTCTCTCTCTGTCTCTGTCTGTCTCTCTGTCTGTCTCTGTCTCTGTCTGTCTCTCTCTCTCTCCACTCCTGTCTTTGCATTGTTGGGAGACTTATTCCTGCTTCAGTCGCATTGCTCAGTGTGCATCTTTGTAAGCTGTTTTACCCCCACTTGATGTAAGAAGTAGATCATATGTGTATAGGAATACACATCCATCTCTTCTTCTAGATTTTAAAAATTAGATTTTCAAAGTATCCCCTAATTGTTCTCTGGGTTTCATTGGGATCTGTAGTAGTTTCAACTTTTTTTTTTTTTTAAGAAACAGGGTTTCTCTGTGTAACAGCCCCAGCTGTCCTGGACTCACTTTGTGGACCAGGCTCCCCTCAAACTCACAGAGATCGGCCTACCTCTGCCTCCCGAGTGCTGGGATTAAAGGCATTCACCACTATGCCTGGCTAGTTTTTACTTTTTATTAACTTGATCTCCTTCTCTCTCTTTTTGAGTTTACATGGATGCATGTTTTCAAGCGGGGGACACTTATCTAGAGTTTAGTAGGATGAGGTATTAAAATCACTCATTAGTACTGAATCCAAATGTATCTGACTTTTATGTCCACTAGTGGTTTATGAAATTGGGAGCCTGGTTTGGGACATGTGTGTGTGTGTGTGTGTGTGTGTGTGTGTGTGTGTGTGTGTGTGT
>CAJQZJ010032121.1:11781037-11868294 GCA_907164525.1 Lophiomys imhausi
TGTGTGTGTGTGTGTGTGTGTGTGTGTGTGTGTGTGTGTGTGTGTGTGTATGCAATTGTTACGTTTTCTAGATGAGTTATTCCATTTATCATCTGATAGTGACCTCTATCTCTTCTGACCAATTTTGATTTGAAGTCTACTTTACCAACTGTCAATACTGCATAATGGTTTGCTTTCCACTTCTAGTCACTTGAAAAATCACTTTAATCCCATGACTCTCTATCTGAGATATCTTTGCCAGTGAGGTGTGTTTTTTGGAAACAAAAGATAATTGATCCCTCCACCCTACTCTTCAATTTGATCACCTACTGTATATCTCTGTAGTATTGGTGCGATAGAATCTTTTCTATCTGAAGGTGTTACTATGGTATATAGAGGTCAGATGTCAGTCTGGGGTGTCTTTACCCACAAGCACCACTACCTCATCTTTTACATGGGTGCTAGGGATTTGAACTCAGGTTCTCATGCTTTCACAATAAGCACTTTCCCCTTCACCAAGCCATTTCCCAACCTGAATCCCTGTCATCTTGTTGGTTAGTTATTGAATTGATTGGATACTTGTTTATTATTCTTTCTCCCAGTTATTTGCTAGTGTACCATGTTGGACACGATCCCTGTCTAGCGTTCCTATCCCCCAGCCTCCCATTGATGTTGAATGTACTACTTACTCCTCAGCCTTTCCTTCATCCCTGATGGTATTTCCTCTCTGTCTTTGGTCATATTTTATTCCGGCCTTGTTTGTTTGATCCATGGAACTTTTAATCTTCAACATGTATATTCTCCCCCCACCACTTCAATTTGCTTGCTGACTTTTTCACACTTAGTGCTAATTTCCTCATATTAGCACTCAGTATATATCACACTCAGTGCTTCTGACTTCCTTCCCCAGGGCCTAGGTTGGCTTGATTCACTTGTTTTTGTTGTCCTTCAGGTCATTTGTACTGTAAGCCTTTGAGGCCTCCATCTAGCATTTTACATGCTTGAGTTCAACTGTGATCTTTTGGAGAGCCATGTTGGATTGCTTATTTGTGTTTCTGAGTTGCAACCTCACGTATGTTGACTTGGGCATCACTTCCTGCATTATATGAAGAACTTTTTATTGAGAAAACTGTTTTGAAGGCTCAATCCACAGTATAATTCATACAGGAGAAAACAAAGGGCTATACAATCAAGCCATGCATGATGTGGAAATACACTTAAAACCAACCCTTGCCACTAATACGTCACCAATGAGTGTAAAACTAAAAATGGTGAAACTGCTGCTGTGAAGTTGGAAAATGTTTAGGGCAAATGTTTCAATAGTGAATGTGATAAAGGAAGGGGATGAGGAAAGAGGAGAAATGTAGAGAAGGAAAGTCCTCATCCATATTACCTTAACTTGTGGCAGCCAGGGTTCCAGTGTCCAACACAATCCTGCCTTCCAGTCAGCTTGATTGACATGTGGCCAAGAGAAGACCTGGAAGGGCCTTGGGGCTCAGGCAGTTCTATCTGTCCTGCCATGTCTTTCTCAATTCTTCTCCAGCATTCTTCTGTAGTGTGCAAGATGAAGTGGAACATATAAGTAAGTAGTATCCAGTCAGAGAATCATGCTTGGTGACTTCCATATGGATAAACAAATGGGTGATGGGACCCTAGCTCCAGCAGCCCCCTTCCTTCCCAGCTCCTGCCCCTCCAGGAACCTTTACCTGGTTTGCACTGGACATGCGTGGGATCCTAGCTCAGAATATGTATGCTTGATTTTGTTTGCTCTGTACTGAGACCCACCCAACTGTGGTTGTTCTCTGCTCTCAGTGTCGTGCCAAGTTCTGTTGGGTGGATGGATACACCACGTCGAGGCAGGTGCAGATTCATGCCTCTGTGGAGGATGCCTGGGTTGTTTTTAGTTGGAGGACATTGCAGACAGTGCTCATATGCCTCGAGGTGTGAGTCCGTGAGCATTTCTGCCAAGCCTGTGTACTCAGGGTGGAGCTTTTTTAGACCTGCATGTACTCAGCTCCTAAAAGACAGTTGGGGCCTGACCTCACATGAGTGCCCTAACCATGCCACCACCAGCAGTTGAGAGTCATGGTTTTGCCACCTCCTTGCCAGCACTTGGCATTTTTTGCCTTTTCACTTTTTACCAGTCTGGTGGGTGTGTAGAATTCTCCCAGTGTGGTTCTTAGTATCTCTCTGGCTGATGACTAATAGACTCCAATGAGTTAAACCTGCTGCTCTCTCGTGAAGTACCTCCCCATAATTTCATTCATTATATAAACAGAGTCTTCTGACTCTTTTAACTTGTTAAGTTCTTATATATTATGGATTTGAGCCCTGTGTTGGCTATCCATACCTGTATCCACATCTCTATCCCTTATCTATATTTATATCTCTATCCATGTCTATTTCTTGCTCATAACTCTGTCTATGCACATGCTGATCTATATCTTTATCAATAGTCTATTTCCATTGCACTGTCTATATCTCAATCCATTTCTGTTTGTATCCATATATCAGAATCACTGTATTCACATCGCTACCCATATCCAACTCCATATCCATATCTGTATCTGCACACACACAAGTATACATATATATGCTCCACAGATGGATTCCCCCATGCTCCTATGTACAGACATGTTACAGTTACTGGCTGAGCAGTGGGCAGATAAAGATCTTACTCTCATGGTGCTCACGTTCTTTTTTTAAAGCAGATTAATAAATAAGTGGAAAGATAATGTTGGATTGAGTAACTCAAGGAGGAAATTCAATGGTGAGGGAGAAGTGCTAGAGTGAAAGGTGACCTTTTAAAATATGTCACTGAGAAGATGACATATAGGCACACTCCTAAGGGGGAGTAGCCCGGCAGCTGGGGAAGCATTCCATGCCAAACCAGGTTAGAGGAGCTGAGGTTTTAGCAGGGGCAGAGTGTCAGAACTCAGACCCCAGGACTCTGGCTGTCACTGTGACCATCATCCAGACATTGCAGGTTATGGACAGAGTGACCAGACGTTACTTGGGCTCTAACGGGGTCCATCCACTTCAAGAGCAGACAGAATGCTATGGCCTAGCATCTTGTCCTGTGGTTATGAGGGTGGCCCAGGACACTGTCTTCGTAGAGCTAGGCTTCCCGGCCTTTCGTTCCACCCCCGTCAGGGTAGTTTCTTATAGACAAGGACTGCTATTTACAGTCTCCATTGACGGGAGAAAGGAGGGAAGTAGCTCCTCCTATGTGTCTTGCCTTTCCAGTAAGCCCAGAAGATGTCTCCAGACCACACTACACCTCTACTTTCCAGAGATAAACCTAATAAGAGCAACGGTGTCTTGGGTCAGGCACCACAAGCCCTTGCTTCAGGATAGCCTCACAAAAGGCTTAAAGCAGGACATCTGTCAGGAGTCAGCCACTGGCCTGCCAGATTCCCTAGCTCCTTGGACACTAGGAAGGATGTGGACTGGTGAATATATGAATGCTGAGGTCAGACTTGTACCAAAGTCATCCGAGTCTATCAGAGATAGGGCTTTCCTCTGGGGGCGGGGAGTCTACTTCAGTGGCAGTCTTGGACAATGCTGGTGACACTGGTGAATGAGCATTACAAGAAGCGACTCTGGGGTGGTACTGGAAGACATCAAGGGGCTCCAGGGCCATCAGTGCCCTCCTAGCTGGAGGATTGTCGACTCTGGGGTGGTACTGGAAGACATCAAGGGGCTCCAGGGCCGTCAGTGCCCTCCTAGCTGGAGGATTGTCTTGTTCAGAGGGCAGAGGGGAACATTTGCTTTGGAGCAGGGGGCAGCAGGATTGTTAACTGTGCATGTGGACTTCTTGAGAAATGCCATCACCTTCTTAGGACCCAGGTGTCCTGTAGGGTGAGGGAACAGGGATAATGAAGGCAGGGACAGGCACCTTCCAGTTTTGCCCCTCTTGGTATTAGAGCAATCTGAAAGGATGGCCCAGCACCCGAGGGTCTAGGTGGGTCTTGACACCAGGAATTACCAGCAGAGGCCACTGTGAGCTTTGCATCCTCTGGAACAAGATGCAGATATGGAAGAGGGGGCATTGTGAAAATGCCCAGCACACACACACTCATTGCCCATCTGTGGAGCTGTTCCAGGAGGTAATGAACACTTGGGGCTCTGAGGCCCCTGAAAAGAAAGGTGAGGTCTAGATCCAGCGCAAGCCGGCAGAGAAGTAAGGGAGGCAGAGCCTAAGAGGACATCTGTGTCTAGGTCTTTGTGTCCTTTTAGGAAACAAATGAATGGGCCCAGCATTCAGAATTCCTCAAGACAGAGCTCCCTACCCAAGAGGCAGCCTGCTGTTTGATCTTTGGTTGATAGAAGAGCTGATGAAGAAGGAAGGGAAGGGAGATGGCAGGAGAGTAGGGTGATCTTCCAGGCTGCTGGGCAGAGAGCAGGCTGGGTGGGGTTGTGACAACAGGCATCTTGACCAGACTGGATATAGTCTGGGTCATCAGTGCCCATCAGGCACAGTGGCTTGCTCTTGAGTAGTTGTCTTAGGCCCCTGGGCATCCTCTGCTCCTGTCTGTAGTTCCGACTGAGACCATCCCTTAACTCCTCTGTGAGGCATGTGACCAGCTTTGACTCCCAGAACCTGGCCCAGTTCTCTCTGCCCTCCCAGCCTCTGCTTCCCTAGTACCAGATCCCCAGAGAGGGCAGTCTTCATTCCAGCCCATCTTTGCCCTCTAAACTCTCAGAGCTGGTCAGCAGAAGGAGGCCACCACAGGGTGAAGGTGAGAGTCACCGCCTGGCAGGATTCTTTCCTAGTACTGGGGCTGGAGTGAGTTCCACTGCACCACGCCCCAGGCACACCCCTCACTCTTCCTGAGATTAGCCCTTCCATGACAGCAGCCAGGGATAAGATGGGGTAGATGGACAGAATTCAAGACGCTTCAGACCAGAGCTGTGTGGTCAGGGGAGGCTTTTGAACTAAGCTGCCAGGGCACCTGCTTTAGCTCTGTGGTGTTCATTCTCCAGGGAGGAAAGGTGGGAGAAGGGAACGGGAGGAGACTGGGGCCTTCGCTGGACGTTAACGGCACGACGACCCACCCCTCACAAATCCTCGACCCTTATGCCACTCCCAAACCCAGCACTGTGCGCACTGCTGGTGGGCACGCCTCACAGCGCCTCGCCCTGTCCCTTGCTAGTGCCCCTCCCAGGGTCTTGTTCAGGCGGCTGGCCAGCCCCGCCCCGGCCCGGGAGGTGGCTGGGCTCACGGGAGGGAAGTCCCCGGGCAAGGGTGGCACTGGCTCAGCCCCAGAGGATAGTCAGGCTTCCATACCGCCTGCGGATCGGGTAGCCGAAGCCGCAGCCAGGATGTTTCTGGAGCCCCAGGTAGGGCTGTGGCAGTGCGGAAAGGTGGTCAGGATCGCTCCAGGGCAGTCTTGACCGCACGCAGTGCTAAGGGTTGGAGCGGGCCAGATCCCCAGGGCAACTCTCTCTCCTGACCCTACCCTAACACCTGCCGCCCCTTGGGCCTAGCCCAAGGTTCAGCTGCTGCCCTCCTAGCCTGACACCAGAGACTCCCGGTGCAAGGCGACACTTGAAGACCTGCGGGGGTGGTGGCAGGGGGTTTCGGCGGTGGGAGGTACAGCAGGAGCAAGGAAAGGCTGCCCCAGGACAGGACAGACTAGTAAAGAACGGTGGCGATCCTGGAGTTCTCCCTATCCTTGGGCTCAAAACCACTGTTTACTCCCTAAGTGCTTGGAGAGGGGGCGGTCTGTGATGGAGTGGCTGATCATGTGGGAGGTGTGTGCTTGGTATGTGCGAGGTGCGGGCGGGCGGGAGAGAGGACGTGTTTATTATTTATGGGAGGCTTAGGTGAGAGTTAAGAGGGTGGTGTGGGGGCAAGGCCGCGCCTGTGCCTTCTCAAATGTCATGTGTTTAAAGTGAAGAGTGGCCAGTGTGGGGAAGGCTGAGAATTTCCCTAAAATTAATCCTGAGCCTGAGCCGCCACCGCACCTTCCCAGCTATTTCACAGAGGCCTCTTTTGAGCCATAATGGGCTGTGGGCTTCAGGCGCAGTGTGCTGTATGGTGTCCCAGGGCTTGGAGCAGACCTGCCCAGACCGGTGGTCCCAGTGCAGACCAGTGATGTGGGAGAGTGGCGCTGGGGAGCCAGCGCTAATGAACTGAAGAAGCAGGACATCCAACACACATTTATTATATATGCACCTGCTGTGTGCTGGCACTGTGGTTTCCAGGGAACTAAGTAAGCCACAGTCATGGATCTCAACCTGAGGGTTGCGGCCTCTTGATGCTGAACGACCCTTTAATGGGAGTGCATATCAGGCCTCCTGAATATAGGATATTCACATTACAATCTTTTTTTCCCTATTAATTTGTTTATTTGTTTATTTTACATTCCAATTGTCACCCCCTCCCTCCTCTCCTCCCAGTCCCATTTCCTCCTATACCCCCCAACCTACTCTGGCACATCAAATCCCATCAGGACTAAATGCTTCCTCTTCCACTGAAGCAAGACAAGACCTCTCTGCTAGGAAAATGGGATCCAGAGGGAGGCAACAGTGTCCAAGTCAGAGGTAGACCCCATTCCAATTGTTAGGGGATCCACTTGAGGACCAAGCAGTCCATCAGTTTCACATGTGTAGTGGGCCTAGGACCAGTCTATGGATGTTCTTTGGTTGGTGGTTCAGTCTCTATGAGCCCTCCTGTGTCTGGGTTTATTGGCTATATGGGTCTTCTTGTGGTGTCCTTGACCCCTCCACCTCCCTCAAACTTTCCCCCGACTCTTCTTCAAGACTCCTTGATTTTTACCTAATGTTTGGCTGTAGGTCTCTGCATCTGTTTCCATTATCTGATGGATAAGTCTCTCAGATGGAAGTTATGTTAGTTAGGTTCCTGTCCAGTTCCCTCTCTCCATTCACTTCCGATGTCTATTTTATTTCCCCTACTTAGAGGGATTCAAGCATCATCCCTTGAACCTTCTTGTTACTAAGTTTCTTTGGGTCTGTGGGTTGTAGCATGGTGATCCTGTGCTTAATGGCTAATATCTGCTTATGAGTGACATTATAATTCTTTTTTTTTTTTTTTTTTTTTTTTTTTTTTTTTTTTTTTTTTTTGGTTTTTCGAGACAGGGTTTCTCTGTGTATCCTTGGCTGTCCTGGACTCACTTTGTAGACCAGGCTGGCCTTGAACTCACAAAGATCCGCCTGCCTCTGCCTCCCAAGTGCTGGGATTAAAGGCGTGCGCCACCACCGCCCGGCGACATTATAATTCTTAACAATAGCAAAATTATAGTTATGAAGTAACAATGAAACAATTTTATGGTTGGGGTCACCACAACACGAGGAACTGCATTAAAGGGTCACAGCTTTAGGAAGACCGAGAACCACTGCGGTAAGTAAAATACAGGAAGGAGATGTTACATGTCGATAAGGACTGAAGGACGTAGAGGAGTAACCCTTGCCAGGAATGTACCAGGAGGGATGCTTCTGGTTGTTTTGGGGAGCAAAACAATGCTCAGCTTCAGTGGCTCATGTCATAGGTGCTGCTTCCTCTGCTGAGTTCCATCCTGGGTCACCTCTGCTCTGTCCCACACTCCTTGCTAAAGGACAGTGTTGATAGGGTCATATGACAGGGAGAGGCCCTGCACTGGGACCTCAGTGCTCTAGTGCAATGACACACCTCGTTCTAGTAACTGGTAGGGGGCTACATGGCCCCACCCAGTCTCATCAGGACTGGTGATGAGAGCCTGCTTACCCAGGGAAGAGGATGTACCCAGAGAGCCGACTACCAGTGTGGGGTGGTATTTGTGGCAGGGTAGCTGGGAGAGGCCACAGAGACATTCTGTGGGTGTAAGGACCCAACTGGGGAAGAGCAGGAAAGAGCGAAGTGGAAGGGACAGAGACATTCAAGAAAGGCCTGGGTGGGGAAGCCACCTGTGTGTGAGGTTGGGTTTTTGGGACCACCATGGACCATCATGACAGGCTATGGCTCTAGGGTCTTGGGCTAGGGCCTACTCCTGGGGCTGTTAGGCCATCACTGGGTACTTAATGAGGGGCCATGATCGGGCCAGCTAGGGAACATATTGGGGAGTCAGACTCTAGTAGCAGTGACAGCAGAAGATTAAGAGGGGTGATTCGGTGTGTTTGGACGGCAGAGCAAAGAGGCCTTGCAGTTGGTAGGACTGTGGCATTGGGCACTGGGCTGGGGTGTAAGTGTCCTTAGCCCCAGCAGAGACCATAAAGTCTGCAGTCATGCAAGGATGGTGTGAAGTGTAGCTGGAGTGTATGCAGTCCAGAGTTCAAGGACATCTGATGGGCTTGCTCCACCTCGGTGCCCTCCAGCTGTGCTGCCTTCCCCTACTCTGCTGACCCAAATCACTGCAACCCTGTCCAACCCTCTGGATCTTTTATGTGTGCTTCTTAGCGAGGCAGCTGAGGATTCCAGCCTGTGGGAGTGGGGGCCCGGGGATGCCTAGGGCTAGAAGGAATTGGGAACAGCACTCCTGTCAGTTGTCTCTGTGACTGCAGAGGTCTAAGATTGGCAGGCCCAGGAGCAGTAGTACAGCACCTTCCATTGTTGGGTCACAAGCCCAAGGTCCATGAGGACAATAGGTGGTCATGGGAGTGGCAGTCAGGGAGCTGCTTAGGAGAGAGTCATATCTGAGGACAAGGGGAGCTGGCCTACCTATGGAAGCTGTCTACACTCTGAGCTTCACCCTTTTTAGGAGCTGTTGAGAGTGGCCAGGGCAGCCTAGGTCTGTCTGGATTGCAGGGTCAATAAGGAGACTCAACTGTTCTATCTCCCTGTCCTTCCTCCCCTTCACTCACTGGTTTGAAACCCCTGCTTGCCATTGGAAAGTCATCTCCAAGCCTGTCTTCAGGAAACCTGACATCTCCTTGCAGTTTGTTTTTGACCCCTGTGTATCCCTTAATTTTAAAGAGATTTTGTCACTTATAGTATCAAGTCTACTTCTGTGGCAGACACTGAGGTGTCTCCCATTCCACCACCGGCAGCATAGACTTAGAAGCAATGAATACTTGTTGGCAGAGTGGGGAAAGGGAGAAACAACATGAGGAATAAAAATGGTCTTGTCCTGCCTCCTGCTTTTCTATACAGGGAAACAGAGGCCCAGAAGTATCAGAGCTTGCCTAAAGTTAATCAGAAGGTAAAGAGAGAGGGCTGGCCCCTATTCCAGAGTTCTTCTTTTATGCCAGGTTCTAGGTTGTCTGCATCCATGAGACTTATCTGAGGACCCAAGACAAGGGGAGCCTGGAGACAGACATGTTTAAGGACCCTAGAGGACCACAAATGATGCTAGAGTGAATGATAGGGGAGGCATGGGGATGTACGGCTCAGGAGGAGGACAGACGGTCTGTAGGCTGTTGGCCCTGTGGCCTCTCAGGTACTGATGGTTATTGGCCTTTATCAGGACAGCCCTGCCCCCTATGCAGCATGTCTTCTTGCTGGGACTGGATCCTGGCATTTCCCAAATGTCAGTGTGACTTCCTGGAATACTGCCCCTGCCTGTGTGGGGCCTTCAAGAGTGAGTCAGAGGAATTCTGTGGTTGAGCTGCCCAAGGAGAAGGGCTGCCAGTGAGGGGTCTCATGGAGTCCTCTCAGCTTCTCTCTTCAACGACAGTTATTGACTGATGAAATGAGGCTGCTGAGACACAAACTGCAACAGCAGCCTTGGCAGCAAGAGGGGCCCTGTGCCCTCCCTGGCTCCCCACTATTTGCCAGAGAAAAGGAGTCAACCTCATTCAGAGGAGTCTGGAACGCAGCCAGGTGCGCTAGGGTGGTCATCTGGGGGGGGGGGAGGGGCAAGGGCAGGGGTTTAGTGGGTAGCTGAGTTAGTTAACAGCGCAGGCCCACTGGAGACAGTAGGTCTCCAAGCCATGGCTGTGAGGCCTGCAGAACTGGGACTGGGAGGTCTGAGTAAAGATTCACACAGTTACAGAGACACACCCAGTGTTGTATACACAGAAGACACATAGATGCACAGACTGATACAATGGTATACACACAGAAACACAAGAGAGAAAACACAGATACACAGACACAGAGGGATACAGGTATGCCTGGCTACACATAGAGAGACACACAGGCATAGAGATATACAGACACAGACACACAAAGAGAGAAATGGAAATATAGATAAACAAAGAGATAGACACATACAGATACACAAAGAGAGACACACAGGCACAGATAGATAACACACACAGACAAATACACAGATATATATACATATATATATATATATGGAGACAACAGATATATGCAGACAGATAATAGACACAGACATAATACATAGACAGAGGTATACGGAGGGTATACCCAAAGACACAGAGGTATACGGAGGGTATACCCAAAGACACAGAAATAAAGACCAGGACTTACAGATATGGAGATATATGAACAGACACACAGAGATATGCAGACCAAGATATACACACACAGACACAGTGAGATCTACACATACACAAATACACAAAGAGATGCGTACAGATAGACAGGGACACAGAGATATACACACAGACGACACAGAGATACATACACATAGATACACGGAAAGATACACTGGAGCTATGCAGACAGATACAGAGAGACATACAGCCACAGAAACAGATACGCAGACACATAGGCACACACAGATACAAACAAACATAGTCACACAGGGACAAACCCAACACAGTATCATGTAAATACACACACCCGCACTCTTCCCACTGCTGCTAGAGGGGCATCCAGTGCCTGTCCTATGTGCTGCTGTGTGGGAGACCTGGAAATGGGTGAGCCCTTGATTTTTAACAAGTATTTGCTAGATAACTGATCACTGAACTCTTGTTACTTTGAATAAATTTTTAATTTGGTTTTCTAAAACAAGGAAATTTAATATTATCCACTCATAAGAAAGAATCACTTCTCCATTTCTAATGTACCTTCTAATTTGTGTGTGTGTGTGTGTGTGTGTGTGTGTGTGTGTGTGTGTGTGTGTGTGTGTGTGCGCGCATGTGTTTCTCAAAAGATGCAAAGCAGCATTTCCTTGTGGCAGTTGGTCATCCTTGGCTTGCCTTCACTGTAGGGAGAACTGTAATGTTTCCCTAGATCTGCCATTAGCCCCGGAGTGTGTGCAGTTGTCATTTGGCACCCCAATCCTGCATTCATTGCTGATGAATTACTCACCGAGAACAGATAGCAGTTTCATCATGGCTTTCTTATATCTTGTAGAACCATTAACTGTTTTCCTCCTGAGCATGTTAATGTACTGACTTATAAACTTTCTGGGCTTATTTGTCCCCATGTTCCTGGAATAAATCCTTCGGGGTCAGGCTTCATTGTGTTTTAAAATGTTACTGAGTTTGTTTTGCTGATTTGTTCTGTTGCTTAGTATATTTTCCACCTATATTTATAGGTGTTCCACACTTCCATTCTACAGATGTTGGGCATATATGCAGTTCTTGACTATGTTAGTTCATAGGATGAACAGGAAAGCTCTTCTGTATGATCATATAAGTAGTTTGTTTATTTAGCTTTTTTTGTGAGCTTTTTTTTTTTTCGTTCCATTTAGTCCTGGTTGTTCTAGATTTACTATGTAGACCAGGATGGCCTTGAACTCACAGAGATCCACAGGTCTCTGCCTCCAGAATGCTGAGATTAAAGGCATGCAGTACCTTGTCTGGTCCTGAGTGGTTTAAGTATCATATAAAACTCTCTTATTCTCAAAGGCCTGGAATAATATTTTTTAGGAACTCTCAGCTAGCTTGTTCTGCACTTCCTGTTTATTCAGATATATTTATCCTTCTCAGGTCTCTGATGTGGTTGAAGACTATATAGTTATATAACAATTAAGTTTTAAGTTGTTTAGGAATTAAAAGGATGTTCTAGGTCTAAGAAGATGTTTTTAAGTTGGTAATGCAAGTTAGGATGGAAACTGAGTTAGGTCTAGAATTTTAAACTCATCGAGATAGATATATAATAGAATATTATTATCAGTTGCCAAATATGTATGGACTGGATATTGGGAATGTATGTTATACCTTATAATTTTCATAATTGTTGCCTAATTGTTCTTATTGTCTTGTATTGTATTTATTGTTATAAGAAAAAGAGCCTTTTATTGGACTAAAAGGTGGAGATATTGGGGAGGGGGAAAGATATACCTTAAAGTAAAAAAAAAAAAAAAAAAAAAAGAAAGAGGATAGGAGGGAGAGGGGAAGAGGGTAGGACCAGGAGGGGAGGAGGGTGGGGGCTGTGATTGAGATGTAACTTGAAGAAATAAATAAATGTTGAAAAAAATTTAAAAATTTAAAAAAAGGAACTCTGATCTAGGGCCTGGTTTTGTTTCCTCCCGAGGTTCAGTTGGCTGTCAACTTACTTAATGGGCATTGCGCTTATTGGCCTATTCAACTTCTAAACATGATTAGTCTGTTCTAGTTATTTGTGTTTTCTAGAAAGATTCCAGTTCAAAGGACTTTCAGATCATTTAAAGTTACATAGTGGAGTTTGTAAAAAGCTTCCCCACCCCCCTTTTCCCCTCCCTCAGTCTTCCTTTCCTTTTGTTGCTTAGAATTGCCAGGGATGGATGACCTCTTTCTCCTGGTCTCTCTTAGTGGAATCCAGGGTCTTGTACATGTTAGGCATATACTGGCCATTGAGCTGTACTTCCACCCCAATCCAGGGAAGGTTTGTTTGTTTCTTGTTTTTATGACTTGAGTCTCACTGTGTGGCCCAGGCTGACCTGGAACTCATGACTCCTGCTTTAGTCTCCCAAGTGTTACAGATATGGACCACTGTGCCCCATTGCAAAATTTATCCTTTTAGTTGTATTTCAAAGAGTTAGTTCTTGAATTTAAGAAGTTCTACACCCTTCAAATAAATATATTTAGTTACCTTCTGATAAGTCTTTCCCTCTGTTTCCTTTGCCATAATTCTGTTTCATTTAGAATTTCTGTGAGGGCTACCTGCCCTGGTTTAGTCTCTTAGGATCTAGTTACTCCCTCCTGCTTTCACCCCAGGCTGCCCCACCCTTCCCAAGAGTCCCTTACTGTTGGCCGGGTGATGGGTCTCTGAGGATGGTGGTCCTACTCCCAGGTTTTAAACACCCTATGCATCACCTATGTATGAGCTGGTGTGAATCCTGGGGTAATGGCTTCATCCCTTTGGATATTTGTAGTTTTTCCTGGAAAATGGGATGTAGTAACGTGAGCTGCCCTAAGGAAGGACACAGGCAGCCATACCTCTGGATACACAGAAATGCTGCTGTGTTCACAGCATGGGGAGACTTGGATATGTGTTCTGCTGTGTGTCAAGAGTCTGCAGCCACTGCACACAGGCCCAGCAGAGAGATGGGTGCCCCTCTACCACCCTTCCCACTCACTGACACACAAAATGTTCCATCTTCCAAGCCATATGGGTCTTAGGGATGCGTCTCTGGACATCTGCCAAAATGAAAATCCAAGCAAGTGGAATTATTTGTTTTTAAACACAAAGGGAAAAAAAAAATCTTTGCTCAGTCTAATTAGGTGTCATTTAAAATTTAAAGGATCCCCTGTTCCTTTTCTCTGTTCAGCACTCACAGGCAGCCATGGAGGGTGGCTGCCCTACCCCCCACCTCCACCAGCCACCCTTCTGGCCTCGCCTCCTTAGGGCCCTCATCTCTCACCCAGCCAGCTTGTTGCCCCCCACCCCTCTTGGTCCGTGATTCTTGTCCAGGTATGTGGCCCGGAGCAAATGGTCAGTGGTGTGCACAGGTATCTTCCTGTTGGATCCAGGGAAGAGTCCTGGCCAATGCAGAAGGCTCTGACCAGCAGCAGGGCATCCTATTGTAGCATTCTTCAGGGGACACCATTTAGGAAAGAGTATCATGAGGGTAGCTTCCCTCATTGCTACCCTCTTTCATAGCCCCTTGGGAAAACTGCTAAAAAGAAAGTAGCCAGTTGCTAAGATGCCCTGCTTGCCGGTTGTCCATGTCTATGGCTAATTTGGCTCCAGAAATCCAGGACCTGGAAGCCAAACTGCATGCAGGGGAGGCAGTTAGTTCCTGCAGAGTCATCTTAAGGAGAGATGAGGTCATAGGCCAAGAGCTGTGACTGCCCAAGCCCCAGATCAGTGGGAGGCGAGCTTGCAGCCACCCTGCCTGCTGGGAAACGCCATGGATTCTCTGAAATCCCACCTGCTCCCACCCCATGCCTGTCAGACCTTGATAATGGGAGCAGTTATTGGTGGACAATGACATTCTGTCCCCTGAGCAGCCACCAGAAGAAGCTGATGGACAAAAAGAACAAGTGGGGGAGTGAAAAGGGAGGGGAAATCTCAGACATAGCAGAATCTGTAGTTAGGAGATGGCAAAATTCCTCCAGTTAATTCATAGTAAATATGGTAATAGGAAGGATTTCAGGAGAGAGAGCCGAAGCATGTGCCTGGAACAAAGCTTTAATTATGAGTGCTGCGCTCAGGCCCTGCCTTTGTGGAGAAGCCGCCAGAGGAGGTGCTGCAGCTGGCACTCTGGTTCCCACAGCAGCCGCCTCCTTGTGGGAACCCAGCCTGGTACCTTATGCCAGGCCCTGCCTGTTGTAAAAGCACATGAAGGCAAATGTGACCCTTCTTTTTTTAAAATGACATTTCTTTATTTTTTGCATGCGTGTGAGGCACATATGTCATGTCATGCATGTGGAGGTCAGACGCTAGCAAGAGTCGGTTCTCTCTTTCCACCATGTGGGTCTTGGGGGAACAAACTCAGGTCTTTGGGCTTGGCCCAAGTGCCTTAAGTGCGGGGGCATCCCACCAACCCCAAATCCGACCTTTCTTTATGGTGTTGTGACTATGATTTCTTGAACCTTGCCTTCCATGGAAACTAGCATCTGTCCCATTGCCTCCAGCGATCTCACGTCTTCTGGGCTTGGACCTCCCACAGTCCAGTCACTGGTTTAGGCCAGCTTTGTTCTTCCAAGAACTTCCTTTCTGTAGAAACCATAGGGGTTCAAAGGGAGGAGAGGGTGACAACTTGAAGGGCCTATGAGTGGAGAAAGAGGCATGTTATTTCTATACCCCTAATATGGACAGGAGCCAAGTGGTTACCCTAGGCCACTGCCACTCGGAGCCCCCATGCCTGGGATACGGCAGTGTAACAGGTCAAGAGATCCACCTGCCAGGAACCTGAGGAAGCCTTTGTTTTCTCTGTCTGTACCATGGGCCAAGTGACCGCCTTATTCACATGGTGTTAACAGGGGCCCAGAGGTGTGACCAGGGAAAGGGCAATGTCAGTGCTCAGTCTGAATAGTGCAGCAGGCACATCTGTGTCCTACTCTTGTCAAAGCAACCAGGTGCAGACCGGGCTCCACTTCATAGCCACACGTTACAAGGGGAGGTACTGCCTCCTGGCAGAACGACATGGTTGCCTTCTGGCCCAGGCTGTGCTTGCACTAGACCATGCCTGTTTGCTGTGTGTGGCTCCAGCAGAGAGGATCAATGAGCGCTCAAGGGAGGGACTGGAGAGATGGCTCTGCTCAGTAGTTAAGAACACGTAACGTCTCTTGCAGAGGACCTGGGTTCGGTTCTCAGCACCCAGATGATGGTTCACAACTGCCTGTCAATCTGGTTTCAGGGGATCTGATATCCTTGTCTGACCTCCATGGGCACACAGGTGGTGCACATACATATACACACGTAGGCAAAACACTCATACACATAAAAAGTAAAAAAGAGACACATCAGAGAATAAAAGAGCTTAAGGGAGACATTTCAGTTCAAAGTTAGGGACCCTGGCTTGGGGCCTAGAGCTTGGAGGAGGGAAAACAGTCTCCAGGGGAAACTTTGAGTCTGTTGGGTTGGACAGAGGGTGGGGTGAAGACTCTCACCTGTAGCTTGTGCCCCCGGCAATACTTTGAGAGATTGAGTGATGTGTTCATCACTAGGGACTTGAGCCAGGCTCCCCCAGTGTCACCTGCTTCAAGTGGAGATGGGAACATCAGCCTGTGGGAGATGAGGACCTGCATATTGAAGGGCATTGATGATAAAGATGTTGTCAGCCTAGGGCAGGAGGAGACAGCCTGTGCCCTGCATGGATGTCTTGTTTTTCCTCAGCAATTCCTCAACTCCTACCCTGCACTGTAAATGTAGATTGTAAACTATATTTGTTAATAATTCTAAACATCTACCACCCCACCAACTTGAGAACTTTAGAAAGGATACCCAGATCCTCAGGGTCAGGTCCTAGAGGGCAACTGGTCAGCAGTCTGTCTGCAGGGGCACTGCAGTAGCAGTCGATCAGTGGTCACTTGGCTATTGCCCTGGCCGCCCCCTCACTTCAGCTTGGGCTCGAGGCCTCCTAAGGCAGCCAAGATGGTAGTCCTTGGTGTCCCAGCCTTGCTGGGGCTTTCTCTGTTTGTCTGGGCCTTGCCATACCCTCACGGGATAGGGGCCGAACTGCACTCCCGCCTGGTTTTGAGGTCTCTTCGCAGTCTATTCACCACGGCCTCAGAGCACTCATACCTCACGCCTCACTCCGCTCACTCCGTGGCTGCAGGTCCATGGAGTGCAGGACTGCTCTGCCCCTGCCACTGTGGCGCCAGCTGGCCATGGCTCTCCTCAGCGTTTGGTTCTCACGAATTTTCTCTGAGCAAGTCCTGTACCATACCTCTTGTGCCAGCCTGAGGTTACTTGTGGCAGGTGCAGCCTTCCAAGGCCTTTCATCGGCCTCCACCTCCAGTTTCCTCAGCTGGTCTCCGGAGCTTCGGCTTTCCAACTGGGCTCTGCCCAACTTCAGTTGCTATCTTTCTAGCATCTTTCAAAGTGTGGCAGTGTCCAGCAGCTGAGCAGTGTTGAGAGCCAATGCCAAGCCAAAAGCTCTTTCCAGTTTCCTGGGCTTTCCTTCTTATTCGCTGTCACCAATTATGCATACAGAGTGACTTCTCATTGGTCAACTTCACGCCCTCCTCCCAGAGGTACAACTGCTGCCCAGGACCATGAGCACTGCCAGGTGTCAGGCTGATTCAATAAAAACCCAACCTCCACCACACTGCACACGGGGTGGGGGGGGGGCTGGCTCCGTCTGCCAGACAGATCCCCACTGCCCCTCAGTGCAAATGGTACCCCAGACCATGATGCAGTGACCTGTCTGTGACCAGTGCCTCCTTTCCCTAATTTTTCTGGTCTTTGAACCCAGTCAGGGAACAGCAGATGACAAAGATTGGCAGGTGAGGTGGTGGGGGAGGTCCCTGCCTCTGCCCTGACCTGAGGGAACTCTGGCTAGAAAGGCCGTATGAAGCTCATTTATGCCCCTGTTGGTAAAAGGAACAGATCCTAAAGGTAAGCCAAAGGTGGAGAAAGGCATATATGTGTGAGGGTGGGAGGTACAGTGGCTGGCTGTCCCTAGTGAGTGCCCAGTAGTTTCCAAAACAGGACATGCTTGCCTCTTGAGCCTGTCCCTTCAAGGACGTGTGGCTGAGCCTGTAGGGCAGGTGTCCCCTTACCTCACCCAACTCACTGAGCCTTTTTATTTCTTGAGCTTCCCCAGCACCCACTCAGAACCCTAGTTATAATTTAGGACTGTATCCTAGGGGGTGGAGGCCCTGTCAACAACCTGATGGCAGCCTTCTGGGACATGTGACAGGCCCAAAGCCTCTGATGCAACTTCTCTGGCCCATTGAAGGCTTACAGAAAGGTTTGTGCTGGCACCAGGAAGCCGGTTGTGTATGCAGTAGCATTATTAATGAGCAAGAAGTGAATCCTCTGGCACCTCCCTCCCTGCCCCTGCCCAGTGCAGATGATTTCTGGGAAGAGTGATTGAGAGCCATTTTGTAGGGTTCCTGGAAGGGCTGGGCTCATGTGCCCTCTACCTGAGTCCACACAGCAGCATAGCCCTGACTGTGGGCTCTGATCTGCCCTTTTGGTTTTGTGCCCTTGAGGGTGGGGCCCACCCAGCTCCATCCTGGAACACCTCCGCCCAGCTAGCAGAGGAGAGACAGGCAGGATGTGTAATTTTCAGTTGCTAATTGTGATGTCCTGCAGCTTGCTGAGCTAAAAATAGTCCCCGTTTTTGTTGAGTAGGTTAAAAAATAGAAGCCTGGTGCTGCCTCAGAGAGCGGACCCCCTCCCCAAACCGGCAGAGGCAGGGAGCCTGCTGATGCCTCCCCTCCACCTTCTGGCAGAACCCTGGGTACTTATGCAAAATGCACCCTCAGGGCCATTTTTGTCCTAGTTTTTCCAGAAGTCCTGGTAGCTTTGCCTGGGGCCCACAGATAACCTCGGAGCCCGGGAAACCATGTACAGAATGCTGTGGGAAGGTACCTTTGTCCACTTGTCCCTCTGGGCAGAGGGTCGGCCTTCCTCTCAGCCTTCCTTCATGCTCTTGAGGGTCTTGTTCCTGTGAGAACACTTAGAGGAGGTGTTGGAGGGCTGTGGGGGAAGGCTGGCCTGGGCTTACCTGCAACTCACTGCCAGCTGGAGCAGCCGAATACAGGTCCTGGGGGCCAGGACTTGGTGTGCTCATCTAAGAAACAAGCCTTCTTCTGTGTATAGGAGAGCCACACTTAACATGCAGTCGAGTTACCCTGAGGCCAGCTCATGGCCTCCTCTGATTTCCAATAATAGACATTGAAAGTTCAGCAAGGTTAGTTGAAAGATGCTTTTACATTTCTTAGAAATTTCTAGAAACACAGACTCTTGAGACTGGGAAGGGTCCTGGAATCCTGAATGTGCTTGGCAATCCTGTCCCAGACAGTTCTTTCCTTCAGAGCTGTGAAAAGGATGCCAACTCCTGCTTTCCAGATGGCATGAGGCTGTCCCCTCCTTGGGCTGTTGTCCTAGTCTCTGTTGGGATAGGGTTGGCTGTTTCTAAGGCTGGACTGCTAGCCAGTTGCTCCTCTGGGGCTGCCATCCAAAGTTCTTCCCTTAGTGTCTGTGGGACAAGTAGCTGAGCTTTATAAAGTCACTTTGGGTCAGGTGTATTAGGAAGACAAGTACTGTTTACCCCCACCTCCTCCTCTTCCTTCTTCTTTTTGTTTATTTATTACTTCAAGTTATATCTCCATCACAGTCTCCTCTCTCCACCCTTCCCTGTCCCACCCTCCCATTGTTTCCTCCCTCTTCCACCTATCCCACTCCTTCTGGAGTGGGTTGTCTGTACATATCAGCCCCCCTCAGTTCAACAGTCATATGAGTGTGAAGAGCTTCCTCTTGCACTGGGGACCTATACCCCCACCTCTTCTTGGGAAGGAGCCTGCTAGGGAGAGTTGATGCTAGGAGCCGGTAGTTGAGCTTCAGAAGTCTGGGAATCCAGAACTGTCATTTGGAATGGGCTGTGCTGCTCCCACATCCTACCCCTCCCCCTGCTCCTGAAGGATAATGTTCCTATCCCAGCTAATCATTTAGAGCCTCACCCTGCTCTCCCCACTCCCCTGCCTTGCTGTCTAGAGCGCCTCTGAGGCATCAAGTTGGAGGCCGACAGGAAAAAAGTGAGGGTGTGTTTCCTGAGAATATACCCAAGGCATGTGTACAGTCAGTCACAGGGTGGGGTGCAGGCTGTAGGACAGGAGTGAGGGGAGCAGCTGCTCGTGGGGAGTGCAGTGGCTGACATTGCTTTGCAGCCGCGGGGAGTGGGGGGTGTCTCCTCCTCACACTTGGGTCCAGCTAGGCTGATTGTTAACAGCAAGGGGCTGAGTCTTTAATGAGACTGTTGGAGGGCAAACCACACCCCGGCCTCCCCACTCCACCTAGCTCTTGTCCTCCGTGGTCATCTTCAGTACAGGAAGCAGGAAACGCTTCTGTCTTTTCCCAAGAGTGGGAAAGGACAGAATGATGGTCCAGGCCTGGACAAGTACAGGAGTAGATGTAAGGAGGACACACACACACACACAGCATGTAGAGTGAGGTAAGGCAGCACTTCTAGTCTGGATCTTCTGGTCTCCATTGGAGCAGCTGTTCTCAGTTCCAGGACTCAGGGGTCAGGGCAGAGTCTCTTAGCCCATCTAGAGTCTGTAAGTGGAGGACAGTATTCCCCAAGCACTGCGTCCCCAGCTGTGGGTGCAATGTGACCTGTTGCCTCAGCTCCTGCTGCCCTGCCTGCCCTGGTGGACTGTAACCTCCAACTGCGAGTCAAAATCTGACCTTTCTCATTTCCATCGCTTCTCTCAGGCATTTTATCGCAACAACAGGAAGTGTAGCTAAGACACCATTGTGGCCAGCTCTGACTGTGCCAGTTGGCGCATGGAGTGGCGCTAAAATCTCTGCGAGGGCTGGAAGAGGGGACCTTCTTCATGATCGGCTGCTAAACATGGCTGTCCTTTCCCAGGGTATCTTGCAAATGCAGACGACCTGCTATATATCTTATTCCCCCAACTTTGTCAGATCCAAAAAAGTCTCTCAGGCCTGGCTGCCTGCCCCTGCTGTTGTGCTGTGCTGGGGCAGAGTTCCGGCGCACCTGCTGGCAGCACCTCCACACCCGGGACCATTATCATTTTTGGCACTGCAGCCTGCCTGGCTCACATCTCAGTGAGCTTGAAGCCGCCATCCTCTCTGTGTTCCGCTACTACGTTTCCCACAGTCAGGTGCCCATGTTGCAGTCTGCCGCTGCCGTCCTGAGGCTTACAAGGGTGGAACAAACATTGCTCCATCAACAGCTGGAGGGAAGGCTCCTGGCTAGGTGTGGGGCTCCTGAACCCTTCCTCTTGACACTTTGGAGCCAACAACACGAGCATGTTCTGGGTGTTGGAAGGGCACAGAATTGAAACAATGACTGCTGTCCTCAGGGCCCAGATTCCTCTGAGATCAAAGCTGAGATGGAGGCCTGTGTGTGAATAGCTCACTGGAGAGTGTGATCCCTGGGGAAGAGCAGAGTGCATAGATAGGGGAATGTGTTTGCAAACCACACGGTGTCTTTGACAGAGCTCCATGAAGTGCTTGGCTAACTGGAGTGAAGGGGTGGAATTTTCTTACTGGTCTCTGTGTCCGACAGATAGGAGTGGGCACACGAGGTGTAAAAGTTCCTAGGTGTTACCTGTAGCAGCCTCAGACTCTGGCATGTGCATATTCAGAATGGGTCTGCTTGTCTCCTGCTTCAGCAAGAGCTTTGGTGTGTGTGCTGATGGCTCTGCAGCCTTAGGTCAGAGGCCACGGTTGGAATCAGGCGCAACCATTGAACGGTTTGCCAGGGCACATCACAGATCACATGACCGTATCTGGTACTACTCCAGGAACGCACACATCTTAGTTTTCATCTTCTTACTTACACTTAGCCCTTACACAGCCCTACAGGGAGGAGGGATGAGGGATGAGAAACCCACCTGGTTATGGTTGAGGGAATGGGCGTAGAGAAGCCCGGAAGCTTTATCACAGTTGTGGAGACAGAATATTCTTGAATCCACATCCCAAGCTCTCTCCCTTGTCCTGGTTCTAGGACCTGTGGTCACGGGAGAGGACTTAGGGAAATGGGGGCTGGATGCTCATAGGTGGGATGTAGATGTGACCGTGGGAATGTCCCAAGGTAGTGCCATGGGTGCTGGGCCCAGGAGGGGCAGGAAGCACGAGTCTCGCAGGAGGGCCCTGGGAGCTACTTCATGATCAGGAAGGAACAGGCGAGGCTGAGTGGGCACCGTGGCAGAGCCCCAGGGAAGGATAAGGCTGTGTGCTGAGGAACAGTGTCAGGGGAGCTGCCAAGAGGTGACAGGGTGGTGGCAGGAAGCTCCTAGACCTGCGCACTTCGGCTGTCTCATCTCTGGCCAGTTAACCAGCCTGCAGCTCATCCATTCCAGTGGCTAGCAAAGGGCTTCTTGAGTTCACCTTGGCCAGGAAGCCCTCCGTGCCTGCCCTCACCCGAAGGTCTCTGTGGCTCTCAAGGCAGTAGACAGACATGGTCTGCTCACCCACCTTCAATTCCTTTCAGGCCAGGAGAACTCCGCCCACACAGGGAGGCTACCTTCCTCAGTCGGGGCTCCACAGAGCAAGGTAAACCCAGTCTCTCTCCCCAGTGGGCAGAAGAGATCCTTCCGGGAGACTTGCAGCCTGTTTCCCTGGTCTTGCCCTCATACCACCTGGCTTGACTTGAGAAGCTTTCAAGGGCTGTCTGCAAGGAGACAGTGAGTCACTTGCTCTGTCTGGCTGCAAGATGCTTTACTGAGTTGATTAGGTCTGTAATTAGAAGCCACTTGTTTTCTTGCTTGAATGGAGGAGAAGGGGGTGAGGAGCGGTAAAGCCAGCTAGGTGCAGCCTATTCCCTGTGCGTATGAGGACTGCGGTGTGTGGCCCAGGCTGACTTCTTTTGGACTAGGGGCAGAGGCAAAGGTAGGCCTCAGAAGCCAGACCACCGCAGGCAGTCCTGGAGGCCTGTGGGGCTTCCTGGGTCCTCTGCAATGGTTGCAGCCTCACAGGGGGTCTGGGTGCAGCTAGGAGCCTTGCAGGGAAGCTTCCTGATCCTCCTTTGTACCTGGAAATCTTCAGAAAATGCCAGTGCCAAGCTTGCCCTCAGATGGTGTGAGAGCTGAGGGAGATGGCCCCCAAAAGCCCCTGGGCTGTCCCAGTGTCCAGCCACACAGTGGTAGGATCCTCATTTAGCTGGCACAAGACACTGAAAGGCTGGAATGTGCAGGGGGAAGAGAGTCACCCTTTTGTCTCTATCAGGGACAGATTTGACCTGCAGGCCAGGCCTAGAACAAGAGCTTGCTTTTTAACAGGACCAGATGGTCTTGCTGCTGTGGAGGGAGACCACGTTTAATGTTAGAATCCGTGTGGGGCGGGCTCCCTGTGTCATTGGTGCACATGTGGCATTTGAGTGACACTAACCAATGGCACCTGGGCGCAGGTGATGGGGACCTCGTGCAGACATCTCATAAGGGGCACTTTGGCTTCCTAGAGGACAAAGAAGCGCACTTCCCCTGCCCCGAGGCTCTCAGAGCCTGAGGACCCCAACTCAAGCCTGTCTCTGCATCCTGGACTCCTTTGCTTGTCAGTGGCACTTGTGGCTGTGACTTGACCTCAGTGCGAGCATTCAGGGAAGAGTGGAATGACTTGGTGCCACCGGGTACTGTCATACAAAGTTAAGTTATTAGCTTCTTCCATGTGTTCCTGCCAAGTGATTCCTTCAGACTTCAGATTCCCAGGGGAAGGCATCTCAGTCTTTTTGGGAACTGCTCCTGCCCGAAGGACTCCTTGAAGACTTCTCTCCTTGAAGGTAGCAAGTCTCATGTCTCCTCTATAACAGCAGAATCACAGTATATTGAGACCCAGGCACTCTCCCCTAGCTCTGGTTCTCCCAGCTGGCTGAATATAGCAGCCTTGCTGAAGGGTCTCTACAGGGGCCATGTGAGTTAGTGGGAAGTTAGAGCCTTCACCCCTACCCTCAATAATACCTCCTTCCCAGGACAGCAGCTTCCAAAACTAAGAAATGACATACCAGTGGCTGCCTGGACAGTTCCCATTTTCTCTCCATACATTACAGCATCAATCTTCAGCTGTTTGACCCGTTTCTCTGACAGACATTGATTGTAGAGCAGGAATTATGAAGGACTTGCTGACCCTGTCTTGGCAGAGCTAGGCTGTCGACTTCACCTGCTTCCAAGTTTTGTCCTTTTTGGACAGCATGCTGTCTACAGTTGGGGCAAGGGGCTTTTCTTGCCAGATATATTTATCCCTCTCATGTCTCTGATGTGGTTGAAGATTAGATAGCTAGAGTCTCATAGTTAAATTTTGAGTTGTTTAGGAATTAAGAAGGTGTTCTGGATCTAAGAAGAGTTTGTTAAAATTGTGATGCAAGTTAGGAAGGAAGCTGAGTTGGATATAGAACTTTAAACTCATGGAGATGGTTGCATAGTAGAATGTTAAAGTCAGGTGCCAAATATGTATGAACTGGACATTGGCACTGTATGCTAAGCTTTATAATTCTCATAATTGTGGCCTAATTATTTCTGTTGTTTTGTATTGTATTTATTGTTATAAGAGAAAGCCATTTGTTGGACTGAAAGCGGGGGCTGTTGGGGGGAAAGATAAACCTTAAACTTAAAATAAAGTAAGTGAATGGGGCGGGATTGAGGGGGAAGTGGGTGGGAGGGTGGGACCAGAGGGGGGAGTAGGGAGGGGAGTGTGATTGAGGTGTAACTTGAAGAAATAATAAATAAATTTAAAAATAATAATAATACCTCCTGCCCCAAGCACCAGCTGCCTCTGTAGAGGCAAAACTCCAGTGGTGTGGGATGGAGGCACTATTGGTCAAGGCTACCACCTGCCAAGCACCTTTTGAACATTCAGAACTGTGTGAACTTACGGTCCACTGGAGCCTCTGAGGCCAGCAGGGCCACTTCAGGTGACAAGAGCCCACCAGTGTTGTTTGAATGTACCTGTGGTCACTGGGTACCATGCTGGGACTGTGGAAGGGCACAAAAATCAATATCCAGCCTCTTCAGGCCTCATGGGTCGGCTGGAGAAAGGACAGGAGGCTTCCTGGAGATGGAGCACTCCAGGCTGCACTTGGAGATCTTAGGATTTCTTTCTTTGTCTACCTTGGTTGGCCTCAGTTTTGTGATCTGAAAACTGAAGGCTTTTCTCAAGTCAGGGGCCCACAGAATCGACTCAATGGTTACTGGGGCATAATATCAAACTTGCCCCCGTGTTTCGGATGCAGCAGAGCCAGGCTGGGCCTGAAAAGAATGTGCACCTGACTTGTGTGAGATACCCCAGCCATGGGGCTACTGACTACCTGAACTTGCCTGAAAAGAATGTGCACCTGACTTGTGTGAGATACCCCAGCCATGGGGCTACTGACTACCTGAACTTCCCGGGCGCACTGTAGTACGGGCTCTTCTCTCCTTGTCCTGGGGCTTTGCTGGAGTTCCTGTACTCATGTTAAAAGATTTTTTTTTTTTCAAGAATTCCAAGGAAACCTCGGGTTTCCCTGTCAGGTAAGCCAGCATCACTGCCTACAACTTTCAGCTTCTTGAGAGAGAGGTCATTGCTGTACAATGCCGTGTGTGTACCGGAGGTGGCATGGCCCTCTGTAAACCCAATGGCTCCATGAACATCAAGTTGTCACGGTTATTATCTGTTCTGCATAGTGGAGAAACTGAGGCAAGTGTGGCTCTGCACTGTTGGCACTGAGCCCTGTGTTTGGGCTGTGCAGGAGTCGCAGAGCCTGGGAAAGTATGGTGTCTTTTTTCACTGGTTTCTGAACAGGCTCCCTCTCAGCATAAGGACCCTCTGATCAAGGGAGGGCTTTGGGCCTGCGACATGGGCGTCGTGCTAGAGTGGAGCCACACCTCCAGATTCCGCAGGTGCTGCCTGCGGCTTCCATTAGGGCAGGATGGTCTGATTCCTCCATCCACTGTCAGCGGCCAGTGCCCTGTGTCCTGCCCCCATGGAGAAAGAGGCTAGGGCTGTGGGTAGCACCATCTAGTGGACACAGGGAGGATCAGGATTAGACTTTACATGCACCTCATTGGCAAATACTTCGCTGTCCTGATCCCTGCTTGGCTAATGTATTAATTACTCTTATATTGCTAGGATAAGATGCCATGACCAAGGCAACTTGTAGAAGAAAGAGTTTATTGAAGGCTTACAGTTCAGCAGGTGTATCCATGACTGTCATGATGGGGAGCATGAGAGCAGGCAGGCAGAGAGGCATGGTGCTGGGGCAGTAGCTGAGAGCTCACATCTTGAGACCCAACCACAAGGCAAAGAAAGCTAACTGGGCATAGCATGGGCTTTTGAAACCTCCACACCCACTCCAGTGACACACCTCCTCTAATAAGGCCACACCTCCTAGTCTTCCCCAAAGAGCTCCACCAACTGGGGTTCAAGTATTCAGACATATGATGAGCCTATGGATGGCCATTTTCATTTAAACCACCACAGCTGGCTATGCTGGAAAGTGGGGAGACTGAAGTTCAGGGGGCTCTTGATTTGCCACTGCCTCAAGCAGAGACTCAGCTGCATGTGAGGTAGGGACCCTGTAAGGCAGGTCACCCACCGTAGGCGGTCCCAGGAAGGAGCAATCTCACTGGGATGCTGCTCTGCCTCAGCACCTCCTTCCACATGTCCAAAAGCCTGTTACAGCTGCTTCCCCTGACCCTGTCTATTGCTCTGTGCTGTGCTGGTAAAAGGTCAGTTCTTCGAAGTATCCAAGGTCTGTTCCAGGCCAGACAAGCCTTCCCAGTGTTCCAGCAAAGCCAGATAATCATCTTCCAAATGCCCCCACCCTTAGTTCTTCTGCTCAGGGCAGACTCTCAGCTCTCTCAGCAGCAGCATGGTTTTTTTTTTTTTAGATTTATTTATTTATTTTTTATGTATATGAGAGCTCTATCTGCATGTACACCTGCAGCCAGAAGAGGGCTTCAGATCTCATTATAGATGGTTGTGAGCCACCATGTGGTTGCTGGGAATTGAACTCAGTACCTTTGGAAGAGCAGTCAGTGTGCTTAACCGTTGAGCCATCTCTCCAGCCCCAGTAGCAGCATGTTATACCCTGGTCCTACAGCATGCACTGATTAGCCCAGTCCTCCGACTGCTGTCCGTGCTAATCCATTAACCTCCACGTGTGTCAGCTTCAGGAAGTTGGCATCTGCTGCCCTGAAGGGTGTTCCTTGGTTATCCTCAGGAGTTGCATAGCTAATGACCAACAGCCAGACAACATCCATCCCTCACACTTCATCACTCAGGCTGTCTTGACCACAGGCTCCCAGTACTTGCTCTAGAGTTTGTTCTCCTCCTGGATATAATCCCAGGGGGCCCATGATTAGGACACAGAGAATCTACAGTGAGTCAGGGTCCCTGGAGTGACATGTAGTGTGCATGGAGCAGGTGTTAAAAAATTCTCATCAGAGCCGCAGTGCCTGGGGGACCACCAAGCTGTGCAAACTCCTCTCCTTGGGGCTTCTAGTCAGCCTTGCATGCATGCACATAGACCGCAGGCCACCGAGGACAGATCTCACATCCTTGGTCCTCTTTCCCAGGAAGCTATGCCCCAGACATCTGTGGTCTTCTCCAGCATCCTTGGGCCCAACTGTAACAGACAGGTGCTGCAGCCCGGCATGGGGGAAAGAGGAGGTGGGACCGGCAGCGGCTCCAGGGACCTCGTTTTCCAAGATGGACGCCTCACTTCTGGGTCCTTGGAGGCCTTGATGGAGCACCTGGTCCCAACGGTGGACTATTACCCTGATGTGAGTGACTGGGACCTGGTGGGGAGCTGGAGCGGCAAGTAACAGGAGGGGTAACCTGGGCTCCATGGCAGGCTGCCTCTGGGAGGGGAGGAAGGTCCAGATGGGGCTGTAGATTTGGACAGAGCAGCAAGAGATGGATGGATGGGCAGCAGGGACAACCTGCCTCCCAGGCCTTCCTCACTTTCTGCTCTGCACATGAACATCTTGTGTAGAGGAAGCCGAAGTGGCTTCCCTGCTGCCCTTGAGTAGACAAAAAACAAGGGGAGGACACATAGGAAGCAAAGATATACAAAGGGGCCACCTGGAGGAAGAAGAGTTTGAACCGTAAGGCCAGCATGGGGATCCTGAGATCTGGTAGCCCGGACTACTTCCTGGAGCTCATCCCTGAGTCAAGAAGCACAAATTCTGAAGGAAGCGTAGTCACCCCTTCTCTGAGGCATGTGGATGAAAAGCCTGTTCCCTCCTCATCAACAGTCCAAAGCCTTCTTCCTCACCTCAGGATGGCATCGGGCGTTCTGGGGACAGGGAAGACAGTATCTTGTCGTGTTTGGTTTTCCTTCCACCTCTGATGGGTGACATCTCTCAGTGAGAGTAGCTGTGCAGGCTGGTCCCAGTGGGGCAGCCCTTGTCCATCCTGGGGCCAGGGTCAGGCTCTTGGTCTTCAGATAAAGAGGAAGAGGAATTGCTACTTTCTAGCTGCCTCTTTCTTTTCTTTTTTCCTTCCTTCCTTTTTTCTTCTCTCTCTCTCTCACTCTCTCCCTCTTTTCTCATCTTTTTAGACATGGTCTCAGTATGTGAGTCTGGCTGTCCAGGAACTCACTATGTAGGCGAGGCTGGCCTCAAATTCACAGAGATCTGCCTGCCTCTGACTCTAGAGTTCTGAGATTAAAGGTGTGCACCACTATGCCCGGCTATCTGTCTGTGTCTGTCTGTCTGTCTATCTATCTATCTATCTATCTATCTATCTATCTATCTATCTATCTATCTATCTGTCTGTCTGTCTATCTGTCTATCTAATATATATGGGTGTTTTGCCTGTATGTATGTCTGAAACTCCTGTAACTGGATTTAGAGACAGTTGTGAGCTGCCATGTGTGTTCTAGGAATTGAACTTGGGTCCTCTGGAAAAGCAGCCAGTGCTCTTAACTACTGAGTCATCTCTCCAGCCCCTCTAGCTGCCTCTTAAGGGCAGCTTGACTTCCTGTAAGGCCACCCTTATCCTCCCTGGGCTCTGGGAAGACAAGCCTTCTCTGTCCTTCCTTCCATCCATCTTGTAAGCCCTCTGAGGATCTAGTTAGGGCTGATGATGCCTAGCAACCCTGGGTCCTGAAGAAACCCACGGCAGGGCCATAATCCCTCAACCCTCACTATGATCTTGCACCAAAGCCAGGGAAAAATCTCTATATGGGCTATCACAGAGGATTTCTGCCTGCTGTCATCCAGTAAGTCCTCAGAACACTGTGCCCTGGGATGCCCCCCCCACCATAGGTTCCCAGGAAGGGGGTGGCAGGTCAGGAAGTAGGGTGGGGAGCTGAGCATAGCTCCTGTTCAGAGTTCCTGGTCTTCCCTCTCCATGTGCTTGCTGAGCACATGCCTACCATGGAAACTCACCAGAAGATCCCTACTCTTTGAAGATGGCTGGGAGCCCGTGGTGTGACCCTAATCTGCTTTTCCTTGCATAAGTCCTCTGCTTGTAAGGTGGACGCTGAGAGTCTTACCTGCTGCTTCGGATGTATCCTGTTGTAGAGCCTGGGCCAGGTCATAGGAAGTTTAAAGGGTCAAAGGAACATCCAGTGTGCCAGGGAGAACTACCTCAAGTAGCCTTGCGTGTCCCTATGGCATGGACACGTCCTGCTTCAGGCTGCGTGTACTCCCTGGTTACTTAACCCAGCTAGCTTCAGGCTTGAGTAAGTAAATTCCTGTCCTGTGGGCTTGGAGTTCGGGACCCAGAGACCTAGGCAACCCACCTTACACCTCCCAGTATCTTGGGGATACACCAAGAGGACCTCAACCTACAGTACCACCTGTCCACCGGCAGGAGCCTATAAAGATTGTGTAGGAACTGACCCATGGGAGACACAAGACATGAGAACCTTTGGCGACTGTGTCTCCTAAGGCTTTCCATCTGGTCTGGACAAGGCTTCATGAACCTGACAGCAATTCTGGAGGACACCTTCCCCTCCACCCCCATCATGGGGTGGGTCAGAGGGTACTGGAGAGTTCCAGGAGGGCTATGCCTCCTAGATATGCAGGTATAGCAGTAGAAAGAGGCAAGGTTGTGCCTGATAAAGGAAACCATGCAAGGAAAGGCACAGGTGATGGTCTGGGAGGAGCCAGGCCAATTACAACTGAGCATACTTGAGGAAGCGGTCTGACCATCCTTCACCCTCTCTCCTTCCTCTAGAGGACATACATCTTCACCTTTCTCCTGAGTTCCCGGGTCTTCATGCCCCCTCATGACCTTCTGGCTCGAGTAGGGCAGATCTGCCTGGAACAGCGGCAACAGCTAGAGGCCGGGCCTGAGAAGGTAAGCCACTGAAGAAATGGTGGCCCTTTGTCTCCTAGGTTGGAGAGGGGCAGTAAATAGAGGAAGTGGCCAGGGCACAGTATGGGTCAGCCTGGAGGCCCAGCGTGGACAGAGCTGCTCTGCCCTGGTGCAGCTCTGAGGAGTGGCCTCTCAGGCATAGAGGTATAAAACTCTAGAACGAAGCTGCTGGGACTAACAGCTCGTGCAGTGCTTGTACCGTACCCACCCACAGCTGGCTTTCTGCTCAGTGCCAACTTCCCTGAAATGAGGTTGTGTGGCAAAAGCATCAGAGGCCTCTTTGTCACTGTTACCTCTGTGGGGATCAGGTGGCTGTGCCCTCAGGATGGCAACTGCTCACACAGGAACATTCAGTAGTCTCCCAGAGGGCTGTGTGGCCCTTCTGGACTGAGACTTTTGGTCAGGAAGCCACAATCACTCCAATGCTCTGAGGTCAGGTGCCTGAGCTACCTCAGCGCCTGGTACAAAAGAAAGGGTTGGGCAGACGCCAACTGGTCTGCATGAGAGTATATACAGCCTGAGCCATACTCCTTGGTCCAGCCTTCTCCTGATGGAGGCCTGTGGAGGGAGCTCATGAACACCCTATGCACCCTATCAGTGCAGACTGGAGTATCTGCTAGTCCCAGTGTCCACGACAGGTGCCAGGCTAAGCTGAGCTGGGCAAGGCCCGAAGGTTGGGTCCGAGGAGAGTGAGCCCTCGTAGCAGTAGGGATCTTGAAGCCAGTACTGTGGTTTGGTTTGGGCAGCGGTGATGACGGTAAACTGATTAGGACCTAGGAATAGTCACAGTGGTACCAGAGGGCTGTGGCCTGTGTAGCCACAGCTGAGCATCTTGAGTCTCTGGTCCCCTCCCTGGGGCAGAGGCTACACTGGCACTTTGAGCAGAATGAACAGCCTCGCCCAGCACACCAGCCCTCCACCCCCAACCCTCACCCCCCCGCTGCCAGCCCTGTGCTGAGTGCAGGGTCCCACTTGGCTTCCTCCTCGGGTCTGCACCTCCTCCCAGTAATGGCCAAACTCGCCTCTGGCAGAGAGGCACAGAGCAGTTTTGCATCTAATGTGACTCTTCTTGGTTGCGTGTTTCTTATGGGTAATGCTTAACCACAGGAGGTAGAACTAGTTTTCTGTCGTGGTAATGGTGCTTTTTTTTTTTTAAGTAAATTTAAGTGAAAAAGTCCACTTCAGGGAAATAAGAGACAAATGAGAGCCACATACTGTAATGTAGCTATGGCAAAACCTTGAGTGCACACAGGGCTGTGTGCCTAGCACCGATCCCAGGGAGGGTCATGGCCCTAAGGTAAAGGACAACTTACACCATTGCCACTTTATTGTTCCGACTCGGTGGTCTTGCACGTTCCCTCACTGCCCCAGGCCAAGCTGAAGTCCTTCTCTACCAAGATTGTGCAGCTGTTGAAGGAGTGGACAGAGACCTTCCCTTATGACTTCCAGGATGAAAAGGCCATGGCTGAGCTGAAGGCCATCGCACACCGTGTCACTCAGTGTGACGAGGTGAGGTCCTTCCTGGGTCCTTGGCCAGGCTGCTTGGGTGTTTTTGGTGGGGGTGGGGCCAGCTTCTACAGGAATATCCTCATATATGGTCCCTTTTCTGGCGACCTCCAAGAAGGTAGCATGGACAGGAAATAGCTTAGCAGGCTAACAATGGGCTAGATGGACCCGTGCTGTTAAAATTGCCACGACTCCATCCTCACCATCAGCATCCTCAGGCCTGGGTAGGATCTGTCTGCTCTTCCCAGCTCCCAGGCAGAGACAGACACTGGCCTCTTCCCAGGATGGGGAGCCCTATGCTTAGCAGCTCCTGCTTGGTGGGTAGGGAAGTCTGGGGAGGGACTCCTGTAAGGTCAGTGAGCTTAGGACATCCCACCCAGGGAAAAAAAAATCCTCCCTGGTGCCTTCTGGGTTCTCCCTGCTATGGGAGGCAGGGAGCAGCAGCTATGTTGAAAACCTCTGAGAAAGTTGCTTTTCAGACCCACTAACCAAACCCTAGCCCTGCCTCCTGCTCCTCCCCTAGCCAGACAGCCCACTAAACCCATCCCTCCCCGCAGTCCCAGGGAGCCACTCCATGGCCCATATTGTCATCAACAACAGTCCAAAGATATATTCAGGTTTGGATAGGAGGGTGGGAGCTGAAGGTAAGATATAGATCTAGATGTGAGATGGGGCTCTCTGTGGTGGGGGTGGCCATGCTGTCAGACCACTTCAGCACCTTGATGCAGTCCTGACCTGCACAGGAGAATGGCACAGTGAAGAAAGCCATTGCCCAAATGATACAAAGCTTGCTGCTGTCCTTGGCTGCCCGAAGTCAGCTCCAGGAGCTCCGGGAGAAGCTCCGGTCACCAGTTGTGGACAAAGGACCTGTCCTTAAGGCCAAGCCACCAGCCGCCCAGAAGGACATCCTGGGTGTGTGCAGTGACCCCCTGGTGCTGGCCCAGCAGCTGACTCACATCGAACTGGTCAGTGCTTCTGAATACTCTGCATGGTATGGGGTGGGGTGGGGACGTACTTGGCATTGCCTAGCCACTGGGTGCTGCAAGGACACCTCCCTGATGGTTGGTCTGGGCTGTGATAGGGAAGCTGGCTTGCTAGCTCTTGTCATGACTGCTTCAGGCTAGTTGTGAATCCGCCAGAGCAATAGGTATTTCTGTGTCTGGTGTTGGGTCTGTAAGAGTGTGGCATCCCTGTATCAGTAAAAGGGGCGGGGGTACGTGGCCCCAGGATACAGGAAAGCCTGGGAAGAGAGTTTCTGCCCTTGGCAGGCCCTTTCTGTTCCTGTAGTCTCTGTCATATTCCCTTGAAGTGCTGACCCTTCTTCTTGTTTTCCCCTGCTGAAGGAGAGGGTCAACAGCATCCGCCCCGAGGATCTGATGCAGATCATCAGCCACATGGACTCCTTGGACAATCACAGGGTGAGTGGACACACGCTGGGAGCCATGGCTGGGAGCTGGCCTAGCTGCCCGTCACTTGCATCCCCACACAGGTTGGGTGCAGGTCTCATTCAGTATGTGGTATGCACTTTGGAGTAGTGGACCACGACACCCATGGTGCAGCTGTGGCATCCTGGGATTTATCATGGGGGTTAGTGATCAGTATACAGAGTGGTGCATCATGGGAGAATCCAGTCTGGACTGATGGGTTAGCCTGTCAGAACAGCTAAGGAGCAGGCAGGCACGGTTCAGGTCAACCTGAGACCTGGCCAGCCACCGTGACTGGCTTGTCCAAGCAGGGTCCCCAGGGCTCCCTGTGACGTGCTTTGTCCCTCTAGTGCCGAGGAGACATGACTAAGACGTACAGTCTAGAAGCCTATGACAACTGGTTCAACTGCTTGAGCATGCTAGTGGCCACAGAGGTATGCCGGGTAAGTTTCTGCCCTAGCAGGCCTGGGTAAGTTGGCCTCCCCTACCATCTCTGTAAGGGTGACTCCTGCCTCAAGTAAATGCACGTGGTGCCCACTGCCAGGACCTCAGCCTGCCCCTGCCAGCAGAACCACACATAGAACAATGACTCTTTTACACCACAACAAAGACCCCTTCCCTGCAATGTGCTCCTTGTGCCCGGAACTACTGAGCCAATTACAGTGAGCTTCAAGGTTCTTGGGCAGATAGCTCCATTCCTTTTGTGGCTGAGGATGGACACATATTTAGTGTGAGGACTTTTATGTAGCCCCGGAGATGCAGCCTCAGGTTTCTGGCAGCTGAGTCCGATGCCCTCCCTGCCCTCCCTCCCAATGGTCCCTTGGTGGCTCCATGCCGAGGCAGACCCACTGTTTCCAGGTGGTGAAGAAGAAACAGCGGACTCGCACGCTGGAGTTCTTCATCGATGTGGCCCGAGAGTGCTTCAACATCGGGAACTTCAACTCCATGATGGCCATCATATGTGAGTGCCCGGGTACAGGTGGGACTGCTTGTGCCACCTGCTTCCCCATAACCAGTGTGCAATGTCCCTCCAGCTGGCATGAACCTCAGTCCAGTGGCACGGCTGAAGAAAACGTGGTCTAAAGTCAAGACAGCCAAGTTTGATGTCTTAGAGGTACTGGTGTCTGACCCCCCTCTCCTCTCCTGCTGTGCAGATGGTCCTCAGAGGCAGGAGGTGGCATCTTTCCCGTCACATGTGGGACTGGCCTTGTTGGTGCTGGGCATTTGAGCTCTGCTTGGCCTTGTTGCTTTGGGTGGAATCAACACCTGAAGTGACCCCTGGGGAGGGATAGTGAGAGCTTGAACCAAGTGACACTGGCAGTCACCGTCTCCTGATCCTGGGCCACACCCGTGTCCCCAGAGGCTGACAGACAAGTCATCTGAAGCTCCACACAGATGCATTTGTCACAGACTGCTTTGTGTTTAGAAAACACTGATGCTTTTGCCTTGAGGAGTGCTTGAGATCTGAGTCACGTCAGTTTGTGTGGTGGAACAAAAGAAGGTTCTAGAGCAGTGCTTCTCAACTTCCCTAATGCCGTGACCCTTTAAAACAGGTCACGTTGTGCTGACCCCCAACCATGAAATTATTTTCATTGCTACTTCATAACTGTAATTTTGTTACTGTTTTGAATCATAATATAAATATCTGTGTTTTTCAGTGGTCTTGGGCAATTCTTGTAAAAGGGTCATTTGACCCCAAAGGGGTTGCAACCCATGGGTTAAGACTCCCGCTGCTTTAAAGAAAGGAAGGAGGACCCAGCAGGGCACACAGGGCAATGCCCGGAGGGCTCAGGGGCTGCTTTGGGACTTCCCTCCTCCTGTTGACTGTTTCCCCGTTTGCTGCCTCGTGCTCTAAAGAGGGGCATCCTATTCAGGTTTGAGGGACTCACTCTGTCTTCCCTGTGCCTGCAGCATCACATGGACCCCTCCAGCAACTTCTGCAACTACCGCACAGCCCTACAGGGGGCAACACAGAGATCCCAGACAGCCAACAGCAGTCGTGAGAAGATTGTCATACCCGTGTTCAACCTCTTCGTTAAAGACATCTACTTTCTGCACAAAATCCACACCAACCACCTGCCCAATGGGCACATTAACTTCAAAGTGAGCCCAGCCCCTTGGGGTCCTAGCATGGGCAGGGCAAGCAGAACCACCGTTCCTGTACTACTACAGCTGTCAGACAGTGGCTTTGCAGCAGAGGCGTGGTTTGCAAGCCCTGGCTGAGGTCTAGATGGTCCTTCAAGGCTGGATGTACCAGGCGGGTCAGGGTTGCTGTTTAGCCTTAAGGTGTGAGGTGTAGCTCTTGTCTTTCCGGGGGAACAGCAGATCTTGGAGCATGTTGCCACAGGATTAATCCAGGATCCCAGTACTAGTGCTGACTCCACTAAGGAGGCAGAGGCGGAGCTGTCCCTAGAGACTTGAGGGTGAAGAGGGATTTAGTTAAGAAGGGACTTGAGCAGCATTCCAGATAAACTGAAGAACTGGCCTGGTAGGCTGAGGGTTCCTGGCCAAGGATGTGGAGCGGAACAAAGGCACCAGGTGAAGCGCAGTGTAAATTAAGTAAGGGGTATTCAGGATTGTAAATTTATACCAGTGCCCTGGTAAGGAGGAATGTGGTTTGTCCTGCTGTCAGGCTGGTGCCCTTCCCTATGCTAGGTGTGGCTAGGGGTGCCTATGGCTGAAGCCACAGAAGGGGCCTTCTGGGTTCTTGTGTAGGAGAGACACAGGCACCATTGTAGCCTGATTGCCTATATAGAGGGATTTCTGCTGACTTTGATGCTGTACAAGCTGCTGTAGGGCCAGCCAGATTGGCACTGCCATCTTCCTCCTACTGAGACTAACAACATAAGCAACAGATAGATCCAGGAACCATATCTCTGGCTCTGATAATTGACTTTAAGTTCATTCAGGTGATATATAGCACATCCTGTTGGTGTTTTTGTCCCTTCAGAAATTTTGGGAAATTTCCAGACAGATCCACGAGTTCATGACATGGACACAGGTGGAATGTCCCTTCGAGAAGGACAAGAAGATTCACAGTTACCTGCTCACGGCACCCATCTACAGCGAGGAAGGTAAGGGCATGTCTTTACAGCAGACTCACACTCCAAGTGTTCTCAGACCCACCCAGATCCCTTGACCTCTTGAGGTGGCCCTAGAAGACAGTCAGGGCCCAGTTAAAGTTCCCAGTCCCCTTGTACTGGGCCTCACTGTGACCTTGGAAGGGGTAACCCACCTGTGGGGACGCTGGCTCTCAAGGGCTCTCCATTCCTCAGCTCTCTTCATCGCCTCCTTTGAAAGCGAAGGTCCTGAGAACCACATGGAGAAGGACAGTTGGAAGGCACTCAGGTAGGACATGCCAGGTATACCCAAGCCTGGGGAAGGGAGAGACAGTGGACATGGCAAAAACAGATCTGGCCTTCCTAGTAGATGGTTTGGTAAGATGCTGAAGACTGGGCTGGACTAGGGTCTCTTCTCACAGAGATGTGGGCCTGGCCTCTGCCTGCTCAGGGGAGCCTGATGTACATCCTTCTGCCCATCTGCAGGACCACTCTCCTTAACAGAGCCTGAGGATGCAGCCTGCAGATGCCAGATGAAGCATAAGATACGAATCAACTTCAAATTGTGATAGGTGTGATATGAGAGAGAAGGAGGAGGCCTCACTGGCTGGGGTCCATTTTGTATATAACTTTTATGAAAAAGAAAATGGTAATTATTTCATGCATCAGCCTTTGGCACTTACAAAATTTTCTTTTTTTGTTGTTGTTGTTATTTATTTTAAACAGGGCAGGGCCCTGTTTTGGGGAGGGTCGGGAAAGAGTATCATGGGAGATGGTAACCATGGTAACATCTTATTCTAATGAAATGTAGATTTTTATTTTCTACTTTTGATGATTAACATCCTATGAAAAAAGTTTAAAATAACCCAACCAAAACCAATGTGAGCCCTGTCTGCTCGGACGCCTCTCCAGCCAGTGTCTCTGATGTTGGGGTTAGTGCCTTAGAGGGTACTGGGGGGTCCAGTCTTCCTGTTCCACTGTTGGAGCTGAAGCCAACTCTGTCCTGTGCCACAAGGAGCCCACCCTCAGCAGCCTGGACCACCAGGTTCCCACAGGAAGGGCTGGAGTGGCCATGAGGTCTCAAGTGCACACTTGTGGAAGGGAACGTTTAACATACGGGCTTTCCAAAGTTTACATTTTCATTTTCCTTTATCAGGGATTTATGGGGTTGGGAGGGGCAAGGGGATGCCTGAGAGCATATTTTCTGTGAGAATATGTTCGGCAAATTGTTCTTCAATTGTGTTTTAAAGGAGAAAAAAAATCTAAGACAGTATAGGGAGGGCATTGTAACATTGTCAGTCTTCTGGGCTGCACCTGAGCCTCGGCGCTGTAGGGAACAAAACACAAAGGAGACTCAAAGATGGTAAGGCTGTGTCTGAAGCTGGCACACAAAGGGAAGGAAAGGCAAAATGGGTGTGTGGCAGATAGCCTCTCCATCCGGTAGGAGGCCCCACCATGGATAATCTTAAACTCAATTAGCCAGGCAGCCCCCACCACTGGAGCGCTTCCAAATCAAACTGTCCAACATAGAATGATGTATTTCTGATCCAAACAAGGGAGCATGGTTCATCTTTTATGTCTCACTTCCTGGCGTGAATCCCGGGTCTTACTGATCATGGGTGGGATGGCCCTGTCCCTCAGACAGCTGGAAATATCTACACTGATTTGCTTGGCTTGAGTGGGAGCTGCTTGTCAAGAGGCCCAGTAATGGAATGGTTGGTCCCATTCCCAGAGATCCTGTGGACAGCCTGGAGATGGCCGGCCAGGCCATAGGGAGGTGGGCTAGGTGGACACCCTCAGCCTTGGGGAGCCGAGTAGTTACACTGTATTGTCACAGTGTGTTTGCACTTTTCAGACCTTCTAGCTAGGAGAGATTGTATATTGATAGTACATATTGATTTGTTTATGTCTTTGAGATAAAGGCTGGAAACTTGAGAATATATATTTGGAATATAATGTTAGAACATTTTCTGTACATGTGTCAAGAGCCTCAGTCCATGTGTGCTTCAGGGGTCACTGGTTCTGGTATCTCCCTGAGAAAGTGTCTACATTGCTATTTTATTGCCCCAGTTTGATACACCCTACATTCGATGTTTTGGTATTTGGAGTTGATCTTGAATGTGAAGCTGTACCATATGCAGGATGTCATCAGTTGTGGTGTGAATGGATGTACTTGCATCAATAAAAGAACATGTTGCTCTTCTCCTCTGCCTGTGTGTGTGCTAAGAAACCTGGAGTAAGGGAGGAGGGGTGGGGAGTGCTGCAGGGACACACTGTAGGCTTCTGACGGGGAGACCCCAGCAAGGAACTTTCTGAAAAATGGCTTTTTGGGTGATTAGTATGAGAACAGAAAGGATGCACAGGATGAATATCATGGTCCTGCTTTCCCAAAGAGCACATCCAAGGATGTAGTGTATGGTCATATACGTCAGGGACATCTTGTTACTAAGATTGGTCATAATCTTTTGTCTATGGGGCTGCTGCATCCTGCTATACCTTCCTGTAAAGCATGCCTGCCAAGCACGGCTAGGATGGGACCTTTTGTTGTAGTGACTACACTACTCAACAGCTTGCTCGGTTGACAGAGAACCTGGCCCTGAAGCCAAGCTCTCCTTTCTCCAGCCTAACTGCTCCCTCTGAGAACACAGCCCAGGCTGGAGGAGGGCCTCTCTACAGCTCTCAAAGAGCCTCACCCTGCACCTGCAGCACCAACTCTGCTCACTCCCACAAGACCAACAGTGCTGGACAGAAAGACACACCATGAGGGAGCTACCCCATTGTTAAATCCAGCTATTATACTTCCCATGTGGAAGAATTTAAAATACAGTCTCTAACCCATCTATAGGTCTGTTTAGATCATGTTAACATAATTTCTATCATTGTTTTCAAAAAAGGAAGTCATGATAATATAAGTAGGAAGAGGAAGTCCCTCCCCCTTTCTATGAAGAAAAAAATTCTAGAAGTCTCAACCCCGATATGACCAGGACACTTAGTTTGGATACTCAACAGAGCTGGTTAAACAATGCCTTAGAGGGTATAAGAGGGAAAGGAACTGTCCTTATCCACTTCTGGCACCATGGAAGGTAAAGACCTTGCCTGCTGAAGATGACTAATAAAGTTACATAAAAGTCATGAGTCCAAGAGGATGCAGGGGAAGACAGGACAATGTGGAAGCCAGATTTTGCCTTGAAGATACGGACCACCAACTCCATTTTCAGGTGTGTGGGGAGGACGAAGACAACCCAAAGCACATGTGACCTTAGCCCATATGACTGGCATGCCAAAACAAAACTGCCAATTTGCAGCTTATCCCTGAATGGCAACAGGGAAAACTTACTGCTGATAATTTATAACTACACATCAATGAACTTTACAAAGTTTTATAACACAAATCACACTATTCCAACAAACTTCAGCTGAGAATGTAGTTGTAACATGGCCCTCAAATGGCATCATCCCAAAGAACCAAATGGTCTGACATATATTCCAGTTTGTAAACTCACATTTTAACCTTTATTTAAACTTCTGCTAAGTGCTTCTTTTGGGTCTTAAACATTGGATTATTGTAGCTTTTAATCACTGGATGCCTCATTTGGGTTTATCTTGCTACACAAGTACTCTACCACTAAGCAACAGTTCTATTTGGTTCCTTTTCAAGTTGGTTTGGGAAAAGCTTTGAGGGAATTAGTCGAATCTAACTCAGAGAGGATCAAGTTGGAAACTAAGGTCATGAGCCACAGCGGTTATTTTAGCACATGCTGTCAGGATTGTAGAAGGAAAGAGTGGGGCAAAGACCCTGTTTTAATTTTTTACAACTGATGAAAAACAAAAATCCAAGGAGTCAGAAGAAGCTCATACAGGGCCAGGAAAAACATATTTATGCACAGAACGTGAGAATGACTAGAAGTGGAGTGCAGACCCGGAGACACCCATGGAAAAACTGGTGAGTGCCCAAGTGAGGCCATTGTTAAGCTGGCAGTTTACAGCAGAAGGAACTGAAACCAGCACATAGGGAATGATATTCCTGTGGCTGAAGAAAAACTGCAAGCTTAGACTTGTTTACTCTTCAAAACTATTTTTTTTTAACCAGAGAAAATAAGATAAAAATTGAAATGGAGTTTGCTATCAGCAGATCTTCATCAAAAGAAACTCCAAAGAAGGACTCTTAACCTTTAACATAATCCACATGTAAAAGTCATTTCCAGATGGACTACAAATGTACGTTTGAAAAACATTTTAATAATCTAAAAGAAAACATTAAAGTTCTTTTATATTCTGGAATAGGAAAAAATGTTTCTTAAACGAGGCATTCAGATTAGTAACTGTCTATGCAAAACACTGAATACAATATTCTGAAAAAATGCAAAGACTCAAAAACAAGGAATTAAGTAAACAAAAGATCCAATCAAAAAATGGGGTATGGATATGAACAGAGAGAACTCAAAAGAGGAAATAAAAGTGGTCAAGAAATACTTTAAAAAGCATTCAGCATCCCTAGCAAATCAGAATACAAATTGAAACTGCTCTGAAACCCCAGCTGGAATGGCTAAGATTAAGAAAATGCCTGACAGCAAATGCTGGTGAGGATGTAGAGAAAACTGGTTGGGCACTATGGAAATCAGTGGAGAATTATCAAAACACTGACCATAAATACAGTTTAACATATAACCCAGACATAGAACTTCTTGGCGTAAAATAACTTATTCCACTGTTACTTGTTCAGCTGTGCCCATGGCTGCTCTACTCACACTAGCCAGGAAATGGAAGCAACTTAAATGTCCTTAGCTGACAAATGGATAGTGAAACTGTGGTGCCTAGATGCAGTGGAATCTATTCAGCGGTAAAGGAAAGCAAGATTGTAAAAATGCAGGTAAAATGGATGGAGCTGGAAAACGTACTGAGCAATGTAACCCAGACGCAAAGAGACAGATGTCGCATCTTGTCTCTTACTGGTGGGCCCTAGCTCTGAATTTTTAGATGTAAATACATAACTGGAAGCAAACAAGGAAGCCAGGAAAGCAGAAATCGATAGGGGTGTAGCTCCAGAGAGGGGAATAGTAGGGCACAGGTCAATGGGGAAAATGGGGGAGGAGTTTAGCTGGAGAAAAGGGAGAGTAATTCAAAGGGAGAGGGAGGAAGGAGAGACAAATAGCACTAAGAATGTTTGAAAAAGCCACAGGGAAACATTATTTTATAATCTTTAAAATATACATAATAAGAGCACCACTCCCATTTCAATGGAGCTAAACCACATAAGGTGACAATGCTCCTTCAAGAGTCAGCCTATGGCTGGAGAGATGGCTCAGCAGTTAAAAGCACTTCCTGAGCACCTACATGGTGGCTTACAACCATTTGTAATTCCTATTTCAGGGATTCAACATCCTCTTCTGGCCTGTATGTAATGCCTATATGGCAGGCATTATATGCATGTGGTGCACAGACATGCATGTAGACAAAACACTCACACATGTAAAATAATAAAGTAAAAATTTTAAAGAGTCATAGATTAACAAAAACTCCAGTACCAGGCAAAGGAGACCTCCCTTCTAGTTGTTGGTCAGGAGGTCCAAGAAACTCCCAAGAAATTATTGTCATTGCCTTCAGTTGCCTCCCAGAACTTGGATGTGAGACATTATTGTTGAAGACACCACATACTTCAGATTTAGAACCTACAGGAATTGAGCTGCAAAGGACACCTTGAAGAGTAGGTATCATAAAATCTGAAGGTGCTATGCAGGCTGCTAAGGAAGAAAAGCAATTAATAATCTTATTCAGTTGTAAACCCTGTGAACCATGACAATGACTGGCCTGGGAAGATCCCCAGTTGTTCAGTAGGGGCACTTGTATCTTGGGATAACCAACAGTTATCTAATTGGACATAAGGCCTACTCAACAGGTGAGAATTCATGCACTATAAACCCAGCCAACTCCCTGTGGCTGGAGAGGTCATAGACCATAGAGGAGAACCTACTATTGCCATTTTTTCCTACAGCAACATAGTTTCTAACTGTATCCTAAAACACTTATCTTTCTATCCACAGGTAAGTGTAGCTCTTGCCTCTTGCCAAAGACACTGCTTCTTTGTAGCAGACAGAGGCAACTACAGAGACCTGCAAGTGGTCAAAATACAGAGACTGAATGGCCATGAGGGGCACAGCCGTAACTGACACATCTACAGTGCAACTCCTACTTCTCAGTCTCAGGGAATATCACAAAAGAAGGAGTACAAAGACTGTAAGGGTCGGGGAATCAGGACACTAGTTAGCAAGATAGTTTCATGCATATGGCTGGGATGCTATGCCCATAAAATTTCAACAATATGGTTGGCTAATGGAGTCCTACATAATGATACCAGTTAATCTGCCAACATGGATGGGGGGTTATTTCACAAAGCCCCAACTCTAAATGAAGAGCTACAGGAAATCATGAAACCAATGACTGACGAGAGAGGGAGAATCAGTTTCTTCCAAGGATGAGTGCCTTGATTAGTTATTGGACTCCAAGCATTCAGCTGTAAACATGCACATATGAGCAATACTAAGTGGTTTTACACACACACACACATACACACACACACACACGAATTCAAAAGAGAACTGGGAGACAAAGGTGGAGTTTGAACTGGGAAAGGAAGGGAGAAATGATGTAAGTATCGTACTCATGTATGAAACTCTAAAAAAGAAAATTGATGAATTGGACTTTATTATAATTAAAAACTTATATCATTAAGAGAGTGAAAAATAGGCTTATAACCAGAAGAAATTATTTGTAATAGAGACATCCTACAAAGACCTCAAATCCAGGATACAGAAGTGATTTAAATAATCAGCACAGAAACTATGGTTCAGTTGGAGGCCAGGGCTGCACATCAAAGTGTCAGGAGAACTTGGTAAATAAGGTAAATAAGCTGGTTTTGAAGGATTAAGGTGTCCCCCAGAGCAGCTGAGGCTTGGCATCACGTGGCAAGGTGAGAGTCCCTGCAGAATATCTAGCTGGCTATTGGTGAAGGTGTAGCCTCAATTGCAGTGGAGATTCCAGCATATTGAAGATGCCAAGACTGTAGGGATGTCCACCGAGGATAACAGCAAGTGTCAGTGTATTGAGCTTGAGACAACCTGTGTGCACTGCAGGTAGCAGACCTGGAGACAGCCCAGGCTTGTTGACTGTACTTCCCAAAACCTGCCTTGATGATGCTGCAATCTTATTAAAATCACAGATGATTCCTCAGCTCCAGTTGATAGGCATCTATTGTCCCAGTAAACCACACGTTTTACTTCTAATGATTCTGAATTCAGATATATCTGATGAAGGGTCCTGACAGAGTCTCCAGGGGATTCTCAAACTTCCCTCTAAAACTTCATCAGCCAGATTTCATTATCTGCATCACTACCACCACTATTTTCAAGTTCCCATAACAGCTCATTAAACTTTGAGCACTCAATGACTTTCCATCCCAAAGCTCCAAAATCTTCTACCTTTCTCCCCCAAAATAGACCAAGGCACAAGAGCCTTGTCAGGTCCATCACAGCAACCCCACTCTTGGTACCAATTTCTGTTCTAGTTTGCTGTCTGTTGCTGTGATAAACATCAAACCAAAAGGATCTTTGGTTTAAGTTACACAGCAGCCTGTAAAGCAGCTGGGACACATTGAAGAGTCCTATATTTTTCTGTCCAATTTGTATTAGTCAGGGTTGTCTAGAGGGACAGACCCATATATACATAATATATATTATATGTAATTATAGATAACATATTTCTAAATCAGCTTATGTTACAATAGTAACAATAGTTTTCTCACACTTGAGAGGCTGTGAACCTAGCAACTGTTTAATCCTCAGAAGCCAGAGTAATTCCACAGTAGCTGTCTTACACTGGGTAGACCAACAACCTGGTAGTTAATTGCTCAGTCCATGAGGCTGGTTGTCTCAGAAGCCAGAGTAATTCCACAGTAGCTGTCTTACACTGGGTAGACCAACAACCTGGTTGCTCAGTCCATGAGGCTGGTTGTCTCAGCAGTCCCAATCTGGTACATAAAACCTGGAAGCTTCCTGGATAGTCTTAGTCAATGACAGAAGCTTGGAAATGTTGGAGTTGATATCAGAGAAGGAATCACCATGAGCAACAACGGAGTAAATCAACTCCGTGGCAAGAGGGAAAACGGGCAAGCAACACGCAAACCATCTTTCTTCTGCCACATCCTCTTTCATTTGGGCTGCTCTCAGACTTGGGTCAGGTAATGTGTAACTCTTCTTGGTGTATGAAACAGGGACTTGCTATGTAGCCTCACTGACTCTGTACCTGGGGTCTTCTTTTAAAAACATTTAACATGGGGCTGGAGAGATGGCTCAGTGGTTAAGAGCACTGTCTGCTCTTCCAGAGGTCCTGAGTTCAATTCACAGCAACCACATGGTGGCTCACAACCATCTATACTGGGAGCTGATGCCCTCTTCTGTCCTGCAGGTGTATATGCAGATAGAGCACTCATATACATTAAACAAACAAACAAACATTTAACATGTATTTTTGTGTGTATGGGTGTTTTGCCTGCCTGCGTGTCTATGCAGCATGTGTGTGCTTGGTACCCATGGAGACCAGAAGAAGATATCAGCTCTCCTGGAGCTGGAGTTACAGATGGTTGTGAGCTGCCAAGTGGGTGCTGGGAACTGAACACAGGTTCTTTGCAAGAGAAGCCAGTGCTCTTAACCCTGGCCCCAACAAGCCCATTGTCAGTGGCGCTCCCAGAATTGTTTTCTGCTAAGTTGCTTCGGCTGTTTGGGAGATTTTTGTGTTTTCGTAGTTGTTTTGGGACTTAAAAAAAAAAATCATTCTGTGAAGAATGCTGTAGAGAGCTGCGAAGTGCCGCGCCTTAAAGATGGCGCTGGTCTCCGCCTTCCACCAGCCCGACGGTGAGCGCTCTCGGTGGTAAACAAGTCCATATTTGGCTAAGACTGCTGATCTGGCTTGCTTCCGCATACGTGGGCCTCTAAGATAGCACTACGTGGCTTTACTTGACTGGCTGTCTAATTAGTATTTAGCCTGTGGGTTGGGTCTGCCCCACTATTCGGAAGACTGTTTTCAAGGGACCTGAATAAACTGCTTGAGAAGAGCTTTTGCGAGTTGCGTCGTTCTTGCCGGTCGAGAGGGACGCGACAAGTGGTGGCCCGTACGGGGACCCAGAAAAGACTCAGAACTCCTGCAGTCAGGGGCAACGCGTTGGTAAGTTCCTGGGATAAATCAGGACAATAAAGTTTCACGGAGATAGCGAACACAAGGTAAAGTTTCGCGGAGATAGCGAACGTACGGTGAAGTTTCGCGGAGATAGTGAACGTACGGTAAAGTTTCACGGAGATAGCGAACAAAAGATACAGTTTCGTGGGGAAGCTGCAAACTGAAAGTAAATTTTTAAACATGGGGTTGTCTGAGTCACACCCAATTTTTCTGGCTCTTCAGGAGCTACTTTTAGCTAGGAATTTGAAGATTAAGAAGTCTACCCTAGAAAGATTTTTGAATGAATGTGATTCCGTGGCTCCGTGGTTTGCGGTGTCCGGGAATCTTACAGTATCCTGCTGGGACAGATTGGGCAGGGACTTGGATTTTGCTTGGGAGCAGGGGACTCTGAAGCATGGAGTAAGACCGATTTGGAAAATGGTGAGGAGTTGTTTAGAAGACCAGAGGTGTTGTAATGCAATCAAAGAGGGAGAGTCAGCCTTGGAACTGCTGCAAGGGGAAAGATCTGAGCAAGTAGACAGTGAAAAGGAAAGTAACAAAGGCGAAAGATTTGAGCAGGCAGACAGTGAAAAGGGAGGCAAAAGGAAAGTTCCTCTCTATCCCGATCTCACAGATTTTAGAGATTTTAGAGATTTTGAGGACTCAGAGAGCACAGATTCTGAAGGAGAGCTACACGCTCTACTAGAACAGTTGGAGAGGACTGTTATAAGAAAAAAGGAAAAGAAAAAAGTAAAAGAGAAGGACACGCAGGCGGCAGTCAGTGTGGGAGGAGCTGCTGCTGCAGTCGGTGTGGGTGGAGCTGTTGCCATGGCGCCTGACACGTCAGCAGCAGTCGGAGTGTGTGGAGTCATTGCTACTGTGCCTTCAGCCACGCTGGCAACAGCTGATGTAAACAAAGCCGTTGCCATGGCGCCTTCAACTCCTCCTCCATATCCAGAAGCCGCTCAGACAGAGCAGCCAGTTCAGTCCCTGAAAGTAGGGAGATCTTTCTGCCCGGGGATGTGGACACAAGTAAGAACAGAATAGAACATTATCCCACTGCACTTGCTGCTTTAGCCTTGAATGGTATCCAACAATGCTTGCAGTCTTTTGGAGTTGCTCCTGCCAGTATAATAGTGCCTTATTCCAGTTATCAAATTAAGATTTTGTGTGGCACTGTAGATGACTGGGCAATATTGCAATGTAGCTTTGAAGGAGTGATTGATAACCACTATCCTAAACATCCATTGCTATCATTTTTTAAGGAGCACCCAGTGATATTCCCTAAGGTTACTTCAGCAGTACCACTTCAAGGATCACCAAATGTGTTTACTGACGGCTCAAAGACAGGCTGTGGAGCCTATTTGATAGAAAGACAAGAGCCCGTGTTATGTCAATTTCAACCGGGCTCCCCCCAAATAGTAGAATTAAAAATAGTAATTGAGGTGTTTAAAAGATGTCAATTTGCATTCAATTTGATTTCAGATTCAGTTTATGTGGTCAACACAGTGAAAGTATTAGAATTAGCAGGTCCTATTAAGAATAGTAGTACTGTATGTGCCTTATTACAAGAGTTACAAGTTTTAATCTGGCAGAGAAAAAGGTGTTTTTATATTCAACATATCAGAGCACATACAGGATTACCTGGACCATTAAGTGAAGGTAATGATAAAGTTGATCAATGGACCAGGATGGAATGCATTTTTTGGAGCTCATTCCTGGACCAAGCCAGACAGTTTCACCAATTATTTCATGTAAATGCAAAAACTCTACAGCAGAAATTCCATTTGTCTAGAGCAGATGCTAGACAAGTAGTTTTGGACTGTCCTCAGTGTGTGATTCATCATCATCCTCCCAGTGTGGGAGTGAACCCTAGAGGGCTGATGCCACTCAAAATCTGGCAAATGGACGTTACCCACATTTCAGAGTTTGGAACCTTAAAATATATTCATGTATCTGTGGATACCTGCTCAGGTATCATACATGCTACACCTATGAGTGGAGAAAAGGCTCGCAATGTCATAGGACATTGCTTAGAAGCCTGGGCTGCATGGGGAAAACCACAGCAGCTGAAAACGGACAATGGACCAGCCTATACGGCTCAGTCCTTTGTCTCCTTCTGTAATCAGATGAAGGTACAGCTTAATCACGGATTACCATACAATCCTCAAGGACAAAAAATTGTGGAGTGTGCTCATCGCACCTTGAAAAAATACTTACAAAAACAAAAAGGGGGAATAGGCCAAGGCCGTACCCCTAAGGAAAGAATGTCTTTAGCCTTATTTACTTTAAATTTTTTCAATTTGGATGCTCAAGGCCGCTCAGCAGCGGACAGACATCAGGATTCCCATGGTTCACCTAAAAGCATGGTGAAGTGGAAGGATATTTTGACAGGCTCTTGGTGGGGGCCTGACCCTGTGCTAACATGGGCGAGAGGGTCTGTTTGTGTTTTTCCTCAGAATCAACAAGATCCAGTGTGGGTGCCTGAACGCCTTGTGAGGAAGATTCGTCATGAAGACTTTCCTAAGGATCCTGGTGTTAGTAGCAGTGAGTATGTCAGGAATGACCGAGCCGAGATGGGGGATCCTGTCGATATTCCCAAAGCCGATGCCGGTCAGACATGATGCAACTGTGTTTCCACGCTTATTTAGCAGTAATAGAAGCTTAGGCTTACCCTACCTTCCCTTTGATGATCAGAGAAGCCCTATAGAGGGTAATAGAAATGTCAGCTTGAAGGGTAGTTTGTGCTTCTTAATGAGCTTCAATAGGTCAGATGATACAAAATGCATTAAATTGTCTCAGCAGTCAGCAGATTTTTTACCACAACTGAGGTTTGGGGGTAGGAGTGGTGGTTTGTTTTCAGGCAATGGTTCTCGCCTTGAAGGATGGTGGCCCACACGAGTCTCTGACCGGAACTCCCCCAGACAGCCACGCTGGGCACCTTTTTGTAGAGGATCCACAGGAGAGGAAGGACCTTTTCCCTGGACTGGATGTCAAGAGCGCAGAGCAGTTTGGGTTCAACAAGATTATTTTTCCTTTAGCCCCATGATTAGTAATGTAGTGAATAAGTCTTGTACAGGAATGCTTGATATATCTACTAGGGATCCTCAGCAGACTGCCACCAATCCTTTTGATTTGTGGCTTTTGTGTGGAGTAAATGGAAGTTGCATGGACTTGGGACCTGTCATTATGCTTGGGGGAGGAATTTATCAAAGAGGTAATTTTTCCCTAGGGTCTGCTACCAGATTGGATTTCTCTAGCGGTAGTGGCTCTGGTACTTGGAATTCTTTGTTTCATTCTTATCGCAACAAGAGCTTTTCAGCTTCGCCAGTATGTCTCTGGCCTCCTTTTCTGTGGATTGTAAGTAATGGGAGTGCATCCTTAGGTGAAGAAAAGTTAGTATGCACTCCAGGCACATGTTTTTATGCCCTATGCTGGAATGCCACAGCCTTTCCTGTGGCTATGGTGACTAGAATGCCTCGATATGTACCAGTTCCTGTAGAGGCTCCTAATACCATGATGCTATTCAGGTTTAAAAGAGATTTTGGCATCACTGCAGCTATTGTTACTGCTATCACTGTTGCTGCTGTGGGAGCTACTGCCTCAGCTATCGCCTTGTCTAGTTCTATACAGACTGCCAATGCCCTGAATAACATCTCAGCCACTGTGTCACAGGCATTGGATACTCAGGCCTCTATGAATTCTCATCTCAAAGGAGGCCTTATGATAGTTAATCAACGTATAGATTTAATACAAGAACAGATTGATTCTCTTTGGCAACTAGCACAATTGGGGTGTGAGTGGAAAATGCAAGGTTTGTGTGTTACCTCCGTACAATATCAAAATTATACAAAAGCTGCTAACTTGTCCAGACAATTGTCAAAGTTCCTCTTACAGGATTGGTCGGCTGAATTTGAAAATTTGATGAGAGAGCTGAGAGCGACAATCATCCACATCAACTCCACTCGGGTGGATCTGAGCCTGGCTACTGGCTTGACTTCTTGGATACAGACGGCTATGGATCATCTTAAGGAGTGGGCGGGTGTAGGCTCTTTGGCGATACTAATGTTGCTAGCCTCTCTGGTTTGCCTATGGTGCATCTACAAAATGAGAGCCACACAAAAGCGTAACGCAGCCATGATTATACAAGCCCTTGTCGCCATTGAGGCGGGCCAGTCCCCTCAGGCATGGCTTGCTGCCGTGAAATAAATCTTCACTAAGCATAGTCCCTGCCCACTGAGGTATTCGTTCCACGGATATTAGGGTCTGGTAAGTCAGTGACGGAGTTGACGGGTAAGTCTCGGCCACCTAAGACAGGGCAGTCCCGAGTGGGGAGGCTGACCCAGAGACGGGTAAGAGTTTGAGCACCGCCCTCCTACAGGCTCAGGCCCACCGTGAGATCCCCAGATAGGGGGATTACGAAACCTTCCCAGGGACTTCTACCAAGTTTAGAAAAAATAAAAAAAAAAGGAGGAACTGTAGAGAGCTGCGAAGTGCCGCGCCTTAAAGATGGCGCTGGTCTCCGCCTTCCACCAGCCCGACGGTGAGCGCTCTCGGTGGTAAACAAGTCCATATTTGGCTAAGACTGCTGATCTGGCTTGCTTCTGCATACGTGGGCCTCTAAGATAGCACTACGTGGCTTTACTTGACTGGCTGTCTAATTAGTATTTAGCCTGTGGGTTGGGTCTGCCCCACTATTCGGAAGACTGTTTTCAAGGGACCTGAATAAACTGCTTGAGAAGAGCTTTTGCGAGTTGCGTCGTTCTTGCCGGTCGAGAGGGACGCGACAGAATGCCATTGCCATTTTGGTGGGGCTATGTTCAATCTGTACTCACTTTTGGTAACAGCCATTTTAACAGTATTAATTATGCCAATCCATGAGTGTGGGAAGCCTTGCTGTCTGCTGTGTCATTTCCAATTTCTTTCTTCAATACCTTCCAGTTTTCATTTGGAAGATTTTCACCCTTTTATTAGGGTTATTCCTAGGTTTTTCTTTTAAGCTATTTAAGTAGCACCTTCCCCTGAAATAATTGGTTCTCAGTTTGTGGGTTGTGACCCCTTGAGAGATTGAGTGACTCTTTCCCAGGGGTTGCCTAAGAACATCAGAAAACAGATATTTACATTATGATTTATAACACCAGCAAAATTACAGATATGGAGTACCAACAAGATAATTTTATGGTTGGGGGTTTGAGGAACTGAATTAAAGTGTTGTAACATTAGGAAGGTTGAAAACTGCTGCCATAAATGCTCTCTCTGAAGGTTTTGTATCGTCATATAGGACAGCTATGGATCTTTGTAGGAAAGTTTTGTATTTTACCACTTTGCTGAAAATGATGATCATTTTGTGTTTGGGGAATTTGTTTGTGTGTGTTTCTTGTGTTTTTTTTCTTCATTAAAAAAAATTCTCTTGGGACTGGAGAGATGGCTTAGCAGTTAAGAGCACTGGCTGATCTTCCAAAGGACCCAGGTTCAAATCCTAGCACCCACATGGTAGTTCAAAAGTGTGTAATGGCCGGGTGTGGTGGCACATGCCTTTAACTCCAGCACTCCGGAGGCAGAGGCAGGTGGGCAGATCTCTGTGAGTTCAAGGCCAGCCTGGTCTACAAAGTGAGTCCAGGACAGCCAGAGCTTGTTACACAGAGAAACCCTGTCTCAGAAAAAAAATTCTGTTTTTTGTTTGTTTATTTCCCTGTTTTCTAAAGAAAGAAAGGGCATGGAGTTGAGGTTGAGGGAGGTGGGGAGGATCTTTGAGAAGTTGAGAGAGGAGAAACTGATCAAAATATAATGCATAAATTTTGTTTAATAAAAAAAAAAATGCCAGGCGTGGTGGTGCACACCTTTAATTCCAGCACTTGGGAGGCAGAGGCAGGGGGATCTGAGTTGGAGGCCAGCCTGGAATATATGACACCTTGTATATGAACTGAATAAATAAATGAACAAGAAATCAGAAAGATCTCAAATCACCCAAAGTAACACTTTGAAGTCTTAGAAAATAAGAGCAAACCTAACCCAAAAGCACTAGATGGCAAAAGAGGAGGAACTTAATAAAATGGAGAACAAAACATATGTTCAGTCGAATGAAGACCTTAAAGACACCACCAGAAAACGCTTAGAATTGATCATTTTTCTCTTTTTTTCTTTTGGTTTTTTGAGGCAGGGTTTCTCTGTGTAAACAGAGCCCTGGCTGTCCTGGCTCAGTTTGCTATGCATATGAGGATGTGAGATCCTGGTCTACGCCACTGCCCAGTGACTGTATTGGATCAATGTTTGGCATTTGCTGGAGTAATCTTTATCTTACAGCGTCCGTTACCTATCAGAGGCCTCTGCTGGCCACATTTAAGTTTGCAGTCCAGGAACTGAGCAGGTTTTCTTACCCTCCTTAAATGGAACCCCAGGGGATATAATGTTTAGCTTTGGGGGGTGTGTGTCTTCCCAAGGTCCCTGGGAGTGTGTGAAGCTACTAGAGAGAGGACTGGGATCATTTCAGGCAAAGGACCTGTCTTCCTGCTTTCAAGAGTGCTTGGGTAGTAGTTCCCCGGCTAAAGGAATGCAGCTGCAGTGTATCAAGTACATTCTTGGAGCTTAAGCAATTCGCCAGCAGTTGAGAGGTGGGTGGCTCCAGAGGCTGATCCACCGGCTGGTCTAAGGCTCAGCACTACCTAACTCCAGGTGATTCTTAGCTGATGAGAGCACATCCTAGCCATCGAGGAGAGGGATAACTTTCCTGTGTATCCATCTGCCTGCCTGAGCTGAGTCTTCAGCTGCCTGTCTTTTGGCTTGTCAATGTCTGGACCTTCTGTTCTCCACAACTCCTTCTCTGATTTGTGGTTGTTCCTGAAATTGTAGGTCCCCAGAATAGCTCAGTTTTAAAGAAAATAAATACTTTTATTAATATCTTGATACTTTTATGCAAGGTATTTTGATCATATTCACACCCAACCCTTCCCCTTAACTTCTAAAAGATCCACCCCCCATCCCTGCTGCACATTAAAGTCATATTTTCTATTTTTTTTAAGTTTAGTAAAACACTGATTCCAACTGTCCTGTCCATATACTTCTGGACACTGAGGTCATCCACTGGAGTATGGTTAATCTACCAGGGTCCACGGCCTTAAAGAAACTGATTTTCCCTTCCCCAGAAGGTATTGACTGTTCATAGATTCTTAGCTAGTGTTGGGATCCTTCCCATCCCATGATAGAATGTTGAGTGTGCAGGCAACTACAGCTGCCTCAGTTCACAAGTGCAGAGGTCCTGTCTTGTCCAGAAGACCTCGCTTTTTCTCCAGTCATCCCAAACATCTGCCTCTTACAGTCTTTCCACTGCCTCTTCCGTGATGGCCCCTAAGCCTTAGGGAGGGTTGTTATAAAGATGCCCCACTTGTGTCTGAGTCCTTCACAGTCTTTTTATTCTCTGCTCTTTGACCGGTTGTGGGTTTCTGCATTAACCACCATTAACCGCACAGAGAGATTTCTATGATGGAATGTGCATCGATCTATGTGTAGAGAGACACAAATTTAGAGGACAGTTTCATACTACATCTGTTTAGCAAAATAATAGTATTAGTTTTACCCCTGAAGTCTGTGAGCTCCCCAACAAAGGGTTTTCTGTTTTGTTTTTTTGTCAGATTTTCAGTAGCAGGCATGTGTTTCCTCCTGTGGAGCAGGCCTTAAGCCCAATTGCAAAGTGGCTGGTTTTGCCCACAGCATTTATGCCACTATTGTGCCTTTATTAGTCAGTTCTCCAAGAACAGAACTTATAGAATAAATATGTATATATTAAAAAGGGATTTCTTTTTTTCATTACATGTGGTTTGGGTAGTACAGGAACGGCCGTCTCACTTTGGAGGACAAGACTACAATCGTTATTCAGTCCATAAGGCTAGATGTCTCAGCAGTAACGGTCTGATGCCGAAAGCTTGGAGGATTCCTGAGAAAATTCCTCACAGGAGTGACCATCTTAAATTTTAGTTGATTCCAGAGGCAATAAAAATGACAGCCATAATTGGCTACTACAGTGCCCATGGGCATATCATGCCATGCTGGTAGCTATTTAAGAAGCTTATGAAACAGGTTTCCGCTTGGCTTTCAAACATCCTTAGAAGTCATTTAGCTTTTCCTCAGCCTCCTCTGCCCTCCCTTCCCCTCACCATTCAAAACTCTCTCCCCATTATTTCCATTTTCTCCTTCATATTACCTGTTATATCCCTTCTCACTTCAGATCTTTCTTCTCTCTCTCCATCAATAGTCCCTTTATAGTTTTATGGATTTTATAGGTACTCAAAGTAAAACACACACTCACACAACCCTAAAGCTTCCACATTAAGACCCACATGTTACTGAGAACACATTTGTCGTTCTGTGTCTGCATTGGCTCACTCAGCATATTTTCCCACTTCCTCAGTTTACCTGCAAACTTCTCAATTTCATTTTTCTTTATGGCTGAAAAAACTCTATTCTATATAGGTACCACATTTCATTGCCATTCATCAATTCATGGGCCTCTAGGTTGTTTCCATGTCCCAGCTATTGTGAATAGAGCAGCTATAAACATGGACTCCTCTATAGCAGGAAATAGTCTTTTGGGTATATGCCCAGGAATGGCATAGTTGGGAACGAAGGTAGATCAGTTTCTAGTTTTCTGAGGAATTGCTACACTCATTCCCAGAGCAGTTAATCACAATTTTCACTCCCACCAACAATGCATGAGGAGTCTCCACTCCTCACAAACTCCTCAGCATGTTTGTTTTCCTTTTTTTTTGTTTTTTTTTGAAACAGGGTTTCCCTGTGTAACGGCCCTGGCTGGACTCACTTTGTAGACCAGGCAGGCCTCAAACTCACAAAGAGATCCGCCTGTCTCTGCCTCCCGAGTGCTGGGATTAAAGGCGTGTGCCACCACGCCCGGCTTGTTTTTTTGTTTTCTTAATCTTAGCTATTTTGACTGGGATAAAATATTTCAAAGTAATTTCAATTTGGATTTCTTTGGTAGTTATTTCAGCTGGGATAAAATATTTCAAACTAATTTTAATTTGGATTTCTCTGACAGTTAATGATGGGTAACTTTTTAAAAATGTTCATTACTTCAAGTTACATCTCCATCACAGTTCCCTCTCTCCACCCCTCCCAATCTCATCCTCCCATCCTTTCCCCCCTCTCCCACCTATCCTACTCCTCCAGAGTGGGGTGTCCCTACATATCAGCCCCCCTAAGCGCAGTAGTCATGAGGGTTAAGAGCTTCCTCTTGCACTGGGGGTCTACAAGGCAGCACCACTAGGGCAGAATGTCCCACTAACAGGTAACAAAGTCTTATGTTCCTGTTCCTTTTGGTGTGTTGGTTGTAGGATAGCTATCCTGTACTATATGGCTAAAATCCAATTATAAGTGAATAGATGCCATGTGCATCCTTCTGAGTCTGGGTTAGCTCACTCAGGATGAGCTTTTCTAGTTCTATCCATTTTGCTGCAAATTGCATGATTTCCTTGTATCTGATAGCTGAGTAGTAGTATTCCATTGTGTAGATGTACCAGTTTTTTTTTTTTAATCCACTCATTGGTTGAGGGACATCTGGGTTGTTCCCAGTTTCTAGCTATTACAAATAAGGCTGCTATGAACATAGATGAGGAGCGCAGTAGGCAGCACGTCAGTCTCATAATCTGAAGGATGGCTAACACTTTAAAAAACATTTCTTAGCCATTTGTACTTCTGAGAACTGTTTGGTTCATAGCCCACTTAACAATGGAGTTGTTTTACTGGTGTTTAGTTTTCTGAGTTCCTTGTATATTATAAACACTAATACTGTCAGATATTTCTGGCAAAGACTCTTCTTCATTCTGTAGAGTGCCTTGTCAGTTAACTAAGTTTTCTCTGCAGTACAGAGGCATTTGAGATTTGCAAACTTGCACTTGTTGACTGTTGGTCTTATTTCCGAGGCTCCCAAAGTCCTACTCAGAAAGTCCTTACCTGAGCCCACCCTGAGGGCAGGCACTCACTACTCTTTCTTCAGTTTCAGGTCTAACACTGAGACTTTTTTGATCCATTTGGAATTGGTTTGTGAAGGGTGAGAGAAAAAGATGAAGTTTCATTCTATACATAGGTAGCCCATTTTCCCAACACCATTGTTTAAAGTTGATGTCTTTTCTCAACACTGTATTTTTAGTATCTTTGCCAAAAACTGGGCAGTTGAGGTGCACAGACGTCTAGCTGGTCTTCTGTTCTTTTCCACTGATCAGTGGTTTGTGTGTGCCAGGATCATTCTGTTTGTACCACTGAGCATCTATAGTATAATTTGAAATCCAGGGTTGGTGATAACTCTAGTAGTTTAGTTTTCAGGAATATTTTGGCTATTTGAGGTCTTTTGTGATTCTATATAGACTTTAAGTTTCTTTTCTCAATTTCTATGAAAATTGTATTGGAATTCTGATTAGTATGGCATTGAATTTGTAGATTGTTTTGGCTGGATGGCTATTTCAATTATTATTCTTATCAATTCATGAGCATGGCTGGTATTTCCATCTTCTGTTATCGTCTTCAACTTATTTCTTCAGTGTCTTAAAGTTTTTATAGTAAAAGTCTTTCACTTCCTTGGTTAGACTAATTCCAAGATATTTTTGAGGCCATTGTGAATGAAGTTGTTTTCTTAGTGTGTTTGTTGTTGAATACATTTTATTAGCTGCAGGCGTTTTTTGGTGGTGTCTTCGGGGGGGGGTTATGTATAGAATCTTGAGAGCTTGTTTGGAGGTTCTAGCAGGGGAGCGCAGCTACCCTTGACCAATAACCAGTCCTCCTTTATTGTAGCCATCCAGATCAGCCTAATCAACCCTGGCAACCAATGGGGTGACAGATGTCGCAGCCAGATAGCCCTAACATCCATGTATAGAATCATATCACCTGCAAATAAGGATACTTTGACGTTTTCCTTTCCTACTTGTATCCCTTTTATCTCATTCTATTGTCTTATTGCTTGAGCTAAGACTTCAAGGTCTATTGTTGAACGGAATACAGACAGTGGACATCATTGTCTTGTTCTTAATTTTAATGGAAATAGTTCAAGTTTTTCTCCATTTACTATAATATTGAGTGTGGGCTTCTTCTATATTGCCATTGCCTTTATTGTGTTGAGATGTGTTCCTGATGTTTCTAGATTCTTCAGGACTTTTGTCATGAAAGGATATTGAATTCTGTCAAGGCCTTTTCTGCATCTAGTAAGATGATCATTTGGTTTCTGTCCTTGAATGTATTCATGTGGTGGATCACACTTACAGATTTATATATGTCGAACCACTTTTGCATCTCTAGGATTAGGTTGGCTTGATCACTTTCGATCTTTTTAAATCAGTTTGCAAGTCTTTTATTGAGAAAATTTGCATCTATGTTCATCTAGGAGATTGGCCTACAATTAATTTTTTGGGAGCAGGTTGGGAGGATCTTTGACTGGCTTGGGTATCAAGGTAAGATAGTTTTGCAAAAAAGAATTTCAAAAAGATCCTTCCTTTTCTACTTCACAGAATAATTTGAGGAGTATAATGTTTTCAGGTCTGGTATAATTAAGTATTGCCAAGGACACAAAATGAAGTCCACTTCGTGCTGTAAGATGGTCTGCTTTGGAAAGTAAGTTCAATACACATACAAGAATGATACAGAAATTCTACTCCAACAGAGAGTACGGCACACTTACAAGAGTGTGCAGTAATGCTCATGATACCACTTCTTGTAACAGCAAAAGAAAACAGTAAAAACTATAAACAACCACATGCTAACCAGCAATGTAACAAACAAACAAACAAAAAAAAACTCTGGAAGCACCATAAATATTATTAATAAAATCAGTATTATTGTATATTCATGAAATACTATTGAATAATAAAATGAATTAATTTGGGTATTACCATGGGTGAACTTTAATTTTGTCTGGTTTTGAATTCATGTTATTATTTTTAAAGTTCACCCATGGTAGAGATATACAGTTGGAAAGCCATGAAGAAAAACAAGTGACAAATTATCACAAAAATCACACTGGGACTGTGACAGAAAGTAAGGGTGTGTGAACTAGAATGGGCATAACAGGCGTCGTCACTGGTTCTGGACGACTGTGACTGCTATTGGCTTTATTGTTCTTTAATGTCCCAACTGCACACTGCACATCTTTTTGAATTTATGTTATTTTAAATTAGAAAGAAATTAATTTACCACATTTTCATTTGACTTTTGGTAACAATATACTTTATTGGTACCACTTAATGTAAAAAATACAGTAATACTTTTATTACTCAGCTTCCATCTTCAAATAAAAGCTAGTTTAAAAAAATAGGAGTTATAGTAAAAATCATTTGATTATCTCGAAACCAAGGTGAAACAACCTTTGTAAATCATCAAGTACCCTAATTTTAAAAGCCATGTTCACTGTGGGCAAAGGAGATGCTGGTTTCACTTATTCTGTAAAAAGCACCTTATACATCTTAAACACTAACCTCAGCACTACCCCAGCCAGAACCCTCAGCAGTTAGTTATTATTGAATTGGATTCACTTTAGCACCTAGAAATTTGGCATTTGTAACATTTGAGACAGTATAATTTACTAAACAAAAATAATGATTTTTTTCTGAGTTTTCATGGGTTATATACAAATAGTAGGCCCCTTTTAAAAGTCAAGGATTAAAAATATGCATGCCTTTTACTATAGCTCCAATTTCTGGATCTAGTAAATGGCCCAATGATAAAATATCCATGTGTGATAAATATTATAGTACATTTCTATCAGAATACAATTTCTTATTCATCTTATCTCATTAATATAATTTACACTTCAATTAAAATAACATTCAATCTATACATAATTTTTAAAGTACTTCATAATTCATATTTTTATCAGATTACTTTTTCTTCCCTTTTCTCAAATCAAGAGTAATCTTATTATATAACACATTAATTGTTTTTCTTTTTAAATGAAACTCTTTCAACTAAAAGTATAATACATATACAAACACAGTTGTGGCAAATATTAACATACTAGAAAATAAATATATATGTACCCATGCTAAGGAAGACAGTGCAAAACAAAAGCCATATAAAACAATGCTATAATGTTCATATCTTCTGTGCCTCTTCAGAAAGATTCTGAAGCTTCTGGCTTATAGAAAAATATGCTCCGAAACATAGCTATTTTCCTGAAGTCCAATATAATAAAATGTTCAAAACAATTCATTGCAACTTTGATTATGCATTTTGAACATATTTTATCTATAATAAAATCATAGATTCTACACTGTATCTACTGTATCCATTTGCTTAAAAAGATATTCAGAGGTAAAGCAACAAGAAGTTAAAGGGCTTTGATTTACGTCTTCATGATGGATTATAGATTGCAGATATGTCATTTAATTATTTTCTGTGAAAAAATATTCTATATGTGATCAACGCAAGCTCCAATTTAAAAACTGAAGGTGGCCAGGAATGGTGACACATGCCTTTAATCCTAGCACTCAGGAGGCAGAGACAGGAGGATCTCTGTGAGTTCAAGGTCAGCCTGATCTACAAAGAAAGTTCCAGGATAGCCAGGGCTACACAGAGAAACAGTCTCAGGAAAAACAAAAAACTGAAGCTGAATGACTGACTTAGTGGTCATCAGGTGGTATCCACCTGTACATATGACCAGCCAATGTTCTGTTCCCCGTAGGAATGTGCTGACCAACCCAATGTCAGCCTCCCACACACTCAGGACCAGTCAGAACACAGGCAGTAGGCAGAATCTAATTCAGACTATTTCGGGAACAAATATCAAATTTAGTTTTGTCAACTGTCTCATACTATAGTACTCCCACAAAGCAGGCTTTGCATCAAAACACCAGTGTTTTCTTCTCATATCAAATTGAACTACAAAAAAATTTCAGAAAGAACAGGAAAAATAAAAGTTTTTCTCTGGAAGAGGCACAGAATTTAGAACGGAATTAAGGCTGAATAAACAGTGCTGGTTTGTGGTTCGGACTCTGTCACCCAGCAGCCTCGCTGTTTGTTCTGTATGCCTGCTTGCGAAGATGCATCTCTATTTCTTCTCTGAAGACCATCATTCCCAGGTGGGAGTGAGACGCCTCGTTCATGGCCTTGGATTGGATGCACATCCGGTATTGCTCAGGGGTCAGCTCGTCTGCACAGTGCTTCTCGTGCCAGAGGTGGAAAAGACCCGGAACTGGAGTCCGAATCACAGTAAGGTCGCCGTGTAAGTACTTTCGGTAAAGATGAACATCTTCTCCACCCCAGCCTTTGACTTCCATGTCGAATCCACCTGCAGGCACAGAACTGACCCTGTACGTGTCTGACAGCCAGCGCATAAACAAGTATCTCAGGGTTAAATGCTCTGCCTCAAACGAGATGGCATGGGACAGCACACAGAGGACAACATAGTGGGGTAACTTCCTGGCTTGGAAGTCCCATTACAGCTGACATTTAGACTATGAGAGTTCAACATCAGTTGCTGAGAACATCACTCTCATGATAAATATTTATGAACACCAAGTTCTACAGAAAGAGAAGAAGGAAATATAAATCATACCCCCACCATTAATATTTTTTTCTATTCTTCAAGAAACAAGATTTTCTGGGATATAGAAAACTTTCAATAGGGGAAAACACAAGAAATGGACAAACTGGAGATGGAAATGTTAAGACTGGGTGCATAGACGGTGTTATATACTGTTCTCTGGGCCACACTACCACCATTTTCATGAGTTCAGCTGTGCTTGTCTGCAAAAGTAGACTTGCTGACTACTGACCTTTCCGTATAGTTCAGGGACCCTCTCTGTAGTATCCAGCCACATCTCTCTGTCAGGTGCAATTCTGTCCTACTTGTGGCCTCTGGGAGGGCTTAGAAGTACATAGTGTCAGAAGAACTACAGAGGGTGTACCATCCACTTGGCCATGGGGATTCTTTATCCATGTTGGGTGCAGACTTTCCCATGTGGCTGCTCTAAAATCACCTATGCTCCTGCCTATAACCCCCATGGTTCTGTAAATAAGCCCAATAAATTCATTGGAATGAACTGGTGGATTGTACCTTGGTTTATCCTTGGGATCTTTGGAGGAAGGGGAGACATTACTTACATCTTCCTCAGGGAAGGAATTTTAACAACACATGGTGTGAAGCCACAGGAATGAATTGGAATTACTGAAGGAGTTAGTTCAGAAGGAAAGTAAGGTTTAGGTTTAAATACTAGCATATGTCAGGTTTTAGAGGTCAAACATAGGCTGAGAAAAGTAAAGAGGCTGACACATGAACTCAGGTAAGGGAGAAAACTCTGGAAAATATGTCAAGATAGTAGTCAATTGAAGAAGGTAGAGGCAGGGTGACCATCTTAGGTCTGACGCCAGTCTGAGCTATAAGAACCTGTCTCAAAAAAACAAAAAACCAAGAAACCAAAGGCTGTGCATGGGGATGCAGCCAGGTCCAGTCCCTGGTACAATAAATGAGTGAGAAAGAGCATGGCAGGGGCGCAGCAGTGTAAGCATTATCATCATCTTATTAGCACAACTCTGATGGGACAGTGAGAGCAGAGGCTGACCCGTGTGAGTGACAATGAGATGTAGATACTTTTTAAATTGGGTTCAAGCTGAACAACTGACTTGTTAAAAACCAGGGAGAACAAAAAAGTATTTGAAGTTTTTTGAACAGTTAGAAAAAAGTCTTAAAAACAAAAATTCTTTAAGACGGAGACCTCCAAGTTATGTCTCCTTTCAAATTATGCTATATGATTTAATTTCACATTCACACCTGGGATCTCTATAAAGTCTAAACAGTCTATGTGTACTAAACTCTAAATGTGATACAGCTCTGCTTTATTCCTTATAAACATGAAAGAGCTGCTCAAATATTAAGAGTATAGATGCTTAAAGTAAACAAAGAGGGAACTAATAAGTGTGACATTTAAGAAGCATAGAAATCATTACTCAGTCCCAACAGATAAAAAGCTGAACAAACTGAAAAAAAAATTAACCATTTCTCTAACATCCTTCTTAGAAGTATGGCCACAGGGTGAAACCTGGAGAGACAGGTAGATACAAAGAACACTAGTTCCTGCAGAACTTGTGATTCAGAAGAAATATTTTCAGGAGCCAGTACAGGGACAGGAAAAGCAATAATTCCTGAATTACTGGAAATATGTGAGAGCTAGGGACTCCATGGAGGCCTACTCACAAGGGGCTTCATAGTAGGGAATTTTACCTCAAGTCACACCAGGCTCTCACAGTGAAGATAGAAAAAAGAATCCTCTAGATTTTTAAAACACCTCGTTTCTAGAAACAAGGTACAAGAGTGGGGTGGGAAACTATTCTGAAATATACTAGTGAATTCAGTTCTTTTTAAAAATACATTCATTTATTAATTCAAGTTACATCTCAATCACAGACCCCCCGTCCCACCCTCCCACCTATCTTATCTATCCTACTCCTCCGGTGTGGGGGCCCCCACATATCAGCCTCCCTGAGTTCATCAGTAACATGAGGGCTAAGAGCTTCCTCTCTGGGGCCAGACTTGGCAGCTCCACTAAGGCGAAGTGTCCCACTACAGGTAACAAAGTCCATGACTGAGACCACCCATTCCTACTTGTTAAGTGATCTGTATGAGGACCAAGTTGCCTATCTTCTATATTTGTATAGGGGGGTTTAGGTCAAGTCTAAGCTTTTTTTTTCTTATTTTGGTTAATATTTCCATTGCTGTAAACCTTTAGGGGCCTAGGTTAGTTGGTTCTGTTGATATTCATGTGCTGATCCTGACCCCTCCAGGCCTCTCTATTCTTTTTCCCTCTCTTACATATGGCTTCCAGAGCTCCACCTAATGTTTGACTGTGTGTCTCAGCATCTGCTTTGATCTGCTCTGGGTGAATTCAGTTCTTATAAGGGCTGACATCAGGAGAAATTGCTTAATCAGAACCTAATCTATTTGTTGTTGTTATAAGTCAGAGCCTGAAGTAAGGCAATAGCCAACTCCATCCTCCCTCTAGCTGCCCTGCCCAGGAAAAGCAAAGGGAAGACGGATTCATCACGTTGACAGTATAAGCCACATGTTTACTAAAACACCGAGACCTAAACAAACAAACAAACAAACAACAAAACTCCCAACAAGATACTACTTCACACACACTCTAAGAGCTGAAATTAAAAATAATAGTAACAGATGGCCCAGCGGTTAAGAGCACTGGCTGCTCTTCCACAGGTCCTGAGTTCAATTCCCAGCAACAAACATGGGGGCTCACAACCATCTATACTGGGATCTGATGCTCTCTTCTGGCATGCAGCTGTACATGCAGACAGAGCCCTGTTGCATAGAATACATACATAAATAAATCTTAAAAAAATAATAAAAACTACTGAGGATGTAGAAACATAGAACCATCTTGCACTGCTCGGAGAATGTAAATGGATAGAGCCCTTTGGAAAGTGCCACAGCAATTCCTGAAAAGGTCAAACATACTCCCTGATGTGTTATTTTTCTCCTTGCTGTGACTAATACACAGCATGAAGCAATTTAAGAACAGACTATTTTGGCTCACAGTTCGAGGGTACACCACAGTGGAAAGGCATGGCTACAGGAGTGTGAGGCTGTTAGTCACATTTTATTCATAGTCGTAAGTCAGAGAGTAGTGACTCTTGTGCTTAGCTTGCTTTGTTATACAGTTAAGGATAGCAGCCCATGGAATGGCATGGCTCAAATTTAGTGTGGGTCTTCCCATCTGAATTAATCCAATTTAGATAAGCCCTCACAACAGCTTTGTTTCCTTGTGATTTAAATCCTTTCAAGTTGATATTCAAGATGAACCATCAAACCATATAACCCAGCAACTCTACTATAGGAAAGAGAATGAAAAATTGATGTCTACATGAAAGTGTATACACAAATATTCAAATGTTCATAGCAGAAATTCTCACAGTAGCATAAAAACAGAACCCAGATATCTACCTACTGACAGAAAACATATTTTATAATCATACAGTGGAATGCTTTTTGTCTATAAAAAGGAATGAAGTACCTAATCCACGGCACATAGCTGAACCCTGAAAACATGCTGAATGAAAGAAACCAGTGATAAAAGACCACGGGTGTCCAACTGAGTGTGCAGTGCTCAGAAGAGGCAAGTCATTAGGAAGTAGATGAATGAGTTGGGGAGTGAGGGAGCTGAAGGGGAATGGAGAATAATTGCTGATGGGTGTAGGGAGTTAGATAAATTAAATTAAATTTAGAAAATATATAGGGGTTTCTGATACTGTCTCTTAATTCGGGGCATGATGATCATTATCAGCATGTGGACTAAAAACAGGAAACAAACAGGAGACTTAATAGACTGAAAAACAAGGTTGAAGTCAGGAAAAACAGGAAATACTCAATGGACTGAAAAACAGGGTTGTCAGAAAAACAGGAAAGACTTAATGGACTTAAAGAAACAAAGTATCTGGCCTGACATTGTTTTCAGCTCCTAAGTGGGCGGAGCCCAAATTAAGCTGAAACAGAGTTCCTCCTATTTAAGGACAGTGCATGGAGCCCAAAAGGAGAAGAGGCCCCTGATGCTAGAGAGCTCTGAGAGTCCTGCTGAAAAAAGTGCTGGCCATCATTTGATGTCCAGATCTCCCTGAGGCAGAAAGAAGCTGGTGAGCAAAGAAAGCCTGAGCAAGACACCAAAAGGCCAAGGACTAAACCCTGTGGCTCAGCTTTTGCCTAGAGGGGTTTGATTTGTCCGAACAGTGGCCTAAAGGAAACTGTGCCTGGCTTTAAGGACTCTGAGGTAGAGCGTCAGAATTGCTGATGTGAAGGGGCTGGGGTCTCCCAGAGAGAAGAAAGCATCAAGCCTTATTTAAGGTGAGACTGCAATAACCAACTTACCCTGACGAATCTACATCTGAGAGATCCAGAAAAAGGACTGCTAAGTGCGTTAAAGAATCTACAACAAAGACTGTGTTCCTGACGACTGAGGACCTGCCCCAGAGACTGTATCATTCTAAAAGGTTAGAAAAATAATTGTCAATAGGTTTAGTGGATAGGTTAAAGGGGTTTTAGGAATTTATAGGATTAATAGTTAAGAAACTGTTGGTATTTGTTATAAGTGAATATAATAATAAATAAATATTAAATAATAATTAAAAAGTTTGGTTATAGATGGGCATGCGGTTAAGGGCAATATAGTCTAAACTGATGAAACTATACAGCTCAGAGACTTGTACATTTCAAGTTGGTAAATTTTACATGGGATCTGTAAGTCAACATACTTACTACTCAAAACACTCACATTGTTCCAGTGTACAAAAATCTGTTTTTGAAAGAGTGAATGCTTACTAACTTAATATGCAAAAAAATTACGGAAATATTTGCTTTCCCATTATTCAAGTATTATAATGATAAGGAGACAAAGTGGAGGGACTTAAAAATAGCTAATTATAAAAATGAATTTAATATGAATTACAAGCATCACAAGGTATATCCTATGGCTTCTACTACATTATGGAAATGGAGAAACTAAAGAATCTGGAGTTACAGGATTCTTTACCAAACTTCTCTGTACCAGCATATTTTTATTTATCAACATCTACATTTATTGATACTTAACAAGTATCTATAAAATACCTAAATCCTATAGCCTAAAACCTATAATCTAAAATCTATAATTTGTCTAAGATAATCTTAATACCCAAAAACACTAATACCTATATAAAAACACTTAACACTGTTTTAAGTTTCTTAAAAGGATATTGATATTCTTAGCATAGGTCCGTGCAGATGGCTTGGTTTATGGCAGTCCCATCAGGTAGTATCTTTTAAGCTTAAAGTCTGTTGAGCCCTATTTTGCCAGTTTGTAAGGCCAGTTTCTTTTCACCATCAAATTATGGCCAGTTTATAAAGTCAGTCTGTTCCACCCAACTGAGGGCGGACTTTTCAGTCAGCTAAGATTTACCTCCGCAAGTCTCAAACTTCTCCAAGCAGCTTTCTAACTCTGATTGCCCCGATCAATTTTCTGGCACTCTGGGGCCTCAAGACAGATGCCTTTAAAAGATTCTCTCTCTGCAGGTTTATGCCATGCCTTTGCCTTGGCCTATAGCAATCTAAATTCTGTTAATGGCGCACTTTGTAGTGCTCTTCTTCAGTGTGTGTCCTCTCAGTCAGTGAGGGCAGGAGGAACAAGAGAGATGGCGTGGATCTCTGGCCTATAGATCTTCCCATCTCTTGATTCTCAGCAGAGAAGCCAAAGTTTCTTCTAGATCTCCCAGCATTCCCATTGCCGTGGTTACCATCATCTTCGAGGGTCTCCTGGTTTTTTAGTCATGTCCCTTCAACAGGGCGGTCCATGGTGCCCCATCCTGAGATCCTCAGCCAAGGGTCCATAGTCTCTCAAGATCTTCCTGTAGTCCCAATGCAGCCGCCTTAGCGGCTCTAATCAAAGCAGCCACAGCAGCGATTCATCAAAGTGGTCTAACCCCAGCTCCCCAAGCGTCAGTGCAGTCCCTGAGCAGCACGCTGCAAAAGCTTTAAGGGGCGTACTGCTAGAGGCTGTCAGCACAGTCTTTCCACCCCAGCCTGCGTGGCTGGAGCAGTCAAAATGGCGGCTTCTGGAGCGCCTGCTGCCTGAGTAGGGAGCTGCCTGACTCAGCCTAGAGCAGACTAGGGAGCTGTCCATGGTGACGACGTCTTTCCTGCCTCAGCCCTCTACCTCGAGAGCTGTCCACCAAGACAACTTTCCTGCCTTACCCTTCGGCTGTCAAGGAAGCTGCCCACAGAGGCAGCACCTCTTCTCCAGTCTTGGTCAGTTATCCCTCCTGCCGTGAACTCCCTTGGTAAGCTTGGCAACTTTGTAAACCCTCAGGGCAGGAAAAAGCGACCAGACCCCAGCCTGAGGAGCACCAGCAGCCCAGCCTTCCCTCATGCCACTGAGACCTCTCTTCCAAACTCTGTAACTGTCACAAAGGTCATCTTAACCCTTCAATAGGACTCATCCCAGATTATGCTAATTTAAAGTGAAAAACCTGGACAAAAGACCAACCAATCCTAGCACAGGAAAACCCACCAATCCCTGAGCTCTCCAAGCCCAGTACCTGAAAGTCCACCAATCCTCACTCTGGAAATATCTGCCCTAGAAAGCTCCGCCCCACCCAAGAAACTCTATATAAGCCCTGCACTTTCCTCAATTCAATGCTGCCCTCTCCCGGAACATGGGCTGCCACACCCTGGATTCATCCCTCCCCACCCTCCAATAAATCTCTCTTATGAGATTTGCTGTCTGCTGAGACTCCTTCATCGGGAAGAAGCAAAGAAGCCAAGAAGCAATGAAGAAGAAGAAGAGGAGGAGGAGGAGGAAGAGGAGAAGTGAAGAAGGAGCAGGGCTCTGGCTTCAATGCTCCACAGCTCAAGCTAGGGTTGGGGAAAGCCTCCCCTGTGAGCTGCAACGTCTCTGCTGAGGAGGCCTCCTCTCAGAGCTGTGTGGTTCCTGGGCTCCTGTGCCTCAGGATGTCCTTTCACTAGGACATTGTCCCACCTAAAAGAGCTGTGTCATTCCTGGGCTCATAAGTGCCAGGATATCTTCCTCAGAGCTATAACACTTTCACTGGGGATATCCTCTCCCCTCAGAGCTGTGTAGTTCCTGAGTCTCAGGATACCTTTCCATACTTGCAGGCCAAATGCTAACACTCCCAGCATTCCTGTTGTTTCTCATGGCAAATAATGTCATCTGCATGGCTTGCAAGGTTTCCTAGCAACAGGGGATATTGTCCGGCCACAACTGGCTCTATCCACATCAAAAAGTAAAGGGAAGCCAAGCTCCTCCCTATGTGCTGCCAGATGGTAATCTAAACTGTCTATTAATTTCATTAAAAAAGACCTAACTTCAACCATACTTCTCTTTACTTTTTTTTTTTTCAAGACAGGGTTTCTCTGTGTAGCCCTGGCTGTCCTGGAACTCACTCTGTAGACCAGGCTGGTCTCAACTCAGAGATCTGCCTGCCTCCACCTCCTGAATGCTGGGATCAAAGGCGTGTGCCAGTACTTTACTTTTTGTGAGTATGACTGAAACTGAGGGAGATTAAACCAGACCTTTTACCGATTCTTTGGGCTTAGTGATTCTCAGTTTCTAGCTCCCACTTCAGAGATGCCCCTCCCTTTCGTCTTAATACTGGGATTCTGCATAGACTGAAACAGATAACTAAAAATGGTTCATCTCTAAATGAAAAAGGGAAAGCCTTTAACTAGATACTCCAAGATGACTCATGGCTGTAGCACCTACTGACACAACAGTGAAGCTCTAGAGAGTTCTGGAAGAGGGTCCAAACAACTGCAAGCACAGAAACTTCCAGTCAAATGCTTCCTGGAAATGGTGGGGTTTTGTTTGTTTTTATAGAAACTACTAAATTTAGTTTTTACTTTTATAACTTCATTTTTACAATCTAAGACAGTTACTGAACTCTGCTTTACCTTTCATATTTCTAAAATAAACCCTTACAATTTAACTGAAAGTACTCAAGTCTTATACCTTTTAAGAAAATGCCATAAGGCCTAGAATAAAGCCATCACATTCTATCCTTAGATGAAATGCATACCTACCAACGGTCAGGAAATCTGATTGATACTGACAAGTCATCCCAAAGCCAAAGTCTCTCCAAAATCCAGAATCCTTTTTATGAACCTTTTGATAAACAAGAGAAAACTCAATTTAATCTCTAATAACTACAAGTTTTAATCAATAATTAAACAACTATTTTACAAAAAACATTTTTCCTGTCATTTATGTGACTGACAAAGGATCATAAGTACTTATGCTATTAAATCCTTACAAAACAAACCAATATCCTAGTCTGCAGGAGCACAGGATTTTTTTTTAACACTATTTATTTCTTCAAGTTACATCACAATTATATTCCCCTCTCTCCTCCCCTCCCGGTCCCACCCTCTTACCCTCTTCCCCCTCACCCTCTTATCTGCTTTGATTTTTTTTTTTTAATTTAAGGTGTATCTTTTTTCTCCCCAACAGCTCCCCCTTTTAGTCCAATAAAAGGCTCTTTTTCTTATAACAATACAATACAAAACAATGAGAATAATTAGGCCACAATTCTTAAAATTGTAAGGTGTAACATACATTCTCAATGTCTAGTCCATACGTATTTGGCAACTGATATTAATATTCTATTATCTCTCTATCTCAATGAGTTTAAAGTTCTATACCTAACTCAGTTTCCATCCTAACTTGCATTACCAACTTAAAAACATATTCTTAGACCTAGAACATCCTTTTAATTCCTAAACAACTTAAAATTTAACTGTGAGACTGTAACTATCTAGTCTTCAACCACATCAGAGACCTGAGAAGGATAAATATATCTGAATAAACAGGAACAGAGCACATGATTTTTATCACTTGCAATTTAACTACAATCAAGGCCTGTCGAGGGTTCAAGCCTAGGTTACTAAGAACAGAAGAACACAGTCTTGACTCCAGTGGACTTATGACAGGAGGACATGAGTTAAATGTGTACACACCATAGTGTGCCATGATCACCTCCACACACACCTTATCTGGCTGTTTATCAGCACCCATTTCCCCAGCTTCCTCATTATAGTTTTCTTCTAGTAATTATTTGGCCCCATGGAGCTGGTAAACTTTTAGGAAACTCTAGTCACCTATCCCTTCTCAACGGGCTATGGATACTTTGCAGCCATGAGATATTTCACTAAGGAAACTCTATCACCTATCCCTTCTCATCAGGCTATGGATACTTTGCAGCCGTGAGATATTTCACCTCACTTAGTGTAAGTTGTTTGCTAATAGGTATTAAGACAGAATTCAAACCAACAAGCTAAAAAGGGAGGGTTGTTGGGCACATTAGAAGCCAAAGATCCTCTTGCTCTCATGAGAGAGTTTGTAGAAAACAACAACTTATTCTGTTTATGTGGCATAAGCAAGGGGTCAACAAACTACAGCTCTGGTCTAACTTTGGCCTGTCCCTGCTTTGTAAATAATTTTATTATGACAAAGATATATGGGAGCTCCCATAACACAGGGGAGAGAGCTGCGTAGTTACAACTGGACCATTTGGCCAGTAAGGTCTAAACTATCTTCCATAGGCTCTTTATAGAGAGTTTGCCAACTGGTAAAGGGTCATATAGAAGCATGGAACTACCAAAATTTTTCTACTATGAGGAAAACCAATGTTAAAATAAAGTTCTTGCTGTGGAAGTCCAAGTACAGAAACACAAAATCAGGGATTTGTAGGAAAACAGCAAACCAATACATACATATTCATTTCAAAAAGGTGGTACCACATTCCAAGACAGGGTAAAGCATGAGAGGAAAAGTCCATTCTGTGTCATAGTTTCTTAAATAACACTTCTTTAAGGAGGTAAAACTTTGAGCAGGGGCTGAATGAAATGAGAGGAGAAGCAATGCAAATACACAAAGGCACCACTGCAAGTCAGGGGAGCAGCATCCCACAGTGCTGTTCAACAAAGAAGGGTGGCTGTGGCAAAGAGCACAGTAAGTGAGGCCCTGGGGTGATTCAGAAGAGGTAAATGTTGGGACTAGAGTGACGAAGAATGAATGGCTCAAGGAGCCCGTGTAAAGGGGGATGGACGAGCTCTAGTTAGCACAACAGGACAGCCTGGTCCAGGAAGATGTTCTTATCATCACTCCATCGGGCAGTTCTTCTACTGGGAATGGACAGAGGCTGGGGCAGTGAATGACAGAGCCCCCTTCTCTGGGCTCTGGCTTTTTATCCTTCTCAAGTTTCTAAGCCACGCCCCTGCTAGCTCTCTGTGTCTTAAGCAGCCTCACACCTGGGATTAACAAAAACATTCTCATAATTGATTATTTTAATGAACTCATACCACAAAAGACCACCCTGTGTACCTGCTCATATGGTTTGCATTTTATCCCAACAGTAGTAGAGCTTCTCAGAAGAACTGGCGGGTAATGCAATTTTTTTTTTAAATTGCTTGCACTAGTAAAGAGAGTAGGTTAGAAAAGGCCAGAAGGGAGGCTGGTTATGAAGCAACATTATAAGTAAGGATGTAAAGATGGTGGTGTAGACACAACAAAGACAATGGATGGAAGTGAACAAGATTTAGGGATCGACATTAAGTCAGACTGACTGAATGGGTGGGAGTGAGAACTGACACCAGATGACACCAGGCTGCTGTCATTAGCAGGGTCGGTGATGTGCCATCCCCCAGATGGAACCCAGGAGAAGGGCTGGCCCAAGGAAGCACAATGTGGAGCTGGGCTCAAGCCACTTCAGAAGGAGTCACTTGTGAACACAGATAACAGGAAGATGGAGCTTTTCAGAGAATACAAATTGGAACAAGACTGTCCAGTCTGAAAATGTTGCTGTACAAAATAGGAGAAAAGATCAGAAAACAATGAACCAGGCAGCCCAGAGGACTTTGCTTGGATGGGAATTGACAAAGACAAATTTCCTATTTCCATTTTCTTTAAGTGGGCATGTTTTCCCCCTCTAAAATATAAAGCTCCCTTACAGCAGGACTTTCACAGAGTCTGATCATTCCTATGGTATAATTAGAACACAGATGAATGCCAGGTATATGATTAGCTTTCAATTTATATGCTGCGTGAATAAATTAGTGAATTTATATAAACACAGCTTTATTAAAAGATTTCAATATTCTTTTTTTTTTTTGAAATGGTGCTAGAGATTGAACCCAAGGTCTCACGGTAATAGCTGAGGCTAGAATACAATTTCTTATGTAGCCCAGGCTGACCTAGAACTTGAGATCCTCTTGTCTCAGCCTATCAAGTGCTGAAATTACAGGCATGTATCACCATACCTGGCTTAAAATCTAATATTCCTATCTCTTTAGTAAAAAACAACAGTACAGAATGTAGGTGTTGTTTTTATTTCCTCAGATGAGGGAGTGAGATGAGAGCCATACCCAAGCTTTAGGAATACATGCCTTGGGCTAAGTCCAGAGTGTTTCTATCAAACTATCCCTAGGCCTAGGCCTGGAAATTTATAGACTTCATACAATTTAATCTTCTGCAAGCCCAGAACTTGAAGGCTTTAGCTTCCAGCCTCTGGGCCTAGAGTGTTTTCAGCCTCTGAGACTTCTTGCTGAATAAGCTAACACTTTCTAGTTCTGTCTGAACTCTGGATGGCTGGTTCAACTCAGCTGTTCTGGCCTAAACTCCTCTCCAAGCTGACTGATTCAAACTGGTTTCTCTCCGCTTCTCAATGAATTGCTCTGCTCAGAAAACTGCCTCTGAACTCCACAAACTGAACTGCATGAATTCAACTGTATTCAACTGAAGTGCACCGAACTTCAGTGAACTGTACTGCATTCTTGAACTCTACCGCACTGTCTCCATGAATTCTCTTGTTATCTTTTGTGCTGTTCTTAAGTAGCTTCTCTTTCCTGTCTGTTGTCATGAGAGTTAGACATATCCTATCTCTGATTCATTCTGTCAAATCTTTCTCTGATTTGTCGCTTTGTCCCTCAATTAGTCATCATTGTTTTGGATTAAAGGTGTATACTAAAGGCATGTCTATATTCCAGCCAGAGGGATTAAAAGTGTATACTAAGGGTGTGTTTGTAGTCCAGCTGGATCACCCAGACCTAGGTGTTTGGACGTGATCCCTTGCCAGAGTGAGTAAGGTTCTTCTACAGCAGAGTGCTAGAGAAAGCAAACTACTCATCTTAGCATCTCTATCCCACCCCAACTATGGTTCTATATATACTATCACCATGAATGGAATACAATACTATGTTCTTAAATTTTAGCTTCTACAAAAATTCTTCAAATGTTATCAGTCTAGAGAAAAGGATTAATTAGTTCTGTTAGATCTTTAAAGCTATTTGGATTTCAAAACTTTCCACTAATCCCAGATGTTAATACTTACTGCATTGCTTTATTGCTACATGAACCAGTAGCCTAACCATAACCTAAATATGCAGCCCCCGAGTCCCATCCAAAGGAATGCCAGGTTCACAAAATCAACCAGCAACATGGAACCCTCCTTGACTGTATATGGTAACATCCACCATGGCTATAGTTAAGCTCTGACCTTTCCTATTTTCCTCAGTTTCTACATCTGTTCCAACAAGTTATCAGATCTGTGTCCAATTATATCTAAACATTCTGTGCAGTTACCTTTTGCCCAGCTACAATCACGCCCCCACTTCCATCTGTTGCTAAAGCCCTTCTGACTGCTTCCTGCCAGAGTCACACAGTCTTTCTTCTCTCTAAACACTAGCACAGGCAGCATACAATGCAAATACCTTCTATGGGTCCCACACATTCTATGTGATCTAACCCAGCATTATGTCCCAACCTGAGGAGACTCAGCCACTGCTTAGCTGCTTCCTTCTAGTCATGCCATGACTGTCAACAGTGTCATCTCTGAAATGTCCTTGTGACTGAACATAGCACAGAAAATACCTCATCAGTTTTTACAACTTGGTTTGCTTTGTTGTTATTATCTGACTTTATTTTTGCCTTCTTCCAGAATAAAGGTCCTCGTGAGCAAGGTAGGGTTATAGTGCTGAGGTTTCCAGTGAAATACAGCGCTTGGCACAGAACAGACCTCGGTAGTGGATGAATTAATATAATAGAGGCTGTCTGTTCTGTGCCTTAGAGTAACCATGGAGCATACTGCCTGTCACATTGTCAGTTCACCAGATACAACAGCAGTGCAGCTGTGTTCTCAGCTGTCAAAAGGAGTCATGAAAGCAGCTATCACAAAGGTTGTCAGGAGAATTAAATGACTTAACACGCAGGCCTAATGGAACAGTTCCATTCATACAGTAAAGGGCACATAAACATGAGCTGTTATTATAATGTCATCTATCTGGGCACAGTGGTACACACTTGTGATGCCTAGTACTTGGAAGACTGAGGCTTAAGTCTGAAGCCAGCTTGGGGTTAGACAGTAAGGTCAGGGCCAGCCCTGGGCTATCTAGTAAGACATTGTCTCAAAAATAAAGGAAGGAAGGGAGGAAGGGAAGGGGGGAGGGAGGAAAAAAATCCAATACTACAACAACAACAAGTCATCTGGAAATATACCCAGACGTCCATTTTCCTCTATATTTACACTTTGTTATTTACTTTATTTACATTTCACGCCTTCCTCTTGGTATATAACACCCACTACATTAAGTACTAGTAAATTTCTTACTAGAGTTTTCCTTCTGTTTCATGTTATCAGTTCATGCATATTGCTATTATAGGCTCTGGTCATCTTCTTAGCAGAGACCCCAGAAGTAGATATTACTGACAATGGAGATGAATCTGTTTAACCCTGAACCCAGAAAGCTAGCCTACATTCCCACTAGGCTCACTTGCATGGCTGTGACTTTTAAAAGAAGGAATTTCACAAAGCTCTTTTATTCCTACCTAGTAAAGTTAACTAATTAATTTGTGAATTATTGTCAACTTTTAAACTAATTTTTCTATTTTGTGTAGTTACTGCTTATTTTTATTATCACTTTAAATATTAAATAGATCAAGTGATTTGGTATATCTGATTAAGGTAGATATGAGTGATCAATTTGCTGCTTTGGTCCTATTTGTATATATATCCCTAAACAACACTGGTTTACACATAGGGTAAAGGGAACATACTGTGCTAACCCTGAGAAACCACGTGATTAAAGCACAGGAACACTACGTACTAGTGTATGTTTTTTAACATCTCTGTGAACCATGTTATTTCAAACAGTAAGCTTATTTAACATTTTCAAAAAAAGCTAATTTAAGTATAGCTTAGGTGATACCTATAGGCCTGGATGCATGGTGCTTGCCTTTCATTACGTTCTACATCATTTCCTACAGCATAATATTCCTTGACAGTTATTCTTTAATTTCTAGTTAGTGGAGTTTAAAAATTAATATTAGCTTTGGTATTACTAAAAAACGTTGGCAGAAATCTGGCTGTATAATGACCACGTTCTGGAACATAAGGTTCTCCTTGTATTGAATGCTTTCCTCTGTCACAGTCACTTAATTCTACAATAATAGAAATGAAAGCCTCTGCTGGGAGTGGAAATGCAAAAGAGGCTAACTTTTTATATTGAAACTTCATTTCTACTAGTACAACAAACATAAAGGAAACTAGACAAAATCACTGAGCCTTTCATAGCCAAAGAGATAAAGTCTCACCAGCTGCTGCTCCACTGGGGGTGGCACATCCTGGTTGGCATAAACAATGGCAGGATTGTAAAGACTGAACACCACAGGATAAAACACCTTTTTACCTGTAAATAAAAGCATGTTTATCTCACTCAAATGAAGGGCTAATTTTTATTACTTATCATTTTATCATTGTGATAATTTTACCAATACTCAAGTTACAGAATATCACTGTTCATTTGATAACACATTACAGGTCAAACTGAAACTGGAGCTTCAAAATAACAGGAGAGAAGAGAAACCTATGTGGAGGGACATAATTGTTCCCTCAGTTACTAGGTGAGCCATTTCATTACTGTTCATTTTCACCTAGGCAGCAGCAAGAGACGTAAATTAACCTGACAAGCACCAAGAAACTCAGACATTTCTGTTATTACTCTCCAAACAGTCATTAAAGACACAATATTGTGCAATGCATACATATGTAAAAAATAATTCTTTGTGCTCCAACTTCATTCTGTCCCCCACATCCTTCTTTCTCTATGTTCCAGCTTCTCCCATAGTTCTGCTCCATTCCCTGCCCTAAACTCCCTTCTCCTTTACCTTAAGAAACTTTACACCAGAAAAACAAAACACCCAGAAACAAACAAACAAACAAACAAACAAACAAACAAACCCAACTGCAGACAGATTTAAACCAAGATTTGGGAAAGTTGAGGAGAACTTGTCATTCAAACGGATGGCATTCAAGGGCCTTACCGGTCATCTAGGTCATTTCCCCTCAGTAGAGGAACCCTTGCTATGATTGGCTTCCACCAGGTATGAGTACTCAGTATTGGTCAAGGAACCTGTTACATGTCAGCCTCCTTATTTTTTTATACTTATAAATTTATAAATTTGTTTTGTATTTACAATGGAAAGCAATGTACCACAAGTCACTTTAGAACCCAGCATAACTATCTTACGAAAAACTCCACCCAGCAGTGAGTCATGGGACCCTGTTGCTTGTTAGTGGAACACCTTATCCTAACTGGGCTGCCATATCAAGCCCTAGTATAAGAGGAAGCTCTTAGCCTTCATGAGATTAATGAACTGAGGGGGTTTGTTATGTGGGGGCTCCCCTCATCCAAGGAGAAGGAGAGGATGGAGACAAGGAAGAGGGAGGGAGGGAGGGAAGGGAGAAAGGAGGGGACTTTGATCGAGATGTAACTTGAGAAAAAATAATAAAAATGCATAATCTGGAGACCAAACACTACTTGTATATAGACCTCTGCCTGCCTGTGTAAGGTGCATGCTGAGTACATGCATGTAGACACAGTATCTTCCTGAGACTAAGAACTTCTTTCCTCCCTATACCACCTGCGTGACTCTTCCTGCCCTGAGCTGTTTCCTCATCATCGATTTCCAGACCTGCCTTCTTTTGTGTCGCCTTCCTCCCCATGCATGCACACCCACTGTAGAGTTTACAAATGCTGGGCAAGCACACTACCACCGACATCACCCCAACCCTCTGCATTCCCTTACATCTCCAAAAAGAACTACTGGAATCTGACCCCAAGAAACAAATATTTGAAATCAGAGGGTTAAAGTTTCAATTTACTACTCATTGTTTCAATTAAATTATGCCTAATATAACTTTTAAAATCATCCTAAGATTTAATAAAAAGTTATTTTCCCTCAAATTAATATGACTCAACATTGGACCACATGTCACACTCAGCTCATGTAAAACAGTGTTTTACGCACCTGGCTCAGCATTTAACCGGCAGCTGTTAAGGAATTCAGCTGAGAAATATATATCAACATCACAGAAAAACATCAAGACCTCTCCCTTGTCCCAAGCTCGGGCACCCACATTTAGTCCTCGTCCACGATTAAATTCTTCATTCAATGAGACCAAGGTGTAATTGTGAAAATTAGACTCACTATAAGGAAAGCAAATACAAGAGCTGATAAGTCCCATTTAAAGTTTGATAACATTTTTTCTTCAACAGAACTTAAAACATATATTTTATATTTAAAATAACTTATTATGTTGGTTATATATTCAGACAGAGAAAAGAAATCTGTAGCTCCATGTATTTGTTCATTATCAGGAACACTTATTCACCAAATACCCAAATCGGAAGCAACATGCTAATGGTACGAATTTTAAAAGGGGCATTGCCTTTTGGAGATCTTAAAAATGCACTGTGGAAGAGACATAGCTACATGAAAAAACAGCCATAGTTTCTGGCAATTAATAATGCATTCTATACAATGACACACCCAAAGTGCTATTCTAGCCTCTTTCAGATCCTCACACAAATGTTCCTTTGTCAGAGGGCTCCTCCCTGATGCCACATGGGAAGTAGGCTCTCTAGTCTCTATCTGCTTTTCTTCAGCTGTTTCCCTTAGTATCATGGGACATGTTTATTTGGGTATCTCAGCACTCCATCAAGATAGATTTTGTACTCATTACTATGATATTACATTGGCCCTCACAGAGGAGTAGTTCAGTAAGTATTGGCTGAATGAATGAACAAACAGTGGTTCTGGGAAGAGACTGCTTGTGCCTACAGGAGCTGAATGTCAGATGGGAAACTTGAATGAGAACTTGAATGACACCTTGGTAGACTTCCACAGTCAGTGGCAAATAGAAAGGTCATTTCAAATAATTCTCAGAAGCAAAGAGGTAAGTAAGAAAGTACAAAACATTTTAGAGGAAGTAGATGGGTCAGATTAAGCATACAGGAACAATGAGGAGAGGGCCACACCAACGAACCTAAAAAGAGGAAGAATGGGAGGAAAGCTAGACTGAGCAGCACCATGCACCCCAAGTCAAATGACAGTGTTAGCACCTTAAAAGGAAGGAGGAGTCAGCATGGCTTTCAGTAAGACAGTGGTTCTTACAGTGAAGACCTCAAACTTCTTGGCAAGACATCTGATGGCAAGTTCTAGAGCTACCTTCAGAGTCGCTGACTCAGAATCAAGGGGTAGAGTCAGCCTTCAGGCACTACATGCTGCTGGCTTTAACGCTACAAGAGCACTAGACTTGTGAGGAAGCATGTGACAAAGCCTGCTTTTACAATAGTATAGCATGGTAATGCAAAGAAAGAAGCAAAGACTCATACAATGCACGGAGTGACTCCAAATGCTCTGGGTACCCAGACTCTCCTCTCCATCTTATGGAATATAAACCTCTCACTTCTTTTTGAGAAATTGCCCAATGCCAGCCTTGAAGCCCTGATCACAAAATATCCTTCATCTATCCACCCAGTAGCAGTAATTTCCTAGGCTAAGGACTAGGTTCATATGTGGCCAATTGTGAAGCCTCCATCCCACTCAGCCATAATGACTGAGTAGCTCAAGTGGGTAAAATGTCCTTTTCGGGATTTTCTCTACCGAAGCTCTCTGATGACAAAGCTCAGAAGACTTGAGCCCAGAGTCAACAACAGCCCATATCCCTCACCATGTGGAAGCCAGTCTACAGCAGGAGAATGAAGTCAGTATGCAGCAAAGACACAAGACCACAGAAAATCTTCATGGTATTCATGTGTCTGTTTCCAGTCCTTCAGGCTCCAAAGTTATTTTTGTTATTTTCTTCTCTAAACTTATATGCATTGTCATTTCTGGGAAGTATCCAAGATTCTTTAATACTGCTTATATTCTCCTTAAGCAGGCTCAAGGTCTCTAACATTTAGAAGAATCTTGACAACACAGGCAGGTGACTTCAGTAATACACCAAGGTTAATGACTGGTCCTTGGTAGCTGAGTAAAAAGCAGTAAGAGGGAAGTGGGGCATGAAGGGAAGTGAGAACTGGGGATAGGTGGTGGTGGCAGCAGCAAGGAAGGGACAGAGAAAAGGTCCCAAATAGAAAGTAACTCACCAGAGATGTTAGAAGCAAAGAGTAAAAGAAGTCTGGCTCTCAGATATTAGGCCCCGGGGCTATAAAATGGTCTGATGTGAGCTGAAAGAGGGCCACTATGGTGTGAAAGGGGAAGATGGAGAGCCATTTTTATGTCTATCAAGGCTGTAACAGTCCCTGCAGGACAGGGATAGGGATTTACCCTCTCAGGTATGTCCAGTCTTCCAACTGCCTGAGTTGGAATCCCAAGCAGCATGTCTGGAACACAGTAGATGGGACTCAACAGATGTTAGCTGAATAATTCAAGAAAAATGGCTGCTAACAACCAGCAGAAAGATAAAAAAGCCATGAAAGTTACACAGTTTATGTATAGTAGCAACAGACAACCAACCTAACAGTGCACAGAATATTTACATTAAAAATTACATGCATAAGAACATTTTTAAAGAAGGAGGGTTAAGCTATCAAACGTTAAATAGCCATCAAAGAGGGTATTAGAGCAAAAGGCTGAGTTTGGCAATTAACTCTTACATATGGGCCCATGATCTGGAGAGGAAAATTTCATTTTAAAGAGTGAAAAATTATTAAGGAATTACTAATTCAATCACTCAAATCTTTGAACACTTACTATGTGCCAGGTATGGTTACTTAGTTGCAGAACTACTTTTCCATTAAGTTGTAGAACAGAAACAAAATAGTTATTTATTGTGTACTGCAGAATATGGCGGGGGTTGTAGATATAGGAAATATAAGCACCATTTCAGGAGAAAGCACAAACATGGGTATACAAGCAGGAAGAAAGGTGAGATGAGTTCAGATGGTATCAAAGCAGAGATTAGATTTAGAAAGGTGAACAGAACCTGCAAGAGTACAGTGGGCAAACAGATAGATCACAGAACGTCCTGATCATCCCAGACTGCCTGGTAAGCAATTAAGGAAAATGGGTTTGTAGAGTCACATGAAATGAAAAACTTACTATCATTACCACCCATCCACATATACATGCTCAGACAACTTTGTGTGTATGTGATGTATGTGTGTATATGTATGATGTGTATGCATGTATATGTGTGTCCACATTTGGGTGCATAAGTATGTGCATACATGTTAAATGTCAGAGAACAATCCTGGGTGTTTGAGACAGGATCTCTGTGTTGTCACTGAACTTCAGCTGGCCTGTGAACTTCTGGGGATCTCCTATCTCTGCCTCCCATCTTACCGTAAGAACACTGACTGGGATTACTAATGTATGCACCGTGCACAGCTCTCCGTGGGCTCCGAGGACGCGGGCACAGACGCACTTCACTGACTGAGCCATCTCCCTGCCCCTCAGACAGATTTTAGAACAGTAGTTATTTAGAGTTACTAACACTACACATGTGAAATTCCCATTCTTCTTATACACTTTAACATTTAGCACTAGGGACTTCATTATGTTTTGGCTCACCAACCTTGTGACAGATTCTAGGATAGACTTGACTTCAGATAGTCCTTCTTTCCCAAAATACACAACTGTGAGATGAATCCTCTTGTCTTGATGAATACAAACATCTCTAATAGAATTGAAAAATAAAAGTTTATTCAAGAAAACATACAAAGTATCACTCATTCAGAAATTATCATATGAAGTTTTGGCAAGAAAATGAATAAGACTATCAACATAGAATGAAGTCACATGTAGTATTAAACAAATATTAAAGTGATGATACTCAATGCGGAAGGTATTACAGTAAAGGCACAAAGTCTGTGTGTCAGTAAATACAACCCCTCCTCTGATGGCCATGGCTACTTTATAGGTATTTTTCAAAACATTTTTTTGAAACACAGAAGCAAATTAAAAACTATTCAAGGAAGTATGTCCAATCAGTTGAGAACCAAATAAACAAACAAATAAATAAGTGAATGAATGCATGTCTTAGATCGAGACTGTTTTCAAATGGAACAATTCAAAGTTAGCCAGTGCTGCTGGTACAGTAGTGATTACACCTGGGATATACCTGTCACCATGCTGAAGGTCACCTACTAAAGGGGATGAGGTAGCCTCTTAAACCAAACCCAACAAAGCCAATTTTTAAAAGTTGTGGGAAATCATATCTCATGGGAGCTATTTCAAACAAGCAAAACTCCATTGGAAGTATGACTTCTGAATATTCTACCACAGAACAGACTTGATTAACTTTAAAATATGAAAATAAAGATTAGATTCATAAAGAACTAAAACTAGTATTTTAAAACATGACAATTATTACACAGAAACAAAAAAGGGGGCATTTTCCTTAAATGGCTCTTCTAACACACTTTAACACTCAGCATTTAAAAATACAATTTGGTGGCAAAAAAGAAAGGCAGAAGTACTCTGCTTCCCAAGATGGAATGCTCTCCTGCTTTTAGTTGAATGTTTGCATTTTTAAGTTTATTTCAATCTTGAAATTCAAATTGCTTTCAAGACGTTTTATTGGGAGAGGGCAATGTTCTAGATTTCATTGAGGTGGTGGTTTGTGACTTTACATACTTGTCAAAAGTCATACAAACATGACTTAACCTTAAAATATCCTTTACACTATCTTTAAACTATATGGATTTTTACTTTAGACTATATGGATATATTTATCTTTAGACTTATATGCATTAGGCTTCAAGACAGTCAGCTTTTAAAAGCTCAGCTTATTGGGGTTAGAGAGATGCTCAGTGGTTAAGAATGCCATTTGCTCTAGCACAGGACCCGGATTTGGTTCCCAGTGCCTACATGGAGGTTCACAACCATCTATAACTCCAGTTCCAGGGACCTGATGCCTTCTTCTGGCCTCTATGGGCACTGTACACATGCGGTGCACATAGATACATCAAGGTAAACAAAACACTTATACACATAAATAAATCTTTTTAAAAGTTCAGCTTATTTTAAATTCAAACACAATTATAAAGTCATCAAATTGAGTTTTCAAGTAGTTGCCACCCTCAAATTTATTTCATAGTGCAAACTGTCAAGAAACACAATGCACCATTTGTTTTAAGAAAAATAAAAATCTAAAAACAATCCCTTAAAACCTATAAAATTATTCTATAATTCTAAGTAATCACACTTGGTGAATATAAATTAAGTAAATCTGCACAAAACAGGTTATTTAAAGAACTTAGCCAAATCTGCAACTTCCAAGTTACCTGAAGTTCTGCATAAACTGTGAAAATGCTTCAGTCCTTTCAGCAAGTGGCACAATGATATTAATAATTGATCTCGTAATGTCGAGCATCTCATTCTTCACTTTCATGAGTGGCCCAAAAGGGCGGAAGAGAGTCACATGCCTATACTCCATAAGGTCTGCTTTCTTAAAGAAGAGTTCATACTGTGTGCCTTTATCTCTTTCAGTGCGGTAATAGCCTAAAGGAAAGAGTTGGGAACAAAAACTAGTTCATGTCAAAATTTAAATTCACTAGGAATGCAGACTCCACTCAGGCAATGATCAAAAGTATTAAACCAGACTACAGGGATTTTATCTGTTTGTGAAAATGCCTACTCCTACATACAGCCAGAAACAGCTACTGTTTAGAAGAAAAAGTTTACAAAAGAAGCTTATTGCTCTGCTACATTATTCAATCCACAAAATAACATCCAATGGTAACTATTCCTTTTTACATACAATTTCTCCCCTAAATTCCAGACCTTATTGCCACAGTGCCAAACAAATTATTTCTGTAATATTAAATTCTGAGCCCAAGAGTCAAAATTTTTATTACTTGGTTCAACTCAACAAAAATGAATTAAGTATCTTCATGTTAGCCATTGACAAAACAGAGGCCATGTGGTCTCAGTTATGAGGAAGGGCCAGTCAAATGAGGAAGACAGAAAAGTAAATAGTAACAACATAATGTGTGATCTGTGTATGTATATGTATATATATACACATATATATTATATGTATTTATCTATCTATTTATCTAGAAAAAAAGTCAGACAAATATTAGTATAGATTTCAGTACAATGACTTGAAATGTGTTTAGGGAAAAGGCTGACTGCACAATATGATTCTTTTTTTTTTTTTTTGGTTTTTTCGAGACAGGGTTTCTCTGTGTAACAGCCCTGGCTGTCCTGGACTTGCTTTGTAGACCAGGCTGGCCTCGAACTCACAGAGATCTGCCTGCCTCTGCCTCCCAAGTGCTGGGATTAAAGGCGTGCGCCACCACGCCCGGCCACAATATGATTCTTAATGCAACACTCAGGAGAGGAAAGGACAGACTTACCCCAACCCTCCTAAGGCTTACAGTCTAGAAAGGACAATGAAACAGGAGATGGGCAACACCACATAACGCAACAAGCCCTGTGACAGAGGGTGCATTTTAGAGGTGACAAGAGCACATAGAAAGGACTGCTATTTTAGGCTTGAGGTTACAGGCCACTTCCTGGAAGGAATGACATTTATACCGAGGCCTGGAAGAGGAACAGAAGTTGCTAAGTGGTTGATAGCAACTTAGGAAAGAAGACAGTTGTGGCACAGTGGAGGAGAAGTAGAAGGCAGCATCTGTCCCAGGAGAGAAGTCCTGAGAGTAACAGGAGCAAAGGGGATTGATTAGAAGCAGGAGCTGCAGACAGAGCTCACAGCTGTCCTAGTTGACTTGCTCTTAAGGCAGAGCAGCTATGAGGACATGTCACTGACTACTTCCTCTGGAGCTTTCAATTCTGCTGCAAAATACCAAAAACTAAGCTTTTCAGAAAATGAGAAAGATTTTGAGAGAAACAACTAATACAAATTAGCATGACTTAACAGTAAAAAAGAGGCCACAGGAAGAAGATGGCTAAAATGTCCCAGCAAAGCACAATGCCCTCTGCCTGATAGACTTCAGAAGTCATACAAGTGACAGCCATGACCATTTGAACTCAAACAAAATGCTATATGTGGTAGGCTATGTATAAAATAAAGCAAAAAGAAATTAAAAAATACACTTCTATCATGCCAGGTGTGGTGGCACAAGCCTTTAATCCCAGCACTCGGGAGGCAGAGGCAGCGGATCTCTGTGAGTTCAAGGCCAGCCTCATTTATAAAGCGAGTCTAGCAGAGATACACAAAGAAACCCTGTCTCAAAAAACCAAAAATAAATAAATAGATAAAATAAAAAATACTTGTATCCAAAATGGGTTTGTCTGCAGTTAAATGTCTTGCAGTGGGCATTAATATGGAGACAGGTAGGAATATATATTTCTTTTTAGAACAATTAACAAATATCTGAAATTTACATGACCTTTAAGTTATACAGCATCTTTTTGTTTTTTTTTTTTTTGTTTAGTTATACAGCATCTTAAAAAAACATACCCCGGGGCTGGAGAGATGGCTCAGTGGCTAAGAGCACTGGCTGCTCTTCCAGAGGACCTGAGTTTAATTCCCAGCACACAGAGGACAGATAACTATCTGTAACTCCAGTGCCAAGGAACAGGACACCTTCCCTTGGTCTCTGTAAGTACTGTGCACACTAGATAGTCTACCTGCAGACAAAACACCAATGCATATAAAAATAAAGGAACGACCCCATATCATTTTTGCAGTCTGTACTATGAAAATGTGCTATTTCTTTATGTTTCCAAATGTAAAATCATGTATTCCTTTTGATGCTGTGACCATTTGCTTCTCTCAAAATGGAAAATACCACTAACCTACTGCATTAGATTTTTTTCTTTCCTTATCAAATGGTTTTCAAATTATGAACCTTAGTTCATACATTTAAAAACCATAAGAGGAACATGACCACCAGATAAGAGAGGAATACAAATCACATGACCCAAAAGAGTCCTTCAACTTGGTATTCTTGTATTTGGGCTTAGATTTATTCTGTTTTCATTAAGATGTCATTTTAACTTTTTCCAAATGCCATTTTAAATTTTTGGTGAAATTAAATGGATAAAAATGTAAATGCTTTAATATTGTGGTAGAAATGTCATATTAGCATATGCTACCAGCATTGTCATACTAATGTAAGAATTTATCAAGAGATTAAAAATTGTATTTATATTTATGTGTGTCTGTATGCACATGGGCACATGCCACAGCAAGTGGGTGGAGGTTAGATGACAACTTGCACGGATCTTACCAACATATTTTTCATATTACCTTCTATGAAGTCATTTTCAGTAAATATCAGTTTCTCTCCAAGGGGGCCCTCCTCATCTTCCTGTTCATCATCTTCATCAGGATTATTAATGACCTCCAAACCAGCTTCAATAACTTCTACCAATTCATCTCGTTTGTCTTTTCTAACTGGTTTTTCTTCAGGATGGCGAGTGAGACCCATTTCCAACTGAAATACTTTCATTAAAGTAAAACTTTCAAAGGGAATGACGCCATACTCACTGGGTAGTTTGGCTCCTATGCTAACTTCAGCTCTGTCGATCTGGGAATGGAGAAAGTCTAAGAGATCACTAGGTGTTTGCTCTCTGTTGCCTTGATAGCCTATGGCATTAGCCCCTATATTCTTTTTCTCTTGCAATGATCTTATCTTCTCACTCATTTCTTGTAATTCTTGCTTTAGCTGGGCAATCTGGCGTTTCAGACTGGTTGCCCTGGTTTGGTAATGTTCTTCTTGCTCCTGCAGGAGGGCCTGGTAATATTCTTTACCATAATTTTCTCTAACAGCACCAGGAAGAGATGCATTTCCATCAGTCTGGGGGGCACATTCCAGGAGGTACATAAATAATGCTAAACTGAAGAGCAAAGCAAGGCCCACCAGCAGCCACTGGGTCCGGCTGTGAAGAACAGGTCCTCTTCTAGACATTCTTACTACTGTGTGTTTGCCTAACAAGACAAGCTTTTTGCTTGTTCATAACTTTAGCAAAAAAAATTATCAAAAGTTAAAAACAAAATTAAGATTTCCATAAAAGGTACACAAATGAACTCTGCTGTAGTTTAAAAAGATTCTTTCTTCAACAGTCATAACTACTTGCAGAAGTGAGAAATTAAGTATATTTCCTGTATTGTTACCATGATATCCACACTAAGCATTCTGATCTATAAAATCCATTATATGGGTGGTGACTTTTCTGAAAGAAACAGATCAGAGTCAATCAGAATTTTGTTTCTTTAAGTATACCAAATCGTTGGCAGCTTCAATAAACTTGGCTGTGTTACTACTATATGAAGAGTTCCATGGAGAAGCTAACACAGATTAGAGTAACTGGTAAGCACCGAGAGAAAATATTCAGAAAAATACTATACAAAATACTAAAATACTGTGTATAAAACTTTAAGCCAGTTTGTTTATACATCTATTACCTCCCGAATCAAAAAAATATTAAAATTATGTGCAGTAAAATTATTTTCAGTTTTTATATAGATTCTAATTATTATTATTTTAAAATCATGCTTATAACTCTTTATTAACACACCACTTCCCAAATAAAGCATGTAATATATGGGAATTAGATTTCTATAAGTAGTTTTTATTATAGCAATAATGACTTACTACAAGAGAAAATTCCTCAGTTATACTCAAATACTCTTGCTCACTAATTTGTATTGCTCAACTCAACCAATCTAGGGAGCCTAAAATATCAGGCAGGGTGGGGTACAATTTCAAAAGGTCACAGACATCTGGAAAACACATTAAAAACATTTTTTACATCCAAAGTCCTCTGGTAGATTACTTGAGCATTAGATCACTTTCCACTATGTGACACAGCAAGATTCCTTACAATTCTGGAAGATTTGTGGAGTTGATACAGAGAAAAAAGACTAATGATTTAATTAAGTTTGTCTGCCTAGAGAAAAATGGTAAATCTACAAAAGTACATGCTACCTTTCATGTTCTACCAGTCTAGTGAGCTCTTCCAGTCTAATTCTAAACTAAGGATTATTAACTCTAGAAATAGAAGAGATTAAGCTTAGGCAAGAAGAGGAAAGAAGTCCCTTGCTACAAATAGGTCTTCCATTCCATCCAAGCACTTCCAAGCAGGACAGTGTGACATGACAGAAGACATCACACAGGAAGACTTTCTCCAGTCAGCACAACTGGGAAGCAGATCACAGGGACACCAGCCCTAGTTCCTTGTTTTCTTAGTCACTAGGAAAACCTGGATCTGCCTTCTACAGAAAATTCTGCGTCACATTTTTTTATGGCACTTTTGCATTAAAGTGTAGGCAATATCAAAACTTTTTGTGGCTATTAGACCACAAATAATGGGTTTAACTTCCCTAAGCCATTTGTTACCTTAGTAAAACAAATGACAACCAAGTATTTCTGAAAATTTTAATTCACTAAGTGTCTTTTACTGTGACAAATCTGATTATAAATCTTATTTAAATATTGGAAAAATAGAGGAAATTTTAAGTTTTAACAAACTAATTAAAGACAATGCAAAGAAAACACTAATTCTAAGGATTTGTCATTCCTCAAAAAATATAATATTTAGCAAATGAACCACTTGAACAGCATTATTGGAAAAATAAACTGAGAGATTTTTTAACTATTTATTACTAGCCTACTTGTTAGGGAAAAGAAACGCTACATTTGAAAAAGTAGAAACATAAATTTCCTAAATTGTTTCATAAAGTGAGGCATGGTAGCACATACCTTTAATCCCAACACTTAGGAGACAGAGGCAGGAGGATCCCTGGGAGTTTAAGGCTAGCCTGATCTACATAGTGTGTTCCAGAATAGCCATGATTGCATAGAGACCTTGCCTTGAAAAAATAACATGAACAACAAAAACTGTTAATAAAGATGGACATAATCATACATTATACTCAAATGCTACTTGATCATAAAGCAACATAGGCCCTATGTACCACAACCTTTTATTAATAGGTCATCTCATAGTCTTTCCCTTTATGTAGGCAATATATTTTATGCAATGACCTGTAATTTATAACAGGTCACTTTACTTTTCAATGAAAGAGAAATACTATTATAACAGGAAGTTTTATATTGTGATTAAATGTGTGTATGAGACCTCCATGTAGAATATAGTAAAAATTGAGTTGTGATTAAAAAAAATCCTAAAAGACAGTAGTTTAAAACTCACTTTTCACATATTCCATTCAACCCATTCAGGATCGTGTTAGTATTAGCCTTATTTTATAGAAGAAAAATTGTTCAAAATAAACAGATTTAAATAAGGTTACACAATAACTAAGTAGATGCATTAAAATGAAAGTGTTCTCTCATTTTAATAAAAATAAAGGTTTTATAATATCTATGTGATTTAAAATTGCAGTTGATTGTTTTCCTTTGAAATGAAAGAAAGGCTGATGTAATTAACTTAGTGTGTACTTGCATAGCTTTATGGTAGCTGTTAAATCTTTACTTGTCTAGTTCCTAAAAGGAATTCTCTGGTCACATACTACAAGCCCAGATTATAATAGTTCTAAGATAATAAGAATCTTAGAAGGATTAGAGTTATAGTTCAGTGGTGGAGTATTTGCAAGCATGCTTGAGGTCCTAGATTCAACACACACACACACACACACACACACACACACACACACACACACACA
>CAJQZJ010032121.1:11868304-11927376 GCA_907164525.1 Lophiomys imhausi
ACACACACACACACACACACACACACACACACACACACACACACACAGCCTTTTCTGCCATTATATCTTGATTCCATCTTCTGTGCATTGTGCATGTATTATTATATATATGATGTTCACTCATACTTCAGAGTCATTTCAACCACACTTCTAAACACAATGAAGTGTCTGGAGAGCTAAAGGCATATTGTGGTGACAGGAAAATGAGATATTAAAGGTATATAAGACAAAAATCAAATATTTTTAGAGTTAGTTGAATTTTTAAGAGTAATCAATTCCAACTCAAATAGAGACTAACAGACTTTATCCCTATAAGATGGAATAACAGGGACCAGATTTGCTTTTATGTTTGAAACAACCAAAATCACACTCTGCAAACACTGCAAAATACGAAAGTGTTCCAGATTTTGAACAGTTATTAAAGGGTAGTGATCCTTTGAGAAATGAGAAACAAGTGATTATTCATTTTACTGAAACTGTTTCTGATATTAAGTATGTATGTAAAATTTAGGAAGTCAAGCCTAGGAAGAGCCCAGCAGATTTCCTGAGTTGACAGGATGGACCTAATAGTTTGAAATGGCCAAGGCAGTAAAGGGTTCAAAGGATACAACTCCAGAGATCTAAAAAAGGTATCCTTTGGGTATTCAGCAGAATGTTTGCTCATTAGTGTAGGCTTATGAAGAAATAAGCCAAGGAAAAGACTATAAAAAACCAGAGGACACAAACCCAGCATTTACATAGGGTCAGGAATGGTATATGCTCCTAGAAGACAGACTGGAAAACAAATATGTCTAAAAAAATCTAAATACTAAAAAAAAAAAAAAAAAAAAGCCAAACTAGACTTCTTATGCCCAGCAAAATACCTTTGTGAGTGCTCACCACGGTTCTTCACTCTACCAACTGAGTGCTGGGATTAAAGGGATGTGCTGCCATGCTTGGCTGGGTTCCAGGCTCTCATTCTGTAGCCCAGGCTGGCTTCAAATTCATGGCAAACCTCCTGACTCAGCCTCCCAAGTGCTGGGATTATACAAATGAGCTACCACAGTTGATTTTTTACACAGCAAAACAAAGCCACAGAATTACCTGAAAGACATAATCACTATCAGAATACAATTAAAAAGTGTAAGTATCTGGGAATGAGGAGAGTAGAACCATCTATTTCTTAAGCATTTACAAATTTTAAGTACTTAGGAACAAAGGTACTGATCACCAGAAAGCAGCACTTATTCCACAAATACTTGAGTACCTACTTTGTGCCAAGTACTGTGCTGAGTACCAAGAACACCACCAAATGGATCCTTCTGATAAGGTGTTTCTGGAGAAAACTATACTCAGTACTCGAATGTTGGCCAAACAATGGCACAAAATGGGCCAGCCTGTGGTAGAAAAACGAGTTTGAGAATCAAGTCAGCTACTTAACAGTTATGTAATCTTGGGCATAATATTTACCTTTTCTGAACTTCTCCTATAAAAAGAGGCAGTTTCCCTGGATAGCCAATTTTTAAATTTTTATTACTTTTAATTGTGCATGTGTGTATGTGTGAGTGTGGGTGCCCCTGAGGTACTAAGGTAACAGGTGTCAGATACTCTGGAACTGGAATTCCAAGCAGCTATGAACTGCCCAATGTGGTGCTGAGAACCAAACTCAGGTCCTCTGCCAGAGCCCCTGGGTAGCTATTTTTTCCAGGATGTTATGGTTCCTTTAATTAAGGACAAACTAGATATACATGTGCATGCACATGTACACCCCCCCTTTTTATGGAAAAAACGCATACACTCTTTCAGTAATCTGTAATTCCATTACAAGATTTTTTTTTACTATACAATTATCAATACTAGTATATAATGCCATGCATAAGGTAAGTTTATGTGATATTAGAATAAAAATAAAAAATAATTTAGGGCTGGAGAGATGGCTCAGTGGTTAAGAATATTTGCTACTTTTTCAGAGGACTTGGGTTCAATTCCTAGCACCCATATAGCACATCACAACTGTCTATAACTTCAGTTCCAGGGGATCCAATGCCCTTTTCTGGCCTCCACTGTGCACAGACATACATGCAGGCAAAATATCATACAATTGAAATACAATAATTAAAAATGAAAGGGAAGCAATTTATTGAAAAATAAAGGGTAGGAAAGATGAAATAACCTACAGATACTTATGCAATAGAATATTTAAATGAAGCAGATCCTTCTTTCTAACACAGATAATACCTACAAAATGGTATCAATTAATATGTTACAAATTATTTATTTCAGTTCTTCTTGTCTGTATAAATGGTTTCAGAGCTGGACAGCTAAAATCCTAAAATCTGCTCTACATTACAAGTTCCTCCATCTCTGTGAGCTTTAGTTTCCTTATCAAAGTGGGGATAATTATAGAACTTTCTTTGGAGTACTACTGTAACAGTCAAGCAAAACCTGACTAGCATTAAGTGCTCAATAACTGTAAGGTATTATTTTCTGATATGCAATTTTTGCTGTCGTTATTGTTAACAGTCAAATCTATCAAGGTTTTCTACATGAGTTTTCTGTTTTAGCTTCTCTACCGAAGGTAATCTTAATACAAAACTAGCATCTTATTTCTCAAGCAGATAAGCAAGTTTCATTACTCTTTTTACAATCCCTTTGAAATGTCAGTTTCATCATACACAAAATGCCTTTATGTAGAGGTCTATAACTGGCCTCTAAACCAGAGGTAAGCAAACACTTTGGTCAAAAAGTGTCAGAGCTAGTCAAGTCTGTCTTGGTAGCACAAAAATAGCCACAGAGAATATAGAATTACAGAAAGAGCTGAGGTTCAAGGGACACTGAGATCTGAACTCTATATAATCTTCACAATATAATGTATTACCTTCTCACAGTATTTATAAATGTGCCCCCTGCCTTGGGCCACAGGTCATACTAGTATTAGGAGGTCAGCCAGATAAAAAAAGTCCCTATTGTGTTATATATCAATATATATTCACATATATTTTATATATGTCTAAGTCTTCCCCTCAGACTCAGTCTCCTTATGTTGCTCTGACTGGGCTTGAACTCCTGAACTCAAGAGATCATCCTGCCTCAGCCTTCTAGACAGCTGAGGTTACAGCTGTACACCACCATGCCCAGCTTTAAAAAAGGAACGGTTATACTTCTAAAATATCATAAAGAAAGTGCGTAAGATTAAAAAGGTTAAATGTGAGTTAAGGGTGTTCAGTGAAAAGTCTCTCTTCTACCCCCCCAATTTTTGTTTATCTTTCCAAAATATTTTGTCACTATTAAACATCTAGGCACCAATGGCTTTCATATACCTGACTCTGAACACAGTATTTCACTAACACACAAATCTTTGAAATAGAGCTGCTGCCTAAATTCCCTTAAATGTAGTTAGTTAGTTTCTACAATTTGTCCCTTGCCCAGAATAAGCTTCCAATATGCCTTTAACTACTTTCTTCTTTCCAATCGCTCTTAGATCTGGAATGTCCCTCCAAATTCCATGTGTCAGAGCCTTGGCTTCAAGCCTATGGTGCTATTGGGAGTTAGCAGAACCATTAGAAGTACTCATGGACAGCAGAAGGAAGTTAGGTGACTGGGAGTGTGTGCTCTTGGGGGAATATTGGAGTTTGGGTCCTTCCTTACTCTTTTTGGTTTTGTCCTGAAGGTAAACCATATTCCTGCCACTATGCCAATTACACTGCCACAGAACCAACGCAACAGGGCCAAGTGAACACAAGCTGAAACTTCAAGAAAAAAATAAGCCTTTCCCTTCTATCTCAGGCATTTTATCACAATAATAGAAAGCTGACCGACACATTACAATTTTTCTCCATGTTATTAAAGACACAAAAATTCAGGCTGGGTATGGTAGTCTGGCAAGTCTGGTCTCAAGTTCCAGGACAGCCAGGGATACATAAAGAAACTCTGTTGAATAACAAAACAAAACAAAAAAACAAAAAAAGCACCTCCCAAATGGAAAACAAACAAAAAGAACTTTAAAAAAATCTTTAGCAATACCATTAAATTTCTTAGTTAAATTTGTCTATAACTTGGAGCTAAGAAATAAGTTTTACTGTTTTTCCATCTATATTTTTTCTAAATTTTTCATTTTGATATAGTATATCCAGTATATTCTATTGAATGTGGGTAAAATGATTTTGGTTAGAGACAAGGTTCCAAATTCAAAATAGTCCTATGGACATTTTTGTTGTTTGGTTTCTTTTCTGGGACAGAATCTCCTAATTCTGGCCTTGAATTCATGATCTTCAATTTAACAAGTGCTGGAATTGCACACATGCTCTCACGGACACTTTAGAACACTGTACTACTGTCATGCAATGTTTGAAAATTTTATTTCTATTCCTTTACAAGTAAACAAAACACTGTCTTTGGAAGCTTATAAGATTATATAAATTTTATTCATAGTTCAAAAGTTTTATTAGGATGTATCTAAGTGTGTCTTCAACAATTGAGTCTTGGTGTTATCAACTGACTTATAAACTCATTTACTTCTGCTCTGAGAAATGTCCTTATTTCCTTGATACACATTTGGCATCTTCTGTGACTTGGGAGAAGAGTGGCACTCAGGAGCTGCTAGCACAGGTAACTATCTTTTCAAAAGCTCTCCGGAAGTCCACACTTTCAGATCATATCCACCCACAGAGGGAAAAACCAATTAGAGAGGGAAGGGTTGATCTATGTTTGCCAATATTCTGTCCCCTGATCTCTCTCTCTCTCTCTCTCTCTCTCTCTCTCTCTCTCTCTCTGTGTGTGTGTGTGTGTGTGTGTGTGTGATCAGTTGGCATACCATCTTTCCAAACTTGAAGGTACTAAAGATTAAAATTCAGTTGCTTCTTGTAGTTGTGCAAATCTAACTTCCTACATATGTTTGGTGATTTTTGTTCTGTTACGTAAATAACTACACTACTGTAATAAATTCACATCTAAAACTAAACTTTTAATTCAGTTTTACACCTAGTATGTGTGTGGCATGACAGTAACTATGTTTTTTTTCTTGAAATCTCATCATTTTTCAATCCATGTTCAGTTATATCCTTTAGTGTTTCATTTCCTCTAACAGTGTCCACATTTCCCCTAACAACCACTACCTTGAGTAACACAGTTCTTACCTAACTGTTATCAAATTGTACAGTCACATCATTGTCTGCTCTAACTGACTTGTGGGTAAAGACAGTTAAAACATAATGAGTCTGCTAGAAGACTGTCACTGGTGCAAATACAAACTGTAAGTAGTAACTTAATATGGGTTTGTTTGAAACAGGGTTTCAGGGTATATTCTTGGCTGGCCTGGAACTCATAGAGCTACACCTCCCTCTGCCTCCTGAGTGCTGGGATTGAAGGTGTGCACCACCATGCCTTAACTCATAATAGCTATACTTTTTAAACCAACCTTTACTATTGTATTAGCTAAGAGACTCTTTTTAAAAGTCTATGTTAAGATGTAATTTTTCCCTATTGCATGTCTCATTCTACATCTGAAAGAAATGTATTCACATACTAAGATATTCACAAGAATGTTCATAACATTCTTAATATTGAAAACGAATAATACACAAAACTGGAAGCACAGATGCACATGAACAGAATGGTCACATCACACAATGGCACATTAAAAAAGAACTATCAATACCATACCACGATATGAATGATACCATGCCAAAAAACATGAAGGGTAACTTCCACAAGCAATAGTCTGAAAATACTGCAAATTAACTCTATTAATATGAAGCTCAAAATAGACTAAACTAATAATGGCTGATGAGAGAAATCAGAATACAGATGGGGAAGCAGAGGTACAACCACTTGGAAGTAGCGGGAGCACTATGGAAATGCTCTACAGTTGCAATCTGATGCAGCAGACAAGGTAACAAGTATATATTCACTGACCTATACAGTTAATTTGTATACATTTGTTGACTTCATATGTATTTATATCTGCACAAAAAGAAGTGAAGGAAGAAAAAAAGGTAATTTCTAAATCATCTGAAACTAAAACTGGTCGTTTAATATCAAATCCTCTAAGTCACATATACTGGAAATCCAACATCTTTTTGCATTCTTTTAGTCACATAACTTAAAACGAGTTGTGGCAAATAATACAAAATGTTCCTAACATTACACCACAAAACACTTTTTATTACTTCCGAAATTGAAGGTGCTTATTTTAATAAACCCTTAAAAGATAGATAGCATTAACCCCCAAGGAATTAAAGGCCCAGGGGCCTTCCATGACACGAACCGCACCATCAGGAGGACACTGCACATGCACTTCAAAAGCAGGCTAAAGACACCTCCAGATTTAACAAGGGCTTAAGAAGGAAAGCTTTGGATTTGTAACCAAATTGTCATACTGCCAATACCATCACCACAAACACAAGCATCGCTGTGGTGTTTGACAAATTACCCCGACACCTGCTCAGAGATGCAGGAATTTTCTAAACTATCTGGTGATTCTGACAACTCCCCGTTTTTCCAGGCTCCGGGGGTCGCCAATTCCTACTCCAAGAACATCTTTTAAAGGAGGCCGTTTCGCCAGAGCCTGTAGGGCTGCTGCCAGAGGACGCTTTTAACCCTACAGTAAAAAGTTCAGCCACTAAGCAGAGATGATGGCGAGTCGGTTAAGAAAAACCAAAACTGATACGCAGACCAACGGTCTCTGGCAGCAGCGGTCTCCTGAAACTGGACCAGACTCGGGAGGGCGCGTCAGAGAAGCGCCGCGCCCCGCTGCCTCCCCGAGGGCTCGTCGGAGGGGACCGGCTGCCGCCCAGAGGCGCGACAGGCGAGGGCGGTACTCACCACGCCCGCCGCTCGGCGCTGCCGCCTCTGGGGAACTGCACACCTGGCCAGCGCCCTGCGCTGGCCGGCCAGGCGCGCTGCCGCGGAGCACCGCCACTTCCGGCCCGCGCGAGGAAATGAGGGAAATGAGGGTGTGGCGCCGTCGCGTGCCCGCCCCCCACGGCCAGGCCCCGCCCCCATGGCCAGGCCCCGCCCTCCACTGCTAAGTCCCGCCCTCCAGGGTCATGCATTTCCCTTTACAGCCAGGACACGCCCATTCCTCCCTCTTCTGTCCTATGCCCTGCACAGAAAGCTCCGCAGTTAACAGTATATTTCATCCAAAAACAAACCAACCAACAAAAACTGAATTGGTGTCTAGACCTGAGGGATGAATAGCGTGGCAACATCATGCACTAGAGACTCTTAGACTTCACATGTGGCTAATCTTCACACAAGTGCTAACCTGGCAGAGTGCTGACTAGTGGGAAACTGATGATACAGCCAACATGCCTTCTGCTCAAGGAAGGTCGGTACTAAACACCGCAGAGATCCTTTACAGTGTTTTTATTTTAAACAGCTCCATTTGCTGTGTGTAAAGAACAGGAAGGTGAAAAGACTGGCCTCTTAAGGAAAGCACAGGCTAGCAGAGTCTATGGCTGGTTGAGTTCTTTATCCCTGGTCCAGGGGAAGTCAGAACTTTCTAAGACTACAGTTGCTCAGAAATGACATGAGGAAGAGTGAGCTCTAAAACTTGGGAAGACACTAGATATTCAGTCAGCAAGCCTCTCCAAAGTAGGTGGTCCAGCACCCCACCCTAGTGGAACTACCATGTATGCCTCCAGTGCAAGAGGAAGCTCTTAGACCTCATGTGACTAACGAACTGAGGGGGGCTGATACATGGAGACACCCCACACTGGAGGCATGGGAGGGGTGGGAGAGGGAGGGGTGGCAATGGAGATGGAACGAAGTAATAAATAAACATTAAAAAGAAAAAGAAGTAGGTGGTCCAGACCCTTAAAGTTTTCAGGATTTCTATTAGGGCATTATAGGAGAACATCTGGGTAAAAGATATTTCAACAACCGTCAGCCAATAAAGTCAGGTGTGATCAGGAACAAACCTCCCCTGGAGTGCTGCTTCTATTGGACACACCTCGGAGTTCACCTCAGTCATCCATCTACGCTAATGCGTTCACAGACGACAGTAAACGTGAGCTAGTTGCCTGCTGTCTGCCAGCCACAGCCCCAAATATGAGTGTAAAGATATAACAGATTCTCTCATAGGAGACTTAGAGTATGGGAACCTCCAGCAAGTGGTAGAGTGCACAGCACTGCTAAATTTCCGAGATAAGGCAGAAGTTCCCTAAGGTACTAATAGAGAAAATTTAAGTGGCATCTCACTGAAATGTTAGAGAGCCATGATGCCAGATTGGCAGCTTTGGCACTTTTCCTCCAAGCCCACATCTACTGTGCACCCACACATTTCATTAATGGTTACTGAGAAGTCCCCAGAAGCCAGGTGTGGCATCTGCCTATAGTCCTAGCACTCAGGAGGCTGAGGCAGAAGAATAATAATTTTGAGGCCAGCCTGGACTACATAGTTCCAGGCCAGCCTAGGATACATGCCTAGACCCTATCTCAAACAAAAAGGAAGTTCACAGACATAGGGGCCTTTGGAGTGTGTCCTCTAGGCTCATGCCCAGCCATGGAAACGCTTGGGCTTATATTTTTCTTATGGACACTTTAAATTGGATGGGGACTATGATGGAAAGAATGAGACTCCTCTGCAGTTTCTGGCATCTCAGTACCAAACACAGGGTCTATCTGACCTTTAGAATGAATTCTGGTAAAGTCTCCAAAAAGAGAAATGTGTCCCCATTAACCAAATTCAAAACCACCTCAGTTTTTAGCACACTGCAACCCCGGATAGATCCGTTCCTATACTCTTCAGGCATTTTCTTTTTTCCTTCTTTGCTGGCCCCACAGACACTGGGTTTCTGTCTCATTTGTGTTTGCTGTTTTCCCTTTATCTTCCTTCCTTCCTGATCACACTTCAGGCAGAGCCACATGCCTCCTTTCCATGTGGTGCACACACTGAACAGTGGGTGTGTCTCCTAGCCCTTCATCGGAGCCTTTGAATCCTTCCCAAACTCATAATTAGGCTCTGTGGTTTCCAGAGAGAAAACGAAAATGCAGAGAAGAAGATGCTGACAGTACTCCAGACTCTGCCGTTTATCTTTTATCAACATGACACAAACAGAGCCTCAGGTGAAGGATTGCATCCATCCGATTGGCCTGTGGGCAAGTCTGTGGGGCATTTTCTTAATTAATCACTGATGTGGGGATGGCCAGACCACTGCGGGTGGTACCACTCCTGGACAGATGGTTTTGGGGTGTATAAGAAAGTAAGTTGAGAAAGCATGGAAAATGAGCAAGTAAGCAGCTCTCTCTCTCTGTGGCCTCAGTTTCAGTTCCTGAGTCCAGGTTCCTGTCTGAGTTACTTCTCTGAGTTCCCTTAGCACAGCCTTTGATGTGGAAGTGAAAGTCAAGCAAACCCTTTCCTACCCAAGTGGATTTTTGGTCAGCGTTTCATTACAGTAACTGAAAGGAAGCACTACACAGGTGTTATGTAGCAATTTCCTTCAAGACAAAACCCTCCTTCTTGGAGTCACTCTCCTTAAGACACAGGATGTTTTAAAGACGAAGCATTCCATCCTGCTAGTTAAGCTCAGGAAACAACTAAAAAACATCAAGAACTTTCTGAAGCAGACCAGATACAGCGATCACCTCCAACATACTGATTTGCCTTGAAGTTGTGCGGTACGCTCCAGTTTTCACAAGCTGTCACCCATTTGGGGTCAGCTTCTGGTGATACAGTTATCTTTGAGTCATTTTTGCTCCCCTAAGTAACTCCAATAAAACTCATTGGTTTTCTAGCTTGTACTTTGGTGGTATCTTTACTACTTTGATCTGTTGTCAGTCCCCTAACTGGAGTGAGTAGATATTTGTTCAGGTCTCCCCATGAGGAGTGCTATACAACGTCATGATAGGATTGGCTCCTTCCCTTAGGATAACTTCCTCCCAGTCACAGTCTCCTCTACTTATAAGACCTACAGACACACATGCACACATGCAGTCATACACACACATCATCTTAGGGTTTCTATTGCTGTGAAGTGACACTATGACCATAGTAATGCTTATGAGAAAACATTTAATTAGGGATGGCTTACAGTTCAGAAGTTTGTCCATTATTGTCATGGTGCAAAGCATGGTGGCATGCAGGCAGACATGATACTGGAGAGATAGCTGAGACTTCTACATATGGGTCAGCAGGCAGCAGGAAGAGGCTGAAACACTGGGCCTGGCTCGAGCATCTGAGACCTCCAAGTCCATCCCCAGTAACAAAGTCACACCTACTCTAACAAGGCTACACCTCCAATATGCTACTCCTTATAAACTTACGGGGGGGATTTTTATTCAAACCACCACACACATACACACAAGGATAAATTTAAATCTAGAGTCCACATATGAGAGAAAACATATGGTATTTTCCTAAGTTTGGCTTATTTCCTTCCCTGCAAAGTCATAATTTCAACTTTCTTTGCAGCTGAATAGAATCCTGTCATGTTTATGTGTAATAAAAATTCACTGTTTTGTTATATACAGATGAATAAGGAGGAGTGTTTATTATATGCAACATAAATGTCATTCTGGGAATGGATAATGAAAATGTGATACACACACAGGCATGCTGGAATACTATTCAGTTAAAAGGAAAAATGAAATCCTAAAATCCGCAGGTAATGGATGGAACTAGAAAAGATTTTATTGGGTGAGATAACCCAGAACTAGACAGACAAATGTTGCATGTTTTCTCTCATCTCAAGTTCTTAGCTACGAATCCTCAGATGTGAGTATACAACATGGAGTAAGTCCAGAAACTAGGAAAGTAAAAGGGACTATGAGAGGAGGAGAAGGGGAGGAACATGAGAGAAAGGAATAGCAGGATAAAAATGAAATGAAGAAAGAAATGGGGAAATGAAGGGAGGGGCTTTCTTAGGGTTTTATTGCTGTGAGGAGACACCATGACCACAACCCCTTTATAAAGGAAAGCATTTAATCAGGGCTGGTTTACAGTTCAGAAGTTTAGTCCATTATCATGGCAGGAAGCATGGTGGCACACAAGCAGACATGGTGCTGGAGAGACTGGTATCTGAGAGTTCTACATCTGCATCAGCAGGGAGCAGGAAGAGACAGTCACCCTAGGCCTGGCTTGAGGGTCTGAAACCTCAAAGCCCACCTCTAGTGACACACTTCCTCTAACAAGTCCACACCTCCTAATAGTGCCACTCCCTACCGGCCTATAGGGGCCATTTTCATTCAAACTACCACAGGGGTGGGTGAGGGAGGTTTCAGTACAAGCCACAAGAAGAAGCCTCCTTTTGAGTTGTTGGTCAAAGGATTCCAAGAGAATCCCCAAACAATACAGGCTATTTTTGTTCCCCTTGGCTGTCTCTTAGAAGTTGAAATCAAGTTCCTATATCTAAAGACATGAAGAATTGAAATGAATCTGTCCCAAAGGGCTAATGACTAACTTTCATAATACCAGAAGGTGCTATATAAGCTGCCAAGGGAAGAAAGCATTCAATAGTCTTATCCAGCTGTGATGCCTATGGACCACAACAATAGTCAATATGGCAAAATATCCCTAAAGGTGCAATAGTGGTAATTATGTTTGGCCAGTAACCAACTGCTGCCTAATCGGACTTAAGATCTGCTGAACAGGAGGGAAGTCATGTCTGTTACTGAAAACCTAGCCAACCACTGGTAGCTAGTGAGGTCATAGATCTTATAGGAGAACCGACTACTGCCACATTCCTAAATCAGTAGAATTCCTAACCGCATTCTAGTTACTTACGCTTTTACTCACAGATGCATGAATCTCTCATCCTGTACCAAAGAAGTTGGTTTTGCAATGGATGGATATCATTACAAAAAGCTACAACTAGTCAAAATGCAGAACTGACTATAAAACATACCCCTCCCCCCAGAGCTCAGGGAAAACTGTAGAAGAGAGATTGGAAAGATGTTAAGATCCTGAGGATCCGGATGCCTTCTATAAGACCGAGTCTTCCAGATATGTCAAGGAGGCTACACATGAAGTCTGAGCAATATGGCTCTTAAACAAGACCTAGATGATGGCACCAGTTGGAATGCCAGTGTGGATGGGAGAAATCAGATGGGGACTCAAACTACCGAGAGAAGAAGAATGAGTTTGCACCAGAGATGTACATCCTAAATGGTTATTGAACCCACACACTCAGTCCTAAAACTATACACGCAACATTGAATAGACTCAGTGGTTGAATTTATATATTTGTTTGCATATGCATATATATGTTACATATATATGTATATACACATATGTTACATATATGTAACAGGAAAAATTAAAGAATAAGAGGTCATATATTTGTAAGGGAATGGTGTAGGTATGATATAATTATATCATAATTATGATGTAATTATATCATAATTAATTAATAATAATAATAATAATGTAATAAAGATAGCTTTGCTGGACATAGATAGCAATGTTGATTGGCACTTGCTTTCAGGCCTTGAATATATTGTCCCATGCTTTGCTAATTTTTAGACCTGCTGATGATAGATCTCATATTATTCTGTTTGCCTTTGTAGGTGAATTGGTGTTTTTCACTTACAGCTATTAATATTGTTTCTTATCTCCATATTTTTGACATCTTCATTATAATGTGTCATGGGAGGGTTCTGTCAGTTTGGCTTCTAAATGCCTCTTGCATTAGGATATATTTTTTTTAAATTTACTTATTTATTTATATTTTACTAGATTTGAAAATTTCTGTTTTTTTTTAAATTTTCATTAAAAAGATCTCTCTTCACTTTTAGTCACTAGCTTAGTTTTTTCTTCTGGCTCATGGATTCTTAGATTCAATCTCTTGATCAATTCCCAGAGTTCTTTAATTCCGTGGTCATGATTGTGTATTTTATGCTGTAGTATTTTGTGTGTGGTATGTGTGTGTATGCATGAGAGTGCACATGCCTATCTTTGTATGTATGTGGGGCAGATCTTAATGCTACGTGCCTTTCTCAGTTACCCTCCACCTTATTTTTTGAGAAAAAGTTTCTCACTGAACCTGGAAGCTCTTCAAGTGACTAGATTAGCTGGAGGGTGAGATACAGAGACTGGCCTGTCTCTGCTCACCTGACACTTGGGTTATAGATGAACATGCTGAGCTTGACTTTTCCATGGGGATCAGGGATCAGGTCCTCACGCCTGCAAGGCTGGCCCTTCACCCACACCATCATCTACCCAGCCTCTTATTAACATTTTTTCCCATGTAGATGTTTGAATGTAGTGGTTGGTTCCTCATGCTTGTCCTCTGTCTTTGATATTCTGTCCAATTAATCAGTTGGTGATGTTTTCCATTGTCTTTTTATTTGGAGTTACAGACAGTTGTGAGCTGTCATGTGGGAGCTCAAATCAAAACTGGGTCCTCTGGAAGAGTAGCTAGTGCTCGTAACCACTGAGCCCACCTCTAGCCCTGGGTTTTGCTTTTAAACAACAAAAAGGTATGTGTTGGGGAGGTAAACAGAAGTCACAAAAGAACAAGAAAGAAGGAAATGAGCTCAATAATTTTAAAAATGTGTAAACAAGGAAGAATTTACAAAGATGGAGAGAAAGGAAATTAAACTACTTGCTGAAGTAACAAATTAAAAAACAAAATACCCAAAATGATGAAGAGCAAGGCCGGATAAGTTTTGGTGCATTCTGGTCTGGAGACAGCGTGGCTGCAGTGGGAGGCTCAGCTGAACTGCCTGGACTTGTCTTTCCTATAGTCTGCTCTGGTTTGAGCCTGTATTGGACAGATCTGCCTTCATTTTAGTGGATTTCCTTCCTTGTGGACTGGGGCCTCCCAAGCTCCACTTATGCTTGGCAGTCTGTGGGCTGGGCAAGTTTGCCCTTCTGAATCTTCAAAGTTCATATCCCTGAGGGTGGCCGGTTTAGCTAGGACGTATCTCCCAGTTGTTGGGGAGTAGAAGCGACCACAGCAGTGCTATCTAGTGTCTGGTGAGACTCCGTCCTCATACTTCTAAGACCTTTTAAGTATTAATCACGCCGCCCGGAGGGATGCAGCTGCGATGTCATGTAGATCACCGAAGAGCGAGAGTCTTCAAGCGTCACAATGAGTAGCAGACAGGCAGCAACAGAGGCTGACCCACTCCTTGGGTTTAGGCTCGCGACTACAAGCACAAGACTTACTCTTAGTAGATTAAGATACCTGCTCCTGATAATCAAAGGCGGGGCGACATTTCAGTCAGCACTCCATCGCCTGACTTCAGATTCTGGCACTTTCACTTTCAGCTTTTTCTGCATAGCCCTCTCCCAGGGTTCCCCAGTTTGTGGTTGTTCCCTGCTCTAGTTCCCTCTCTGGTAAACTGCAATAGCGGGCTCTAAGGATGAGCCACAGCCATAGGATCCTAAGCCATAGGATCCTAAGCAAGAACAGCCAGCACTCTACAGTAGGTTGCATCGCTGAGCTATGATGTTCGGTTGCGAGGTGGAGTAAATGCATGGCAACATCTGGCATTTTCAGTGTACAACAAGTTTAGCAGGATGTAGCCTCGTTTTAAGTGAGGGATGACCAGCACTCTGTTTACAATTTTAGCTGTTGGCACCCTCTTCTTAAAAGCATTCACTTCACCAAGGAGGATTTGAGCACAAGCTCTCAGCTGAGAGATGCCTTACAGACCAAAGCAAAGACTGTTTCCCAGGCCCAATAAATAGGTAATAGTTTGTATTTGCTAAGTAGAAGTCTCCAAATAAAATTCCGACTCAAAATTTGTTTCCCTAAAATATTTGGTCAAAATGAATTCAATTTGACAAATATTAATAGCAATACTAGGTTTGTTTTCCTCGTAGATATATCCTGATTGTCTCCCAGGATCCATGCTTCCTCTCTCAAATTGCTCTGATATGTCGTCTCCTTCCACATCTATCCATAACTTGTTGGTTGTGGTGGCGCACGCCGGTAGGATTTGCTGAAGGAGGCAGAGGCAGGAGGATCACATCTATCCATAACTTCCTGCCTAGTCCCTGAAAATGCCCTAGTCTCTTTAAAGGTTCATACCCCAAGAAAGCCTGCATATGCAACTGTAGAATGGAAACCTTGGACGATGGGACCATCCACGGGTGAGAGAACTCCCTGGGTAAAGGCACTTGCTGCAAAGCCCAGTAGCCAGAGTTTGATTCCTGGGATCTACATGATGGAAGAGAAGAAACTCTTGGAAGTTGTCCTCTGGCCACCACACACACTGTGGCATGTGAATGTGTGTGTGTGTGTGTGTGTGTGTGTGTGTGTGTGTGGACATATGGTAAGTAAACATAATAAAAAATTTTTTTATTGAAAAAAATTTTATTTTGTTGAATTTCACATCATGTACCCTGTTCCCTTCCATCTCCCACCTCCCCCCAGACCCACCCTCCACCCTTGCAATCTGTCCCAGCATAAAAAATAACAGCTCGTTGTGGAAGCCTCAGTGTAACTCAGTATGTCCCACCATATTTCCTTTTGTCCATACATTCTGCTTGCAAATGTTCATTATAATGTCTCCTTGGTGTGGTATGAGGTCCCTGGTTTCTGCTACTCTGTCAGTACTGGAACCTCACTGGAACTGTTCTCAGATATGCTGTAACTATCTTGTGTTGTAGAGGTCCTGTAGTCCTGGGTTGTGGAACTGACCTCTTGTTGCACTCCAGCAGTTCATCCATGGGATAGATGTTGGGGTGGGCCAACTCAAAGCCCTGGTTCTGGACCTGCAACTCCCACTTGTATGACCAGTTCTACTATGGAAAGGTGCAGGGCCTGCTTTCCCAAGTGCTGCAGCATGTGAGGGGCAGGGACAGCTCAGATCTCTTGTCGGCCAATGGTGGTGAGGGCAAAAGGAGGGGAGGGATTCTCTCCCTGGCCAACAAACACTACCATATAGCAGACTGAAGGCAGGGCTGGCTCTCCCACACTCCCTCAGGGCTGGCTCATCCACAACCCCACATCCAGGGCCATGCAGAGTTCTTCTAGTTTCTGGTTTGTTTCCTGTCCTGGGAGCCCATCTGGTGCTTGCCTGGTACTATTCTGGTAGTCATCACAGGCTACCCCATGGCACCAAAGTGGTGTTGGTATTCAGCTTGCTTTTTTTTTTTCTTTCCAGGAATGTTAGGCTACTATTCATTCAGAAGTTCATTGGTCAGAACACTGAATGTAGATATAGCCTCTCTCCTCTCTGCCACCTGATGCACATGTGACATAGCAGTCACATCTACAATACCTCTAGGGGCAGGTAAAAATGTTTTTAAAAATGTAAAAGGAAAAAGATTTTCTAGAAAAACTAGAAACAAATTATAATTAAGGATTTTCCTAGATAATACCAGCAATTAGTCATAGAATAGCAGTATTTGGTGGAGAGGCATGCAATCTAGGATTACCTGATCTATTTCTGCTTCTACATTTTGAAATCCTGAATAGTAAAAGCTGTTGCACTTAACCAGAAAGGGACCCATAGAATTTCTCTGTGTCAACACAATCCATGAGGAAGCTGAAAACATGAGAGTGAAGTCTCTTAAAGCTGTACCTAAAATATTCGCAATAAAAAGACTGGATTATAATTCAACCACACAGTGAAAAGACAACATAAGAGATTGTCTTAGTTACTGTTCTATTGCTGTGAAAAGACAGCATGACCAAGGCACTTACAAAGGAAGCATTTAATTGGGGACTTGCTTACAGTTTCAGAGGGTTAGTCCATGATCATTATGGTTGGGAGTGTGGTGGCCAGCAGACAATCAGTCATGGCAAAGGTGTTAGAGCAGTATCTGAGAGCCAACACTTGATTGATATGTTGGAGAGAGAGAGAGAGAGAGAGAGAGAGAGAGAGAGAGAGAGAGAGAGACTGGGGCCTGGCTTAGGCTTTTGAAACCTTAAAGGCCACTCCCAGTGACACATCTCCCACAAAGCCACATCTCCCTCAACAAGGCCTGATCCTTTACCCTATGGTTTTTAGGAGTTCAAGAATGTCAGTCTACCAGGCCCCATGGCCACAGAGTCACCAGGAAAATTTCCAAGTCCTTTAAAACTTTCAGGGGAGATCCAAGATATGTGAAAGCCATAGGCATGATGGGAAAGGAGGCCTCACAAGAGAGCTATGATGCAGGAGCCATCCATCTACCACAGTCTGCTGGCCAAGGCCTCTGGCATCAGGTAGTGTAAGCAGCCTTATGTATTACCTAACCATGGACTGCACACTTTGAAACTCATGAAAGGATCTGAGTGAAGTGGCATGAAAATGACCAAAAAAGACACAGTTGCTCCAGTCCTAAGTCTACCTGTGACAAAGATGAAACACTCAGACACTTAAAGCGACCTTAATGTTTTTATTAATGAAGTGGACATTTTGGAGATAAACACCTTCATTATGAAATATCAAAAATGTTTCTACCCCCCCAAACTGAAAACTGGTTATTGCATTTAATATGTAGACTGTACCTCCCTTACCTTTCTTATCAACACTTACTTTTAGGATCTACTGTGTCATCTGACACAGGTATCCAAGTACAGGACAGAGCTAGTGACATCATAGTGGCCATAATGGTCTCAGCTGTGGGCTCCCTCTTTACTGCCACCACAGCAAGATATATCTATGTGAAATCTCCCATCCCTAGGTTTCTGCTGAGATGTCTCATTGGCCAGGTCTTGTAATTTAACATGCCCCCCACCTGCAGAAACATCTTGTCACTTGCCACAACATACAATATCATAGCCACAAAGATGAACTGTGATTTTTAAAAAACGTTCACCATGTTTGTTTCCGTAACACTGGAAGTGAAGGAAGTGTATCCTCAAGAGGGTCACTCGCCTTGCTACAAGACATGGCAATGTGCCCAATTAACCATTCTTTATATACAAGATGCGCTTTCTCATGCTCTTACCGAAGATGTTTCATCCTGTGAATCCTAGCACCCCAGTGAAGTGGAAAGTTCTATGAAGCTCAGCTAAGGTGGTACTGTAAAAGACAGAAGAGGGACTTTCTGTGTGGCCAGGATGCAGAAGCCACTGTGGCCATTCTGCACACTGAAGAGTGGGGAACAGAATCCTCACTTCTCATCTGCCTCCTGTTTCTTGTTCAGAGGTAGGCTCCCAAGCCTTTCAGACCAGCACTCCGTAAGCCGGGGAAGCTGGATATGCTATGTGAATGTGCTTGAGAGATGGCTCGCCATTCTGTCTGCCTAGGGGGAAATGCTTTGTAAGGTGGATGAATGCATTTATCTAGGACCTGTTCTCAGATTTGGCTAGTTCTCCACCCCAAAAAACTGGGCACATGGCAGGCCGTAAGAGGAAGGAATCTTTCATGGCATTTTTTTTTCAGATGGAAAACAGCATAGACACACACGACCCTCACAGCATCTACACTATTGAAAAAGAAAACAGCTGTTTCCAACATTATTAATGTAAAAATATTGCCCCAGGCACCTCTGAAGCTTCAGTGTTGTATTTCTTTCCAGCTTTTGTGGTCCAGACTGAAGGAGGAGAAAGTAAAGTTTGCCAGCATGGCCCAGAGTTTGGTCTTGAAGGAGGAGGCAGTTGGTGGGTGATTCATGCAAAGTACATTTGTGTATACTGGAAATGACTCGGACTCCTAGCTCTCAGCACACAATGTGGTCACAGGACCAGACTGGTGCTATCTAGTGTTTGCCACTTCCCTGGATAGAGAAGCTCATGGAATCCCAAATATCAAGGCTAAAGCAAATGGAAGTAGCTGGTATGTTAAGCTTTGTAAGTAAGTGGCTGTTGAGTTTTCTATCTCCTGTGACAGTTGTTCATGATTATGTAAATTTTAAATTTCAATAACTGAGAGATTATTACTAAAGTTTCAGGAAATTAATACCTAAGGATTCCAGAGAACAGTATCAACACTGGGTACTGCTTTGTTCTAAGGAAGGTCACCTGCAGGGAGAAAATCCTAGAATCATAGGATTACACAACTTACCATTTGAATATTGTACAAAACACACCAGTAACACCACCAAGAGCCACTGGTCCTTCATCTCTATGGCTCTCCCTCCATTACTACAATAGATTCTCTGCGACATTTTAATTATATGTAGAAACTTCAAAATTAGCAACCTGATTTTTTTTTTGCAACCAGGAAGTTAAAGAGAAAAAAAATTGACACTTTGATTCATCCTTTTATTTACACAACTGAAATTATTATTACCTTAGTCACCTTGATTACAAAAACAAATCAACATGGTATGGTTTAATAGCCTTTCTTAAATGGATCTTACAAATTTTAATGGCTGACGCACTGCTACTTAATACTCAGTAATATTTAATATGTGGTAATTTCTGCATATATGTAGATGAAAAATCTGTCTGATAGTGCTAACAAGTATGGGTACTTTAACAAGTATGGGTACTTTTATATCTCAGGAACAGACAGACAAGTGATTATTGTTAATTCTCCACAGATGGGCCAGTTATTTAAACTTGGAGCTCTCATCCTTTGAGAGCTAACCTGCTGTAGTAATTCACATTTACTGTATAGGCATGTTGAATAATTTGAATTTTTCCTTATTTTTGCATTTACTAAAACTATCACTAAGCACATCTGAAAAACAAAAAAGGTCCCAGGACTAGAGATATTTATATATTTTTAAAAAACTTATCACAGTGTATCTGGGGAAAAAAGGGCCCAAACTAAAGCCATATTATATGCCTAAATAAGCATTATTTATCTTTCTGTCTGATCTGGCTGTGTGTGTGCACACAAATATCACACTACTCCTTAAGGCTCTATCTGGCATACTTATCGGAGCATTTTCAGCCACATAAAATGTCACAATTTTACTGGTTTGTGAAATGCCCATAGAGTAGAGTATTTTACTACGACTATTTAGGAGTCCTATCACAGTGCTTTAGGTCTGGAGACCAGGCAGTGTCTTGGTAATGGGACCTTTTCCTGGGAAGTGACAATCCACAGGTAGCTGAAGAACTAAGAGCCACCCCTGAAACCCTAGAGGAGCATGGTGTGTCTGGGGCTACAAACCATCAGCACAGAAAGACAAGAGCCTCACGCGAATCACGGTGGAACGGAAGAAACCAAAACACGTGCCATAGCAGCATAAACGACGAACAGGAAGAGCTGATCATGTGCCTTCACACAAGCTCTGTAAGAGCCAAAACCTTGATCTCAGTCGCTATCAGGGCAACTTCCAATACAGCCAGCTGAACTGTCCTTCCCTTTGGGTGTCAGTGGACAAGATAGCAGTTGAGACAGACCCCCGTCCCCAATGCAGAGGCCGAGTACGCTCTTTGGTGGTGGGGTGTACTGCCGGATGGTGTCCTGGGGGGCAGCAACTCAAGGTCTCTGCTGCCAGCAATCCTGGGCCTGAAGGCCACTTCACTCCAAATGTCCCCTTTCTGGTCAGTGGGTAGCGGTCACTCAGTGCTGAATGTGTGAGTGATGCAGAGGGCTCAACGGGGAAACCATGTCTTGCCGGGACACTTCTTTCAAGCTGCCTCATTTACAGCAAGGGCAACACCAAATCTCTCCATTGTGCTAAATAAGAGCCATTTAACCATGACAGAAACAAGACATTTTTCCTAAGAAAAGGCTTTACGGTTAGAAGACCCAAAAATCTATATTCAGGATGTCATATGCTGAGCCGAGGACTGCCCTGAGCCTTCCTTTTCCCCTCCAGCCCTGGTGGAGTTGGATGAAGCTACCCAAACCCTTACTGGGCTCTCATTCTAAACAGGGGCAGGTCATTCTGGCCAGCTTTTTCAACTGATATTGTTTGTATGTGTGCTTCATGTTGAAACTTGTGTGTGTGTGGTAGGTTTTTATCAACCAGAAAAAAAAAATCAAACAGTCCAGGTACAATTTCTCATACAAGTTGTGAATGGCAGACCCCACACATGTGAACGCAGAGCTCGTGGTGGCTGCTGCTGAACAGACCAACAGAGGTGCTAGCCAATGCTAAAGGGAAAGGGGATCTAACCAGAGACTTGGAGCACCCACCCAGTGGGGCAGGTGTGCTAGGAGGGAGGACCACCAACGATTGGAAGTAAAACCACTTTGGAAACCAGCTAAAACAAACTACAGAAAACAAGTCTACCACCTGTGGCTGGTCTTGGCCAGTGTGATGTGCACAAAGGGGCCGGTGGGCTTGGTGGTCTTGGCATGTTTCTTCCCCCTTGGGAGTCCATTACCGTTCAGAGAAATGTTAGCTATCAAATGTGTTCCGTTAATTTTGCCGCTGAGGGTGAAACCATCCAGTTAGCATATACACTATCATTTGCATATCTTGGGAACCCAGTGCTAGTGCCATCGGCTCTCGTGAGTGGTACAGGACTCTCTCCAGGCCAGTTCGGGTCTGACATGCCTAAAAATGAAAACAGATAATTTGTTCTGCACTGAAGAACTCAAACTTCATGTGCAGACAGTAAGGCCTTGGCAAAACTCCCTTTGACGGTTAAACCAAAACTTGCGCGTTCTGTGCCAATTACATTAATGGCTTTGCATCCCAGGTTTCCAAAACACTGTTCTACTTTGGGCGATTATCACGTGCTCCTGGTAAAGGTAATTTAGCAGACACCACAAATCTCAGTATCTATGATTTTAGGGTGTCACACCTGAAATAGATCGGGTGAACCGCTTAACTGTTTTCCTAGGACAGTGTAAAACATCAGCAAAATGGCCAGACTACATGACTTTCTGTAGTGGAAATGCTGCAGAAAAACACTCTCTGAGATAAAGAGGCTATTCATCTGTCAGCCCAGCGAAAATGGAGGAAGGCTTCCTTCCCCACACACAGGCTGCCTTGCGGCACCGTCAGCACTCATGGCATGTGCGTGGCACTACACCCAAAGCCAGTGAGGACCTGTGGCTCAGGAAGCATGCAGAAAGAACCTACCTTAGCTGGAAAGTGCTTGAAACTCCAAGACTTCAAAAAGGATCAATGATGAAGTTAGGAAGCAGAAAAAATTTTCAAGTATTTAATCCAAGACAAAGAAGGAGTTTTGGCAAGAACCGTATTTACTGTCCATTGCAAGGCCACAGCACCACAGACTATGTTCTTTCAGGAAGCACTGGCTCAGTGTTTAGCACTGGCTTCGTAAGTGACAACATCGAAAGGAGGGGAAGGGTGCAAAGGATGTGAAAGCAGCAGTCTGGTGTGTCTGCCCAGGGCCCACGTGGTTTTCCCACTGCCCCACACTGCATGGCGGTGGACAAGTAGCTGGAGGCGGGAATGTGGAAGGCTTTTGTGAGGCACACGCCAGCCCAGGAGCAGCCTGGCGGGATCCCCTAGCTATGTTATCACTGGAAGTTGGGGATGCCAGCTGCCCTTTGCTAAATTTAATCCCTCCCCAGATTAGATACATTTATCTAAGTAACGAAGTCAGAAGTACTATGAGTTGCTTCCCAATGTCCCCTGAGAATTCTGCTATAATCCGCTTCTCCTGTGCCATCTTAAGTTGCTGGGCTGTGTGGTAATGACACTTAATTTCACATCCTTTTAGAAAGACATAGCTGCAAAATGCCTGAATGTAAACTGGATGCAAAGTCAGGTATTTACAAAGAAAAGGGTTCAGAGTAGGCTTTGGTTTCGCTGGGATCAGAAACACTCTTAAAAAGCATTACAGAGAGTTGGGATGGTGCAGAAGGGACAGCGTTGCTAGAATCTAGTAAATGCATGTGAAATTCTACCATAGAGTTTGTTTTCAATCCATGTGGAAGGGAGGGAGCGCGGGAGGGGAGCACTGTTACAGTCCACCAGGGGGGTCTCCTCCTCTGAGAGGCCATCATCGTAAAGCAGTGAGTCCGAAGGGGTGGATGCAGCCAGGTCCAGGTAATCCTGCAAGAGAGAGAAAGAGATGGCCCAGTCACCTTTATCCCTGGACCATTCCTAAACATGCTCAGAAGCCCTTAATGCTCATGGGGCAGAGGTTCTGGCTGTACCCCTACCCTGAACTATCTCTTGGCGTCTCTGTAAGACCACAGCCCTTCATCCAGGAAGATGCCGCTGAGATTCTTTAATCTAACTAAGAGTGGAGAGCTGGGGAAGTGGCTTCTTTCTCTGAAAGCACTTGGTGCGGTCACATTTCTCTTGCAGAAGCACAGTGCACCAAATGGTAGATTCAACCCAATGAGTGCTTTTCAGCTTCCCTCCGAGCACCTCTGCTGCCCACAGAGGATTACACCAGGCCAGAGATACAGATTTCAGCTCCCACGCTTAACACGTCAGGTGCCTGCTGCTTATGCTTAAGTGCGTAGGCATTTCCAGTGTTGTCCTGGCTGTTTCTCAACACTGCACCTATTGTTACTTCTGCTCAGGACAACCCTGTACCACAGATCTTGATGATTTTCTCAAGAAACAACAAAACTGTGTCAGCCCATTCAAGGTGGTTCTCCACTTTCTCTTCTGTCAGAGTCAGTGTATTCATTTTATGCTGAGGTCGCTGATCCATTTGGAGTTGAGTTTGTGTGCAGTGATTAAGTATGGATCTGTCTGGACTCTTCAACATGCAGCCATCCAGTTTGACCAGCATCGTTTTTTGAAGATTTTGTCCTTTTCCAGTGTATTTCTGGCCTTTCAAAAATTAGGTGTCTATAGGTGTGTGGATTTACATTGGGTCTTCAATTTGATTCCATTGGTTAATGGGTCTATTTTTGTGCCAGTATCACATACTTTTTTATAACCATAGCTTTGTAGTACAACTTGAAATAGGGAATTGTGATACCTTTCACAGTTCTTTTATTGATTAGGATTGTTTTTTTTTTTTTTTTTTTTTTTGGTTTTTCGAGACAGGGTTTCTCTGTGTAGCCCTGGCTGTCCTGGACTCACTTTGTAGACCAGGCTGGCCTCGAACTCACAAAGATCCGCCTGCCTCTGCCTCCCAAGTGCTGGGATTAAAGGCGTGCGCCACCACTGCCCGGCTGATTAGGATTGTTTTAACTATCCTGATTTTTTTTTTGTATATGTGTGTGTTTCCATATGAAGCCAAAAATTGCCCTTTCAAGATCTGTAAAGAACTGTGCTGTTATTTTGATGGGGATTTCATTGAATCTATAGATTGCTTTTGGTAGGATGGCCATTTTTACTATATTAATTCTACCAATCCATGAGTGTGTGTGTGTGTGTGGGGGAGATCTTTCCATCTTCTTCAAATTTTTTCTTCAATGGCTTAGTTTTTTTTTTGTTTTGTTTTGTTTTTTTGTTTTTCGAGACAGGGTTTCTCTGTGTAGCCCTGGCTGTGCTGGACTCACTTTGTAGACCAGGCTGGCCTCGAACTCGCAAAGATCCACCTGCCTCTGCCTCCCAAGTGCTGGGATTAAAGGTGTGCGCCACCACCGCCCCGCCAATGGCTTAGTTTTTAATCATACAAGTTTTTCACTTGCTTGGCTAGAGTTACCCCACGATATTTTATATTATATGAGGCTACTATGAAAGGTGTTATTTCCCTGATTTCTTTCTTGGTCCATTTGTCATTTGTATGTAGGAGAACTACTGATTTCTGTGAGTTAACTTTGTATCCAGATACTTTGCTGAAAGTGTTTATAAGCTGTAAGAGTTTCCCAGTGGAATTTTTTGGGTCACTTGTGTATACTATCATATCATCTGCAAATAAAGATACTTTGTCTTTTTCCTTTCCCATCTGTATCCTTCTGATATCCTTTAGTTGTCTTATTGCTCTAGTTAAGACTTTATGTACTATACTGAATAGATATGGAGAGAATCGATACCATAGTCTGTTCCTGATTTTGGTGAAAACGCTCTGAGTTGTCTCTACTTAAGTTGATGTTGGCTATGGGCTTGCTGTGAACTGCCTCTGCTATGTGCTGAGGTTAAGTCCCTTCTATCCCTAATCTCTCCAAGATTTTCATCATGAAGAGGTGTTGAATTTTGTGAAACGTCTTTTTTTTTGCATCTACTGGGATCCTCATATGGCTTTTGTCTTTCAGTTTGTTTATATGGTGGATGATGTCACATTTACCCATTTACCCATGTTGAACCATCCCTGGATTTCTGGGATGACACCTGTTTGTCATGGAGTATGGTTTTTTTTTTAAAATGTGTTCTCAGATTCAGTTTGCAAGTGTTTTATTGAGAATTTTTACTCCTATGCTTATAAGGGAAATTGATCTGTAGTTCTCTCTCTTTGTTGGGTCTTTATATGCTTTAGGTATCAGGTAATTGTGGCCTCATAAAATGAATTGGGCAATGTTCATTCTGTTTCCATTTTGTGGAATAATTTGAGGAGTACTGGAATTAATTCTTTGAAAGTCTAGTAGAATTAGATGCTGAAACCATCTGGCCCTGGTCTTCTTTGGCTGGGAGACTTTTAATGACTGCTTCTATTTCACTAGGGGTTATAGGTCTGTGTAAAGTGTTCATCTGATCTTGATTTAACTTTAGCAGGTGTTGTATATGGAGAAAACTATGCATTTATTTTAGATTTTTCAATTTGGCAGAATATAGATTTTTTAAAGTATGTCATTGTGATCCCTAGATTTCCTTGGTGTAAGGAGTTAGATAAATTAAATTAGATTTAGAAAATATATAGGGGTTTCTGATACTGTCTCTTAATTTGGGGCATGAAGATCATTATCAGCATGTGGACTAAAAACAGGAAACAAACAGGAGACTTAATAGACTGAAAAACAAGGTTGAAGTCAGGAAAAACAGGAAATACTCAATGGACTGAAAAACAAGGTTGAAGTCAGGAAAAACAGGAAATACTCAATGGGCTGAAAGAAACAAAGTATCTGGCCTGACATTGTTTTCAGCTCCTAAGTGGGCAGAGCCCAAATTAAGCTGAAACAGAGTTCCTCCTATTTAAGGACAGTGCATGGAGCCCAAAAGGAGAAGAGGCCCCTGATGCTAGAGAGCTCTGAGAGTCCTGCTGAAAAAAGTGCTGGCCATCATTTGATGTCCAGATCTCCCTGAGGCAGAAAGAAGCTGGTGAACAAAGAAAGCCTGAGCAAGACACCAAAAGGCCAAGGACTAAACCCTGTGGCTCAGCTTTTGCCTAGAGGGGTTTGATCTGTCCGAACAGTGGCCTAAAGGAAACTGTGTCTGGCTTTAAGGACTCTGAAGTAGAGCGGCAGAGTTGCTGATGCGAAGGGGCTGGGGTCTCCCAGAGAGAAGAAAGCATGAAGCCTTATTTAAGGTGAGACTGCAATAACCAACTTACCCTGACAAACCTGCATCTGAGAGATCTAGAAAAAGGACTGCTAAGTGCGTTAAAGAATCTACAACAAAGACTGTGTTCCTGATGACTGAGGACCTGCCCCAGAGACTGTATCATTCTAAAAGGTTAGAAAAACAATTATCAATAGGTTTAGTGGATAGGTTAAAGGGGTTGTAGGAATTTATAGGATTAATAGTTAAGAAATTGTTGGTGTTTGTTATAGTAATAAATAAATTAGTGTTAAATAGTAATTAAAAATTTTGGTTACACCTTGGTGTCTGTTGTTGTGTCTCCCTTATCATCTCTCACTTTGTTAGTCTGGATATTCTCTTTTTTCCTTTGAGATAATTTGGAAAATAATTCCTTAACACAACTCTGTTAGCACAAGCACTCAGATCAACAATTAACAAATGGGATGAAACTGAGAAGCTTCTGCATAGCAAAGGACACTGTCATTTGGACAAAGCAGCAGCCTACAGAATGGGAAAGGATTTTTTTTTAACCAACTACACATCTGATAAAGGGCTAATATACAATATATACAAATAACCACAAAACCCTGGATATCAGGAAAACAACCCAATTTAAAATGGGGTACAGATCTAAAAAGAATTTTCAAAAGATCAAATTCAAATGGCTGAAGAGAAATGTTCAACATCCAATAGTCAACAAGGAAATGCAAAAAAATTACTTTGAGATTTCATCTTACATCTGTCAGAATGGCTAAGATCACAAATGACAGTTCATGCTGGTGAGGATATGGAATAAGGGGAACTCTCATTCATTGCTGGTGGAAGTGCACATGTGTACAGTCACTATGGAAAGTAGTGTGGCAGTTCCTCAGGAATATGAGACCTGATCTATCTCAAGGTCCAGCTATTCTACACCACTCTTGGGCATACCCAAAGGACACTTCATCCTACTATGGAGACACTTGCTCAACCATGTTCATTGCTGTTCTATTCATAATAATCAGAAGTGGAAACAAACTAAATGTCCCTCAGTAGATGAATGGAAAAAATGTCATACATTTGCATAATGAAATGTTTCTCAGCCATTAAAATAACCTAAATCATGAAATGACAGGTAAATAGATTGAACTAGAAAGAAAAATCATCCTGAGTGAGGTAACCCAGAAAGACAAATATGGCACATATTCACTTATGTCTGGATGTTAGCTGTTAAGTCAATGACAACCAAGTTACAATCCAAAGAGCACAATGGTTAGGTATAGAGTAGAGACTATCTGACTATACCAGAGACAGATAGATCTCCCTAGGAAGGGGATATAGAATAGTTATGGATAGACAAGGGTTGGGGCTGGAACAAGAGGATCAAATGGGGAAGATATAGAGAAGAAGGAGGCGAAGGGAGGAATACAGGGAGAAACAGTGAAGAAAATATATGTATGTATATATATACACATACATATATGTGTACATATGTATATATATATATGAAGGTGATATAAATGAAATTACCAAATACTAGGGAGAGACAGAGCCCCAACTGGACATCTTTTGTCACCAAATGAAGCTTCCAGTACTGGGAATGGGTTACACATCTAATTGGTTTGTTGGCCAAAGGGGTCCCATGGGAACCCCCAAACAACCCAGGATACTGCAAAGGCTATAAGGTTGCCTTTCACAAAGTACTGGCAAGACTCTGATGCTGAAAACAACTTAAGCTGGTGCCTACTGAGAGCATTCACCCCTACAGGTTAATGTTCCTGATACTAGAAGGTACTCTGCACCCTACCAAAGGGGAAATGTAAACATTGACCCAGCTACAAATCCTTCCCTCTGCAATGGTGTCCTCCCATCAAGGAGTGCTAATGTAATGGTGGTGCAAAGCTTGTGGGAGTAACCAACCAATATCTGATTTGATGAAAGGACCATTCCATGAGATAGAACCCATGCCCGAACCCACTGCTTGAGTAACCAAGAACCTGAGACTAGACAGCTCAAGGACCTAAGGGAAAACCAAATACTACTGTTCTATTAAAGGAAAGTAGCAATAAAATGACCCAATGACATTCTGCTATACTCATAGATCAGTGCTTTGCTCAGCCATTATTAAAGAAGCTTCCTCCTGCAGTAGATGGGAACAATTAGAGACCCATAACCAGACAATATGCAGAGTGAGAGACCTTGGAACATTCAACCCTAAATGGGATGTCTCTATCAAATACCTCCCCTCAGGGCTCAGGGTATTCTGCAGAAGCAGAGGCAGAAAGAGTGTAAGAGCCAGAAGGGATGGAGGACACCAAGGAAATAGGCTCTTCTAAACACAGGAAGGCCAACTCACAGAGACCAAGGGAACATGCACAGGGTCTACATGGGTCGGCACCAGATGGAATCCTAGAGCTTAAAAGAAGAAGTTGACACAAACCCCCATTCCTAACCCAGAAGTTGTCTCCAGTTGGTGACCACTTGTAAATGAAAATTTGGTTTTCTCAAGGGAGTTTCACTGAAGAAACAAACTACTCAAGAGTAGGCTGCATGTCCAGCAGTAGATGGCCAACAGAAAATGAACACACATCTTTGGAGGTTCCTTGTTGTGTCAAGAGTATGTACACGTGTGTGTGTGTGTGTGCGTGTTTCTGGTTTTGTGTTGTTATGGGATTCCTGAGTGTGAGAACAAATGTGTCTTTGTGTCTGTATCTTGTGCTTTTTCTTTGGCTCTTTTCCTTCTGTCCATTTGTTTTGTCCTAAACTGATTTGCTTTTGTCTTATCTTACTACATTTCATTTTACTTTATTGTTATCCCCTAATACCCATTTGTTTTCTAATAACAGACACGAAGGGATGGGAGGGGAGGTGGAGAGGAACTAGGAGGAAAACAGGGAGGGGAAAACATAATCAGAATATGTTGTATGAAAAAATATATATTTTCAATAAAAGAAAAGGAAATAAGGAAACAACAAAACTACTAAGTTTTAAATTTACAGTTTTGCGTGTGCAAGAATGTGTGTGTGAATGTGGTGTATGTGCACATTTGTGTGGATATGTGTGACACCTGAGGACAGCATCCTGCTCAGCTTCTCTCCTCACCATGGTCCCTTAAGACAGGGCCTGCCACTGAATCTAGAGCTGGGTCTCATTAAGTCCCAGAAATCCTCCTGTTTCTGCCCTTGTCCCTCACAAGAATGGCCATGCTTGACTTTTTACATAGATGCTGGGATTTGAACTCATGACTGTACAAGTGCTCTTCCAGGCTAAGCCATCTCTCCAGCAATGCAAACTACTACATTTTATCCCCGGGAGCCTAGATTGTGTGCTCTTTTGGAATCTGAAGGAAGGGTACCCTTTTAGTGAAGATGAGGACAAAGTCTTTATGGAAGCAATGTGGCCCAGGACAGCTGGTTGGCCATGTTTGCCTGTCTCCCTAGCATCCAGCACAAACAGCACAAACAGTTGCTCAATCAATATTAGGCAAAAATTATTCAGCCTTCTCACCAAGGCACAGAGGCTGACTGTTCCCACGTGTTTTGTTTGGCTGACACCAGGCTCTGGAAATCTACATGAGAAATTAATAAAAACTGGGAGGCAACATGAGCTTCTTAAATTCAGAAGACCCTGCATGCCCAGACTCCTATTCCCGTAGGTCACATTTGGTGACAGCAGAAGGGACACTCAACACTCTTAGGTGCCAGGGTTCCAACCCTAATCACCACCCACCTCCCTGTGCCTCAGAGCCTATACCATTTAGGACAGGCACTTTGGATCTACTCTCTGACACCCCATTCCATTATTGCAAAAGCTCTCCTTTGGTTCTGAAACACCCTCCAGTCCTTGCCTGTGAAAAGCTCTTGCCTGAAGACAAGCTAGAAACCAATGGTCAAGGGTGGGGGCAGGTTTTCGTCCACTGCCTGCCGTAGGGATAGCATAGCTATCTCCCTCTGGCCTTGCAGTGGAAACAGGAGAGCCTCAAACTACCACCCCAAGGACAGCCTTTGGGACTCACTCTGCTCTTGACCATCATCTTCTCCAGATCCTTGCTGATGTCAGCAAATACCGGCCTCTTGTCTGGCTCCTGCTTCCAGCACTGCAGCATGAGGCGGTACCTGGGGGGAAGCACAGGCAGCTGGTGACGCTCTGTCAGGGCTGCCACACCCAGGCTGGGCCCTAAGGGGCTAAGTCTCCTCCTCTCCCTAGCTGTTTCTAAACCATTTGCAACTCTGAGCTGTGGAGCTGGACCCAGGGCAGGACACTGACACTGTGGTGCAGCCCTCTGGTGGCATTCTCCCCAGAGGGGTTCACTGTTCTTTCCTTAGACCAACACAAGTAAACAGTGTTTGGGCCCTGCACCCACTATGGCAGCCAAGGAGGAAGCAAAGTCCTTAAAATTTGAAGAAAGGAGGAATTGATTGAAGACTCTTAGGGCTGGAAACAAACACAATGTCTGGTTATTACAACTTTCTGACTGCATTTGAGGGAACGTCAAGCCTGGTTCTGTAATCCTGGTCAAAGGCCCTTGACTGGAGTGGTCCCAGGCCCTAGGGTAGAACCTGGTGCTATTTTGATTTTTGCCAAATGGTCATGCTGTCAAATGGCTTTCAAAATATTCATATTTATACCCATAGACCTGGGCTCAGCCTTGGTCAGAGAAGCTTCTCTTTTGTGGTGAGCAGCAGTCAACAGAGGCATGAGCAACGGGTCACAGTGCCAAGAATAGGAAACTTCTCAGTTAGCGCCAGCCTTAAACAGGACACACAACACACACAGTCAGACAGACACACGGACACACAAGACACAGACACAAAAACATAGCACACAGAGACAAACTCACACAAACTCACAAAGACACACAATTCAGACAGACAGACACACAGACACACACACACACACACACACACACACTCTAACTTTCTCCCAACCAAGGTTCAGGGAACATCATGGAAGAGAAGGCAGAATGAATGTAAGGTCCAGAGAATAGGGGGGAGCGCTGTGCAATGTTGTCTTCTGGTTATGGCATGCCTGTTACACTCATGAACTCACAGAAGCTGTGGTTACCTGCACATGACCAGCAATATCAAGCTGGCCATAATTCTGGCACAAATGGGGCAGATGATCTCTAGGCCCCATCCCTTACTTGGGGGGCTGTTGGCTGTGGATAGTTGCTCCGGGAGGGAGAATCAGGTAGGAACAGGGTGTGGCCACTGATAAGATTCCCATGTTGCAGTGGATGGCCCCACAGCTGTGCACATATGGGCAGCGCTAATTGGTCTTAATAGGTTATCCAAAAGGAAGACAAAAAATTAGGAGGGGCACATGTTGCAAGGACGTGGGGAAGCTGGAGGAGGGAAACGGGAACGTGTGATTATATTTTGTTACATGCCTCTATGGAATTCTTAAGAACTTAGAAACTTAAAAACCAAGCTTATCTAGTATGAGTCTTATCTCTGACCCGAACCTCTGCTCTCTCAGGAGCTAGCCATGGCTGGGGACTATGGAGGTGTGATGTAGCTGTTATGTTGGGTGGCTGATTGCCAGTCCTGTGCTCAAAGAGGCATCTTTCCATCCCAGCATGGCTAGCCTTGCTCTCCGCTAGGCAACGACTGTGCAGGAATGGACCAGTGCATCTGCTCCCACTATCAGGCCTCTCCACCTCAATCTCCCTCTCTCTTTTAACCTGGTCTCTGGACCATCTCATTTAGCACAATGGATCTGGGACTTTGGGACTCTTGGGCTGAGGCTGTTTCTGCCCCACATGTCCTCTCACACAGCTTGCCCAGGGCTCTTGCCAGTTCCACCAACTCTCAGTTCCTAGGAAGTACACTGGACCTCACAGGGGGCGAGGCCACAGCATCTATCTCACACCTGTTGGTGGCTGGCTGGCCTCTGCCCTGTCACTCCCCATCACCCAGCTTATTCAGGGCTGGTGTCACCAGGCTTCTTGAAAACAAGAAGAGCAGGCTGTTTTACTTCCCACCCAGGGAATGAGTGTCAGAGGCTGGCCGGGCAGGCAAGGCAGACTCACATTTCCTCGCTGCAGTTGTCCGGCCTCTCCATCCTGTGGCCTGTCTTCAGAAGGTTGAAGAGCCGTTCAGGAGGAATTCCAGGATAGGGGTTGCCTCCCAGGGTCACAATCTCCCATAGCAGTACCCCGAAGGACCACCTGTGATGAGGAAGGGAAGCAGTAAGCAGTTTCCTGGCCCCGAAGTCTCCTTGGTGAACCCAGATGTTTGCGTCTATAACCAACTTAATCATCTGTCAGTGCTCAAGTGGATGGCACACTGGGTACTTAGCCAGGCTCTGCTGCACTGGCAGGGGGATACCAGAGCTGTGCAACTCCCCCTGCCTACCTGGACCAGTCCCTGGGATGTTCAAGTCCTTCCCAATCTGTTGCCATCGGAGCCACGACACTTAAAAGGGGTGAGGTCCTACTAAGAGAACTCAGGGGAGTGCTGTGAAATTTTTATAAAGTCTTAGAACAACTTTTATAGAAAATGTTTAGTAAAAAAGAGAACATTGAGGTGTGAATACAAATTCACAAAACATGTATCACCTGGTGATAATGTATGTATGTGCACACGACAGAAGATACTGAAGGTCACCAGGAGGGAGGGGCTTAGTGTGATTTAAGGCTTAGTCTCCTACTGTATTTTTCTTTGCCTTTTCCAATTTTAAGTCAACTTTATGTTGTCAGAAAACCACTGTTTAAAATTGCTTAAGAAAGATCTCTATTTTCAGAGCTTGTTCGGTGGAAGATCTACATGTCTGCAGATTGCAGAACACTTCAGAAGCAAATATTTTGTCTTTAGAAAAACAAATGACGTCTTGTCATCTGTCTGCAGGAGCAAGTATGGGCTCCCATCCTTAAGCAGTTTGGAATACACCAGTCTACAAACTCATATAAGGCTACTGGCAGTAGAGTCCCCTAGCCCCACTTGTGGGCAGGTAAACACCACAGGATATCACTTGAGTTATATTCCTTCCAGCACTCTTGAGAGAGGAGCTGTTCGCAGGTCCGACCCAGAGGAGGGGAGGGAGGTGTGGAAGAAGTAATGGGTGGGAAGTAGGCTATGACTGCCCCACCCCCCCCCACCCAACTGCTGCACACTCTACTGTGACTGGCAGAACTGCTGCTTGGGCCCAACCATTTGCTGAATGAGTGTCTGCTGACCTCTTAGCCTGGGCTCACTGCTGATGACTAACACTGCAGACAGGTGTTTGGAACCAGCAGTGTCCCTTAGCCAAGCTGCAGAGACAAGGCATCATGGTCTAAACACCCTACCCCAAGATGACAACTCCCAAACTTACACATCACTTTGGGTGGTATAGATGTGATCAAAAAGGGACTCGATTGCCATCCATTTGACAGGAATCCGGCCCTAGAGGTGGTGGAAGAAGGCATCAGTACGGGTGTAAACTCTGTAACCAAGGGAGTCAGCTGGGACCCTTGACTCTATATCCAAGGTAGTCAGCCATGTCCCTTTCGCCCCAGCTCTGGAGGGAACATGGGACCATGTCTCAGGGAAAGACCAACTGTCCACAATCTTGAAGGATCCACAGCTCCAGTCTGCACCTTTGGGTTTGTTGAGATTTTTACTGGGACTCGGGGCAGCCACCCACAGCCACAGAGGGCAACTTTTCACATCCCACAGCCAGGAAAAGAAAACACCTAAGAAATCTACCTATGGAGGGTTGCCAGGGCTCTGAGGCACCTTGGCTGGGGCAGAACAGTACTCTCCAGTGCAGAGCCAAGAACTTTCCCTGCAAGATAAGTTTCTTTTACTATCCCAAGAGCATATGCAACACCCAGTTTCTACCCTATAAACTTTGTATGCCATCACCAAGGCACCTCTGAGAAACCTTGAGGGAAGAAAACTTTTGTGTACCAAAGCTAGATTTTGCTTCTCTCAGGGTTCTTCCAGCATCTCAGAACAAGCGTTCCCTTCTCCCCCACCCAGTAGCAGTGCTGGCATCTGTTCTAACAAATCCTTTCCAACAACAGGATGAACAGCTTTACAGACACATCTTGTCCTTTATCCTTATCATTTGCCTCACATGGCTCAATGAAGAAGTCTTAAGACTTAAGTTATTTGTTTAAGTCTTAAGACTTAAGCTATTTGTCTTAACCTATTTGTTTGTTTTTTTAAGACAAGGTTTCTCTGTGTAACAATCCCTGGCTCTCTGGACTCGCTTTGTAGACCAGGCTGGCCTCGAACTCACAAGAGATCTACCTGCCTCTGCCTCCTGAGTGGTGGGATTAAAGGCGTGCGCCACCACACTTGGCAAGAACTTATCACGTTCATAGTCATCTCTATTTTCTTGAACGTTTATCTTTGTACTTATGCCCTTAATGATGTATGATTGTGCTCCTGATAGCACTGAGTGTGAAACCTGTAGCCTGTACTCTTGCAGGCTGCCAAAGCCCCTGAAAACCACACCTGTACACCTCCACTGTGACAGCAGGTCTCCATAGAAGGTACATATGTGCACGTGCGTGTACAGGAAGGCTCTGTCATACCTTCTGCTGTGTGGCACAGCAGCCACTTCGACTTCATGAAGTTTTGAGATCTGCTATCACCACAGAAACACCCGAATACACACAGCCCTCAAGACCTGTGCTAACACAAAGGACCTATGACCCTTACAACAAAGCTGAAGCTCACCAAGCTGAGTACATGCTGCCTTGAACACCTCAGCATCAGGAACCCCTGAGCACTCCCTTAACTTTTCCTGCCTGTGTTGTCACATGGAAGCTTCAGGAGAGCAATGCCAGGTGACAAGTCGAGGGACCTCAGGAAGATCATATACAAGAAGGGTCTGATTGGGGTCCTGGAGAGGATGGGGATAGATTTCTACTTCCCCAGTCATGCGAAGGATATCACCCCAACCTGTCAGTACAGTTGTGAGCCCACTGCCCCTCTAGGAAACTCACTGGCACACTCATGGCCAGGTACCTTGCTTTTCTTCACATAGGAATCCTCTTCATAAACATCTCGGGACAGCCCAAAGTCCGAGATCTTCATCTTCCGTCCTTCAGCCACCAAGATGTTCCTGGCAGCCAAGTCGCGGTGCACGAGCTGCAAAATGGAAGCAGCAGGAACCCTCAGATCAGCTGTGATAGGCAGGGGCTGGATGGACATCAGGGGCAGCATCTATGGCTCTCACCTTCATCTCGGCCAAGTACTGCATACCCCTTGAGATCTGCCATGCAAAGGAGATGAGGTCACCCATGGTCAGTATCCGTTCGTCTGGGTGGTCCAGGGAGCTGGAATTGCGGCTGCCTCCACTACCCACATAGCCAGGCCCAATCTTGCGGCTGTCACGGAGGAATCCCCGCAGGGAGCCATACTTGGCATACTCCACAATGAGAAGAAGTGGCCCTGGGGACAGAGAGAGGCAGCCCTGGGCATGGGGTCAGGCCAGCCTCCGTAGGGGAGGCTGCAGGCAAGTGGGCAGCCGGCGGTCAATGCTCTATAGATCATGAAGTTATGGCAGACCAACTCACTCTTGGCCCACGCTGGCCATGTGGACATCAGCTTCCTTCAAGGTGAAGAAAGACCTTCCCCATGATGCCTGAGTGAATGGGCACTGTTCTCAGCCCTACCTGTGAGCTACTATGCCCTATATTAGGACTTCATACCTTTTTCCATTCTTGATTCTATAGATGGGAGAGGGAAAACCAATGGAGGCAGGAAGGCCTAGCCTAACTCTGCAACAACCAATCTTCCTGCTCCTGCCTGACCTCAACAACTCCTTGGGCTGCAGTCAGGCCTTGGTCTGGTTGTGTGTGAGAAAAACTGACAGGGCAATCTCCCTTGCCCTTATCTGAGGTGACAGTGCTCCTTCCCTGCAGGGCTGGGTTTGGGGACATCTGTGGGTAACAGCGTACTTGTTATTCTGTAGGTCCTAGGACGCACTGTGTGTAGGGTTCTAACGCTACTGACCTGTGTTGGGCAGGGCCAAGGAGTGCTACAAACATGAACCTCTGGGAGGGGTGCCTGCACAGCTAGGAGGGGAGGCACTAGGCACTAGGAGGGGAGCCAGAAGCCCAGAAAGGAGAATTAAGCAGCGTGGGAAAAGGACAGCAAAGGGCAGAAGAGGGGTCCCAGCCTCGTGCTGGCAGCTGCCCACCTAGCCTGTCATCTGGCTAGCCTTACCGTCCTGGCTGCAGGCACCATACAGCTTGATGACATGTGGATGGTTGACTTGTTTCAGGAGGTTGAACTCAGAGAGCAGGTCTCGCAGTTCACTCTGGGAGGCATTTTCTGAAACACAGAGCACAGAAACTGGGTTTGCCCAGCCACTGGGATCTCCTTGTGACCATGCTGAGCAGGGAACAGACTACCATCTTCCTCACGGACACGTGGCCTGGATTTACATGGAGGCCCTCAGCACCCAGCTGGGGAAGGCTCCTCACAGTCCTCAGTGTCAGCTAACAGTGGCTTCCCATACCCCTGGGATAAGAGCCCATGGAGCAACTTCCACATCTCCAGGGCCACTGGTTGTGTACAGAGCAGTACATCTCTGTAGCTGCTGCGTTCAGCAGAGAGAAGCCTACAGAGAGCTCCCCCTCATTCTTTTGTAGTCCTTCCAGAAGGAGACAGGTCCTGCCTATGTCCCCACACACCTGCCTAGAGAGACAGGTGCTGGAGAAAGGTGAGGACCCTATGCTGAGCCCAGATTTCCCACTCTACAATCTGCCAGACACTAGCTTGGAGTCCCGTGGCCTCTCTAATGCTTCTATTGTGTGCTGGGAGCTTATGCTCAGTTATCATGAGATCCTGCACGAATGAACCAGTGAAGGCAGCGTTAGCCTTTTGCAGCACACCACACACCAGGCCTGAGTTTTCTGAGTGAGTAGATGCCACACTTTTTGTTTTTGTTTTTTTTGAGACAGGGTTTCCCTGTGTATCCCTGGCTGTCCTGGACTCGCTTTGTAGACCAGGCTGGCCTCGAACTCGCAGAGATCTACCTGCCTCTGCCTCCTGAGTGCTGTGATTAAAGTCGTGCGCCACCATGCCCGGCAGATGACATACTTCTTTTGAATGCCTAACTGGATCTGACACACTGTGAAGACCAGACTTCACCGAAGTCATATGAACACACGCCCTGAGGGCTGGCTCTAGCTCTCATTAGACACTTGAATACACAAAGCATCAGACAAGCAGCCAAGTACTCTTCCTGGTTGGCTGGCCAGGGGTGACACTCAGTTGCCTCTGGCATTTAGACTAGTCTGGGATGAAGGACAGACGCACACAGCTGGGAGACAGATCTAGGTAGACCAGGAATCTGAGGGTTGAACCTGGTGTGAGGGTCGGGGGAGGTACCAGAAGCACTCTTTGCTATAGTCCCTGACCATAGCACTACAACTCGGCTGCGCACTAGCCACACGATTCTTCACCACACAGGCTGGCTGCCACAGGGCCCTCAGTTTACAAGGCTGGAAACATGACCACAGTGAGGGCTACCCACCCAGTACAGCCACAGCCTCTGGCCAGAGTCACATCCCTTGCGTAAGAAAGGTATGAGTGCACACGGAGAGTCAGACCTAGGACATGGCTAAAGGAATAGAGGAGTCTCAGGAGTTACTGGGATGGGGGACAGTTTTTACAAAGAGTGTCTCTTCACTAGGACCCCAGCCTTTCAGATGAGAGGACTGAATGGAGCAGACTGAGGTGCTGGAAACTATCAGTTCAATCCCAAAGGGCTTTGAAATGTTTTAAACCCTGGGCACTTTCCTGATATGGTACAGAAGTGGTGCCCAATTTCATCTTTTAGAGCAAGCCCCTCACTATGGCTCTTCAGGAACACTGGCTACATGCCCATAGGGTGTTCAGATTACAGCCACCACAGAACAGCAATGGGGGCTCTGCAGGGGGTCTCACAGGAGGGTCACAGCCACCCCGCAGATGGAGCCCCTCGACAGGTACCTTTCAGCATTTTCACGGCCACTGTGGTGTATCCTGCCCGGCCTTTCAGACGGAAGGCTGTGGCTTTGACTACTTTTCCAAACTCGCCTTCTCCCAGGGTTTTCCCTAGAACCAAGTTCTTCCGTGGAAATTCCCACTTTGGATCCTCCTATATTGGGGTAGATAGAGACAGGGGCCATTAGCAGAGTGGGGAGAAAAGTGTGAGGGGCAAAGCTGAGTAAGAAGGTAAGGCCATTAAACACTAACCCTTCACCCTGCCTGGAGAAGGGCCAGCATGCAGAGAGGGGGTCATCACCCTAACCACACCCACCACCTCACAGCTCATCCACTGGGAACACCATGGCCACGCCAGAGAGGCCTTAAGTGAGTCTCCAGGGGAAGGGCCTGGACTCAATGCTTGAGTCACCCTGCTGCACCAAATAATCCAGGATCACTTAGGCTCAAGTTCTTATCAAGGCCAGCTGGGTCCAGAGGTGCTTCTGCTGACTAGACAGCAGTCCAGACCCAAGTTTTCTTTGACCCCCCCAGGGACCCCTAAAGGACTGAATGGCCACCCACAGCTCAGGGTACATCTCAGCCTAGAATCTCCCCACACTCACAGCAACCACCCTGTATGGCTGCCTGCTAAAGAAAGGCACTTCTCACTACTGAGGATACTCCCACCCTGGAGTTTGATGCAGATGCCCCTCTCATGGCCTGTCCTAGGCACACTACCTGGCTACACCCTAGCTCTAGCTCTAGCTGGCATATTGCCTTCCCAGCATTCCACTTAAGTCCCTTCCACTCATCAGGCCTAAAATCATGGCCACTCTGGATACATTCCAGACACTCCTAGACTCTTGTCAGCCAAGTACAATCCTGCACTGCAAGAAGCCTAACCTGTGGCACTGGCACCACACTGGATGCCCATCACCCCAAGTGTCCTCAAATGTAGACCTCGGGTTTCTGTTTACGAGGCTCAGGCTTCCCCAACCACAAAGTTGGCCCAGTGAGGACACATGGCCCCAAGCCAAAGGTCATTATCACACACTGATACACACACACACACACACACACACACAACATACATGGCATGTCGGGACAGCCTCCTTTGAGTATACAATCACACATTCTAGCCAACTCCTGAGTGGGCCTGGTAGTTTCTGAAGTCTCCAGCATGCATATCACTCAGCCCTGCTGCCACACCTCCACTGAGGCATTGGAAACCTACAATGTCTTAGGTGTATACCAGGCATATGCCAGAGACAATGCTATGCATGTGAAATGGTATAAACTCCCTCCTTCTCCTTTAAAAATCCAATAAAAATCAATATCCTGTTTCAGCCTACTCTGGCCTTGAACTTGCAATCTTCTTGCTTGATTTTTCCCAAGTGCTGGGATTACAGGAATGGACCACAGTACCCAATTCTCCATGTTTTATGTCAGAGAAATCAGGTTGAGTCACGGGCCTTATGTCTGGAGCTGATGGGTGTAGCTTGAGGATGCCAGGCTAACTCTGGAGCAGGCATGTGAGTGTCTTTGTCTTTACCCTCGGGAACATTAGTGTGGCCTTGCTATGCAGCCTGACTGTGCTCTCTGGGCAATGGACAGCTCTGGTGGCTTATTCCAGAAGCCTGCTGTAGATCCCAGCTACTGCCAAGAACAGGGACCACACACTAGGATGACAAGAGGGAAACAGCAGTGGTACATCTAGGAAGGGCTTCTTCAGCCATGACAGAGGGGAGGGTTGGGTGTCACTCACATAGGCCCTGGGGGAAACAGGACCTCCAAAGGCCACTCCACAGCTTGAAACAGAGACTGTCAAGGGCCTATGGCCACTAGGTGCTCCCCTAAGTGTCCACATCACAACCACTCCATTGAAATAAAGCTGTGGCTTTCTCTGTTCATACCCCTTGTCTCAGAACACTGACTCCTTGCTGTTCCCAGAACACCCTGACTTCCGAATCCTGCATAGATGGGAGCAGGGTGCTGACCCTTCAGCACCTGAAGGTGAGGATAGAGGCCATACATGGCCAAGCCCAGAGAAGACATGACCATAACTGGGAGGCTTCAGAGGGAGTGTGGCCCTGAGCAGCAGCATGGAAAGGAACGTCCATCTCAAGAGTGGCTGGGGCTTTCCTCTGGGCTGTCAGGGCCTCCTCCCTCCATGTCAGGGGATTTACCCTGCATGCATACCCTGAACTCTAGACCAGCACTTCATCATGATCCCCACATTCCCTGTCCCACCCCCACCCCTTCTCAATAGGTTAGCCTGTTGAAATGCTATGGAACACGGGCCTCTTCCACTGTTCCTACTGAGATAAACCCTTGGTATGTGAATGTGTGTGTGTGTGTGTGTGTGTGTGTGTGTGTGTGTGCAGGACACACTGCTCCCACTCCTTGGGGCTACCTCCCCTGCTAGGTAAGGCCAAGGCCCCAAGGTCTAAATATCAGATCCTGGAGCCAGTCCCATTTAAATCATTATCTGTCATGTCCTTCCTAGTCAGCGTGCCTTCACAGTCCACCAGTTTTCCACTGGAAGATGACTGGCTGTTATGAGGGGAAAGGATCCCCTTGCTCTTGGCCCTATGTGGTAGGAGACACAGGGGAAGGGATCCCCTTGCTCTCAGCCCTATGTGGTAGGAGACACAGGCCATACCGTATCAACCACGGGTGGGTACCTCAAGTCGTAAGGAAAGCCTGTATGGCCCCGTGTCTTTCAAAACTGTCCCCTACCTCTTGGGGCCCCTTACCGGGATCTTGAAAGAGTCCCCAGAGACCTGGTTCTCTATGGAATCCAGTGAGGGCCGGCGGGTGCCTGAAGAGGAATAGCTGATTGGGAAGCCCTGGGCCGGCCGGCAGAAGGTCATTTCTGCTGAAGCGATGGGTGGTTTGTTCGCATGCTTGTGGTAGCGGTGGATGCAGAACGTGGACAGCAGGACAGAGATAATGAAGGAGAAGAGGACAGCAGCTGTGATCACCGTACGGCACAGCTCATCACACAGTGGGCCTGTGGCGGGGCACAGTGACGGGTTTCAGCAGCCGGGCAGGACTGTGCAGTGACTGTCTGAGATACCACTGACGAGGTATGTGTTGCCTCTCCTAGACCTCTGTTCACCCTCTCAGGGCAGAAACAGTGACATGGGGCCTGATCACATTGCCCGGGTCAGGCAGCAGTGTTCCAGTCACACCAGTTGTACTGTTTTCCTGTCGCAAATGTCCGAATGGTCATTATAAAATGGTAGGAAGAGAGGAAGAAAGGATCAAAGGCTCTGGAGAGAGGGTGCCACAGTGACCCAAATACCAGGAGAGTTTCACGGTGCCAGAGGTTGAGCAAACCATGAACAGGGAGTCTGACCAAGTTCCTTGGAAGAGCTCCTTCGAAGAGCTCCTTTTCTGATCACCCTTCATTGAGAACTTGTGGCTAGAAAATGTTTTAGAGACTCTGACCCCTATCATGGTTGCACCAATGGGTAACAGGCCCAGAGGGATGGGGGAACCTCTGGGGGCCTGTCTCCCCACAGTCTCTTCCCTGGTGGTCCTCACAAATGTTGCTCTAAACTCCCCTGAGGGCTCAGGAAGGTCAGGGAGCCCTGTGTGGGGCCCTCCTTACCTTGGTTGTCCTCGGGCTCGCAGAAGCACTTCTTCTCGTCAGGGAAGCAGTTGCAGACCCCATAACCTGCTTTAATCCCCCGGCGCTCCTCTTGCTCGTGTCCCCCAACAATGGGGCCACCTGAGGACATATGAGCCCAGTCAGTGTCCTGGTGTGGCCTGACACCTCAGAGTCCTTGGATTGTGGTTAGCCTACTTCACTTGGGTTCAGGCCAAGAGAAGGCGGCAGGCTCAGAAGCCCTTCCACCTGGGCAGGGGTTTAACACACTGTCCCCCCTGGCTATGGAAGCAGGAGGGAACCAAGACTGTTCTGAGTCATTACTGAGGTCCCAGAATCACCCATGGCTGGCCCCTAGTAGCAGTAAAGATGTAGAAAACAGACTAAAGAGAAGACGGGCCCTGAGCCAGCAGAACAGGGATTGCAGCTCACGAGTCGGCCAGGGATAGACAGCCAGGCTACAACAGCCAGGACTCGGGGGAACACAGCAACCATTCAAATGAGATGTTAGGAGGACCTGGCTCAACACACATCCTGCTTGGTTAAGTTACTGTTACACACTTGTGTTCTTCGGTGCTGAGGATGAGCCCATGGCCCCATGTAAGCTAAGCTCAGGCACAGCCATGGAGTGGTACCCCACTCCAGTTTGAAGTGCCAAATGGACAAATGTGGCTCTAAACTGTGTGCAGGTGGGGGCTAGGGTTTCCAAGCCCTCCGATGCTAGCTCCCTTGCCTCTGCCCTTCCCTGTACATTGATACAATGTGTCACTCTGGGCCTAGAACGAGCTTACGGAGACAGTCCTGTGGGCAAATGTTGATGTCCCGCCTCTCCAGAGCATCACAGTGGCCATCTGGGCAGGTCCTGGTGTTGGGGGAGCACGTGGAGAAGTTCCTGGTGATCCCTGTGATAGAGCACACAGCAGGCTGTTACCCCACACGGTAGGCTCTGACTCTGTCACGGTCCTCTGGCCAACCCTGACTCTCTAGGGACAGGGAAACCAAGGAACAAGTAGAGTGACATCAGACACCACATACACCTCAGATACCACATGAGGGATGATGAGGCGAGGGTCCCCAGGACTACAGTGGCCTTCCTTTAAGGAGGGCACATAAAGCAAAGCAAAGATCAGTCAAAGCTCTACTACCAACAGGGGCCTGAGAGTGCTAGGTGCACCCACAGTGAGGCAGACACACCTTCTGGCCAGGACTTTCTGGAAGAACCACCCTGTCCCCTGCACATCCCAGCTCTGGTATAGACCCTTCCAAACCTAGAGTAGAACTGAGGAACCTCTAGTTTCAAGGTAGCAAAGCCCTTGTGACCCCATAGCCGGCCTTCTCTGCTGGTACTGGTTCCACAAGAGGGACAAGGTTCAGAAGACAAGGATTAGGGAAGCTCATTGCAGGGACTGGCAGACCCTATAGGAACCCTTATTATCAAGTGGCCCTCCTAATTCCTAGTGGCAGCCAGTACAGCTCCCCACTGCCCCCAAGCTCCTGGACTTACCTTTGCCGTCTCCCTGACGCCACTCACATCTGCCCGTTGGAGAGCCGAGGCCACCACACTCCTCACACTCAGCTCGTCTCTTGTTGACAGCACAGGACTTGGGGCAGCCCACTTCTTCAGCAACGACTGGAAGGGACAGACAAGCCAAGGTCACAGGAGCCAGTGTGGACCCAGCCTCCAGACCTCTCCCATGGACAGAATGTAGCAACAGTTCCACTGCCTCTGCAGTGAAGCTCCCTGGGTTCTGGAGCAGGTAGAGAATGTTGTATGAGTGGGCCTGAGGCACCAGAGCCAGAGGCAGGGATTCATTATCCTCCTGTCTGCGGCACAGTAAGGACAGGAAGGACGTGAGGGTGACCAGAGCAAAGGACACAGATTCGTGGTTACACCACAATTTCAGAGACGCCACCAAACACCTGTTCTTTGCGATCGTCCCTGATGTCCCACCCTCCATGGATCATGGCACTCACATGTCCCCTCCACTGTGACCAGCAACGAAGCCTGGGTCTGCCTGCGGGTCTGCCGGTCAGTGGCTACCACTGTATACTGAAGCTCGGAACATTCAGGTCGCCGCAGGGCCTCTGTGTCATTTACAAATAGAGTTCCTGAGGTGTCCTCGGGCGAGGTGACCACGCCTAGAGCACTGCAGTTGGAGCTGGAGGGCTGCAGCCTGTACTGGAGGTTGACGCCGCTGAATTCCTGGCAGTTCTCCACACAGACTTTCCCAATCTGGGGGGAGGAGGGAGAGGAGGAGGGTGGCACCAGTACCCCTTAGCTGGTAGCTGGAGGGGCTCTTAGGTAGACCAAGTCATGGGATGGTCCTCAAATAGCTTGCATGGCAGCCTTCTTCCTCAATGTCCAGTGTTCTACAGCCCCAGAATCTACAAGCCCACCTGCCTGGCCAGCTTTCTGATTAAGGGCTCACCAACTTACCAGACACCCACACCACTGGGAGTCAGATGGGCCGGCCATAATCACTGTGCGTGTGCCCTAGCTGTGTGACTGCAATATTGTCACTTGTCTCACTTGAGCTCAGGTGGCATTTTTAGGGGATCTGGAAAGAGATCCTTTCTGGGGACGCCAGGCTCTGGAACCAGCCACTGAACCTTCACCTCCCAGCCACTCCTGTGAGCTATGGTTGCTAAGAGCTGCAGAAGTGGTCCTGCCTGTGGGGTCCTGAGGAGGCCCAGGTGTCCCCCCAAGCCACACTGTCACACTAACAAACCAGCCTCCTGTTTGCTTCACTTTCCCCTATAAAGATTGGTCATCTCCATCCTCTCAGAAGATCCTTAAAACTCTCCTAGATCCCTGGCCCCAATTTTGTCTTAAAAGCCATGGACGCAGTAAGATCGGTCACCTCAAGGACATCGCCTGGGCCTTCTGGGTCTGTTAAGTGCAGGTGGACCTACTTCCAATTCCTCTAACTCTACCTTCTAACTCCTCCTCAGGCCCGACATTTTGTCATCCCCACTCTTGCCCTGATGTTCACCCCCGGAGAAGGGCCGAGGGATATATCTATCTATAGGTGGGTCTCTTGTGTGCTGGTGACAGGAGTAACTGAGGATTTGGAGCTGGCTGTAAGAACTGGAAAGACCACAAGGACAAGAGGAGACACTCCTGAACAAACTCTGAAGATAGATCAACCTGCTGCCATCACTTAACCAACACATAGCCAAACTGCAAATAAACTCAGAATGTGCTTGAGAGAAACCAAGTCAGAACTGCAGCAAATGCCATCACTGCTGGTTAAGGGATGCCAGAGGGACAAGCCCACCCCAATCTTCATCTTCTTTAATGAACACCATGGCTCATTTTCCACCCTTTTTGTTTTCATTTATTTTAGGAATGCTGGGGATAGAACCTGTGCCTGCCAGGAAAGTTCTACCACTGAACTACAGCCCTGGTCTTTTTACTTTTCCATTTCAATGATTATTTTCCAAACACAAATACGAACATTACATTGTACTTTCTCTACCACATAAACTTATAAAAGTAGATGTGCCCTCCACCCTCTCCCCACAGGGCACTACTGCTAACGATGGTCTGCTGCACGCTCCCCAATAAAAAGGTGTTTTTTGTTTCAAACCACAGTGCTCCCCAATAAAAATGTGTTTTTTGTTTCAAACCACTGTTTCCACTGAACAGTACTCCAGGAGCATCTTTTCAAGCAGGCATATTGCAGGACTACCTGGAAATGTTTTGTATTAGTGAAAAATGTTTTTAACAATATCAAGAAATGAGGTAGTAAAAATGGAAGGGCTCTCTCCAGAGTGGGGGAGGAAGATAGGAGCCCTCTCAGGTGAAAATGTGCTCAAGAATCCTGGAACCTTCCATGGCCCCACCTGTGCTAACTCTGCACTGGGTGGGCTAGGGAAGAGGTGCCACCCACCCACACCCCTGCCTGCAGTCTTGGGACTCCCTAACCTCAAGTCATGCAGTAGGACCATAGACTCACCTGGCCATAACGGCGGGCTCTCCTATTCACTGGGAAGGAGTAGGTGCTGGGTAGGTTCAGGATGACAGGCAGCACAGACACATTGAAATGGAGGAGGAGGACACCTGTACCAGGTCCCTGGAAGTCTGAGTCATTGACCAGAACCACGAGCTGTAGGACTCGGCTCTCTGAGATGAGGAGACTCCGGTTGAGAACCAGTTCTGTAGGTAGGCACACGAGGAGACAAAACCGGTCACTATTCTTCAAGATCATGCCCTATACCACATCCTACACATCCACTGTAACATATAGCCCCTGCATACACATGCAACTTTCAAATATGGGCCCAGATAATAGACCTGGTAGGCAGTCTTACAATTGTAGTGGTATTTAAAAGCTGTACATTATACTGAGCTAGATCTCTGGTGTGTGTGTGTGTATGTAAATACATGTGTATGCACGTATATATTTCAGAGAGGCAGGAGGTACACATGGTATGTGTATGGTGTTTATATAGAGAATATATTACGCCCCTTGATTTGATATGTACATAGAGTATGCGTGTATTTTTGTGGGTATAGTGTGTTACGGGTATACGGAATGTGTGAGTAACATGTGTGTGGCCTAGGACGGGTATGCTCAGTGCGATATATTTTGCTGTATATGGAACATGTGTTCAGTGTATGAGGTTTTCATATGGTATGCATTTGTGTGTATGGTGTGCACCGAGTGTCTTGAAGTTGGGGGAAGACATCACCATTGGCTGCTTACTATAATCGTGCATGGTTGCCCGCACAGAGTTGTTGTTGACCTGGGTCAAGGTCTCGTTGGGCGAGTGCTCTACACGGAAGGTCTGCTGGGCCCAGGAGTCCCCTGAGAGCAGTGTGCTTGTGTACCGTCTCACCAGCTCCCCGGACGCTGGCACCACATCTGCATCAAACACATGCAGAGTGGCCACCACTGTGCCCTGCAAGTAGCAGAGAGTGCCAGTCAGGGCAGGTATAGTCAGAAGACCAGATGACCTCACCCAGAGCTATACCAAGTATGTGTTGTCAGAACCAGTCCTAGGGGCAAATGGTCAGAACTGAGTGTTTGTCCCAAGGGCCTAGTTAAGAGTTGTGAGCAAAGCCACAGGGCCGCTGAGATCACTCTAAGGCTGTCCAATCAGACATTCTATTCTCTTCCTTCTCCACACCTACTCTCACTCTCTAGGAAGCCTCCTGTACCTGGCTCCCCAGAGAAGCAGCTCCATTCCTACTGAGCCTAGGGGCAGACTGCAGAGTGGCCTGATGCCCAGCAGGTGGCAGTAGCACGCCGCCTAGGTTGGTCGGAGCAGCATGGACAAGGACAAGGACATCCTCTCAGAATTATCCCTAGGCTCCTGACTGCTTCAGGGGCACTCCTGTGACAGCTTGCTCAGCTGCCAGCAGAAGGGACTACCCCACTTCTTGCCAGGTCAGGTGAGCTAGAATTTACTCCCCGATGCTCTCTCCCTGGGGCTCTTGGCCTGATTAGACACAAACTAAGCACCCCAGGCTCAGACCTTCACAGTCAGAGCCCAGTTAACTGCAGGCTAGCCAGCTGGTAGTCAGCCAAAAGGACAAGCGGGGAGCTATGTGGCTGGATGGCTAGTGGAACAGCCAGACAGATCAAGTATAAACTGCTGACGGGACAAACACTCAACAGGCACTGAGCAAGACAGACAGATGAATGCAACTGCAGACAAACCTCCTTCCGTTTGAACTCCACCACAGCATTGGCAGTGTCCACGTCTCCAGCGTAGGTGGGCGCTGAGTCATCCTCATCGTACACTGTCACTGGGAAGGATACAGTCACCTTCTCTTCCCTGGCACCAGTACCCACGATGCACTCAGCCTCCAGCACATACTTTTCCTGGAACTCCCGGTCCAGGGCCCAACGAGTGCTCACCTCCAGGCTGTTCCGATCGCAACGGAAGGGCAGATTCCTTCCTGTTGCCGAGCAGAAGGGAATCTGGCATGACCAGCGGATGGGGAATGGGCTGCAGCCTGCTTTCCTTATGGGTTCTACCCAGATTAGGTGCCAGAATGGAGAACTCGAGCAGTGAGAGTCCTGGCACCCTAGTGGCTGTCTGTCCCTCTCTGGCTCTGGGGGATTAATGACACTCATGATCAGATGTACTCTGCTTGAGGTTTGTATTTTCTGCTTTTTGTGTGTGGAGCCCTCAACTCACTCACACGGGCAGACAAGTGCTGACACAGGGTCAGGTCTCTCTGCGGTGGACTTGGGAACAGGGCAGGGCTCCAGGAGGGCAGAGAGTCAGCTCCAGGAGGGCGGAGAGTCAGCTCCAGCTGGTTTACAAATGTCAGCCATTGTTTTCCATCACAGACGTAGATGACTAGGGGCTTCAGGCAGGCAGGTATTTGCTCATTTTAGACAACGTGAGAAACATCCCAGTTCCAAGACTTGAAGACAAATAGTGGGCATCTGGGGTATGGTTGGCACTGAAATGGATACTCCTGGATGTGAGGTTTGCGTTCCTGCTGTACACCTCCTGGGTGTGTGACCTGAGACTGGCCTCTAGGGGCCTTCATGTCCTCCAAGCACACAGGATATGGAAGGACGCAGGTCCACCTGGCCAGAAGGGCCAACTCCCCAGCAAGGTCTGCTGTGCCTGCTGACACTAGCAGAGTCCTTGGAACTGGGATCAGCACCCCGTATCTAGATCAGGAAAAATCCATCTGGGTCTCCATAAGAGCATGCCCGGAAGCTCCCAGATTCTCATGCCAATTCCAGCCTCATGCCAGCCCATCCTCCCACTCAGGGGTCTCTCCTGGTACCTCCTGTCTCCTTAATTTCACCATATACTACCCTGACCCTGCACCATACTCAACACAGAAGTCCAACCAAGCTTTTTACATGCAAGTGGAGACTTCTCATACCCTCCCCCCACCCCACCTTCCCTAGCTCCCCAGGCTCTAGGGAACAAAACCCTGAAATGTTCCCTGATGTAACTAGCCTGCCTATGTTGACCCTTGCTGCTCCCAGTGGCTGACTGCACTGCAACCTCAAAAGGTCCCACCTTAGCACCCTCTGGGGCTACAGTCATCTGGTACGTTGTAACCCACCTTGTTACAGTGGCCCCTGCCTTTCTGTTCTCTTGGCTTTTCTTTGCTCCTCACTCCTTCCAAAAACCATTCAGATTCCTTGACACATTCATAGGCTCTATCCTCTAGATGACCAGGGGCTTCAGGCAGGCAAGATGCCAGACTGTTTGTTTACAGTTGTATCCTCACCTCCATCAACAGTATCTGGTTGAGGACCAACACCCAAAGAGATTTCTGGAATACTAAACAGTGGCTAAAAGGACATATGGCTCACCCTAAGGGCTTACAGCACGATGCCTGCTGGGCAAAAGGACAAAGGAACAGCCTCATGAGGCTGGAACTCACCTTCCAAGAGCCTGTAGGCCACACTGATGTTGGGGCAAAGGAACTGCACAGGCAACGGGTGAAACTGGTAGAAGGTTCCAGGGGGCTTGTTCTCCCTGATGCGGAAGGACAGGCCTGCCTCCGGGATGCAGACATCCTGAGATTTGAAGGAGCTACAAGCTGGGAAGGAGTCATTGATGAAGGAGAAGTACACGCGGGTACAGCCTGGCCAGTGGCATTCGCCCTCTCTCTGGGTTGTGGAGCCCAGGAAGACCTGGAGGAAGATGGTGAGCAAGCGGAAGCCACCGTCTGTCAGGAGAAAAGAAGACAGCCTCTTTTCAGGTCAAGGATGAGGAGCGGGGGTGGGGGGCAGGAACTCCAAGGTTCAGTGTGGTCCACAAGCCTCAGCTGCTACCTCCCCAGCTCTGCTGCAGGGGGCTGAGGCCTGGAGATCAGCGGCACTCCTATCTGCCTCTGTTCTTGTTCAGGGTTCTGCTCAAATGGTCCCTCCTGAAAGAAGAGCTCAAGCCCTGGACCTAAGCTCTTATATGCTTATAGGCTATAACTGAGCAGAGGCCATGTCCCCTGGTCTCTCCAGGTGGGTGACCTCGTAGTGTGGGCTCCTGAAGGCTCCTGGCCAGTTGCCCTCCTTGCCCACTAACTATCAAGTGCTTTTTTTCACAGACATGCCTCATGCACAGACTTCCTCAAAGGGCAGAGGAAGAATTGTCAGCTAACTTCTACCACTGGGGCGTCACATCCCTGTTTAGTGAGGCTTTGGCTGAGGCAGGCATTTCCCTTGCCCTCCACCCAGCTGGTGGCTACAGGGTTCTGTTTGCTTTTCCTTAGCCTATATTGCATTGCTACTATCCCAGTGTAGTTAATGTTCTTTGAACAAACTGTCCAAATTGCCGTGTGCCTCTTTCCTGACTGAACAAGGTACTGCTCAAACACAACTGGTAGGTCCTCAGGGAACTGCATGTTCACAGCACATTTCATCCTGCCCTCCATGAAGGGACCCTCATTCTTCAGTTCCCTACTATGACACAGGAGGAAGACAGGCATATGAAAACCAAAGTTCACCTTCTAACACTTCCTCCAGGAACTGTCTAGAACAGTGGTTCTCGACCATCCTCATGCTGAGACCCTTTAATACACTTCCTCCTGTTGTGGTGTTGTTCCCCCCACCAACCATAAAACTATTTCATTGCTACTTTGTAACTGTAATGTTACTACTGTTATGAACCATAATGTAAACGCCTGATATGGGACCCCGCAGGGCCGTGACCCACAGGTTGAGAACCACTGGTCTAGACTATGCTGACAGGGAACTGCCCAACCCTGGCACCTTCCCATTTACACATAACTGGCTGTGTTTGTCAGACAGGCTAGTTATTCTACACAAGCTGGCCAAGTAGCTTCCTCTGTGTTCACAGTATTCTACCTTGCCCCTTCCTTGTGGCCAGGAACTTAAGGATGAATGACACCATGAGCTCCAGCCTTAGCTTTGTGCTGCTGGCTAGCCAAAACTCCACCTGCCTTCCCTTGTGGACACCCAGGCAGCCTGTTGCAGATGGGGAGACGTGTTTCCTGGGACCTGGTACTCTCAGCAAGTTCCAGGTCGCCAGCTAAATTAACCCCCCATCCCCAGGGTTTTTCCAGCCCGTTGGAGTCTCTCTCGCAACTTGCACACCCCATCACCCCACTGCAAATAAGACACTCTCCATATGGAGAGAGTGCCAAGTCGTTTGCAGGTCCGGAAATAATTAGCACTCCCAAAGTCATGTGGGTCCCTCATTAGACTAGACACAAAGCAGCTGCCTTCACCCCGAGGAGCCTTACACCCTTGCCCACAGCAGCCATCCCTCGCCTCAGACTGGCAGCTGAGATGAGGGCAGCTTGAAGGCTAGGCCAAGGTGGAGTGGGGTAGGGGTGTCGGGCTGTTCTCTTACTGCGGATGCTGAGCTGTTCCCAGGAACTGTGGTCCAGGCTCTGATTGAGGTAGAGAAGGCCAGTGTCCTCATGGATGCGGATCCAGTCGTTCTCATGCAGCCGTGTGCGGTATATGCCATAGAGGTGCTGGCCCAGGCGGAAGCTGGGCACTTCTCCAGGGGCATCCCGCATAGCATGGACATAGAGCAGAGGTGTGCCAGGTGGCTGGTCCACGTACAGCCTCTCCCAGTAAGCATCCCTTGAGAAGTAGAGAGCCAGCGGGGCTGCGGGAGACATGAGTGTGGGAGTACGGTTGGAACAAACAGCTTCTTCACCGACAAAAACAAACAATTAACTTAAAGTTCCAATCTTAGCAAGAATTTCTCACCTCTAGTCCAAAGAACAAGAACATAGCTAAACATGACTGATAAATGCAACACAATAAAGCAAAGAAAGCAAAAGAAGGAAAAAGGGGGAGAAAGTACGAAATAGTTACAAAATAACTCTCAGCTACCCGAGCGCAATAAGCCCCAGGATCACAAAAGATTCAATAAGTTTCTCAACACACCACCTGGAACCAGAGAAAGTTTCAAAGCTTTGAGATACTGCCAGACAAGTGGGGCAGGGAGCAGTCACCAGAAACAAAGAAAACACTGTATAAGAAAGCAATTGATCTTTATAAAAACATGCTCCTATATATGACCCAGCAAGTCCACTCCATTTATCCAGCAGAACTTAAACCACCCATCCGTCAAGTTACCTAGTATTAAATGGCGAAATTACTCATGGTAACTGAGAGCCGTAAACAGAGATGCCCTTCAGTGGGTATTCAGTAGGCAAACTGGGACATCTACACCACAGAACCCTATGGCAGCCATGAAAAGGGATGGACCATTGTTACCAACATTCACCTGTGCAGGTCCCAGACATCCTGTTCAGCTAAAGTAGTCAGGCAGAATTGGATTCGCAGTGGGTTTCAGGTGATTAACTTGGCTGTTAGGTGGGTATAGAGTTGACAGCCAGGGAGTGGCACAAGGGAATTTTGGGACAATATAGATATCATGTGTCCTGATGAGGAGACAGGTCATGAGAGCATAATCCAGTTCCTAACACTGTGTGCCCTCCAATCTGTGATGGCTGATCTTGTCAAGTTGATTGGATTAACAACAAGCAGCTCAGAGGTTAGTAATGCACACACGCTCCATCCGGGTGGGTGTGTCTGTCAGGGTATCTCCAGAGAGGATCAACTGAGTATGGATCTGCCCGAATGTGGGCTGCACTATTCCACAGGATGGGGGACTTGGATGGTACAATAGGAGAACAAAAGGGAGTCGGGATTCGGTCTCTGCTTCCTGTCCACTGTGTTGTGAATTGTCCCGCTCCACCATGCCCTTCCAGTCAAGATGGGCTTAAACCTGGGCCAAAACATATTTATCTCCTTTAAGTTGCTTCTATGCATTAGTCTAGTCACAGCTATGGAAACTGACAAATAAGGCGATGCAAGTTTCACCTAAAAAAAAAAAAAAAAAAAGGCAATGTACTAATGGGAAAGGGTTGCTGTGGATGTTGGCCCAGGCTACAGTTCGTTTTGCTGTACTGCTGACTGTATGTATGTCCAATAACTTCCATGATCATGGCTTCAATTAGCGAGAGCTCTTTACAAGCCTCATCCATTGGTCAGAGTTTGAAATGGTACGGGAGCTACAGAAAGAATATGCATAGTCTCTCAAACTCCTTAACACAGACTTCCTATAGGGTCCAAAAGTTCCATCTCTCGGTATCATCCTGAAGAGATTTTACACATCCATTTCATAGTAGCATTAATCACAACAGCCAAAGGTGGATGCAGTTCTACCACCTGTGGATGGGTACACAGAATGTGGAACATATAGCACACACATCACTTGGCCTTAATTGAAAAGATGTTCTGATTCTGTGCAGGCTAGTTTCATGTCATGTGAGAGGAGACAACCTTAATTGAGAAAATGCCTCCATAAGAGCAGGCTGTAGAGAAGCCTGTAGAGCATCTTCATTACTAGTGACTGATGGGGGAGGGGCCATCCCATTGTGGGTTCCATCCCTGGGCTGGTGGACCTGGGTTCTAAAGGAGAGCAGGCTGAGCAAGCCACAGGAAGCAAGTCAGTAAGCAGCACCCCTCCATGGCCTCTGCTTCAGTTCCTGACTCCAGGTTCCTGCCCTGTTTGAGTTCCTTCCCTGACTTTCTTCAATGATGGACTATGTTGTAGAAGTAACAAAATGATGTAGAATTCTACGATATAGAACAAACAAACTTTCCTCCTCAACTTGCTGTTGGTCATGGTGTTTCATCACAGCAATCGTAATCCTAACTAGTAATCATAACCCTAACTAGGACAAACGCCACTTGCAAAATTCAACCAAGGGGCTGGAGACATGGCTCAGTGGTTAAGTGTCAGCCAGGGCAGGGTATCCTGGCCTGGGGGACAGACGGGACTGAAGAAGATGGTTAAGTTCAGGAAAGAGAGAGCTGGAAGAGGCAGATGCTAACAAGAAGACTAGCTTACCAGGGCTGAGGCCTCATGACCTCAGAACTCCTGTCGGAAATGAAAGGTTGAATTGGCTTGTAGATTTCAGGCAACAACATGGATAAAAGTCTGGGGTGACAACGTGTACCATATCTGGGCACTGGCTTGGGCAAAGGCTAGGCATTCCTTGTCTTAGCTCCCAAGGAGATTAAGCCCTTCCTCTTCATAGAAAACTTAGTCGATGGACGTGAAGTTCTAAGAACAATGGAAGCTGCCTGATGCCATTCCCATCGCCTCCATCCCCACAGCTCTATCTCTAGTATCTACCAGCACCATCAGCACCATAGCCTCCATCCCAATTGTAACCATCACTTCCATCTTCCCTACAACTATTAGCATCACCTCCAGACCCATCTTCAGAGTCCACATGCAATATGACAGTTTTAAGTCTGGATCCCCACTTGTGGGGAGCAGAAGACTCGGTGTGTGGTGTCTCCTTAGGCACATGTCCTACTAGGCCTCCAGAGTAGGGTGGCTGGTAGCCCAGAAGAGCAGCTGGGCAGAAGAGACATGGTACAGGGGTTGGCTGCTCTGCTCTCCCTGCACATCCAGGCATGGTGCTCACATGTCACATCTCCTGAGCTGGAGCCATGGACATCCTCTCTCACAAGGTTAGTAGTGCTCCAGGGATCAGCCCTCCAAGTCTCACATCAGCGTGCAGTTCTGTTTTGGGTTGGGCAGGGATTTACTGCCAACTGAGGTTAGGAAATAATCGCTGTCTTCTATACGCAGACGGGGACTTCTTCGCCAAGGAGCGTAGGCACCAGGCTTTACCCAGAATGCACTGAAGCTACCACCTGCATCCCCATGCCCACCCGGACCAGCTGCAGCGGCCTCACCGAGCTGAAGGATGCTCCCGCCCAAATGTGATTTCCCAGCTGCTACTGACTTAATCGTGGGTCTCTCTGGCAGTTCCTTCCGGCTTCTATACAAAGGAAACTGCCAATTAGGTTACAATTAATTTCTTTCCTAGGATATGGCCTGGCCACCCAAGTGGCCTATGGATGAGCGTGTGTGAGTGACCAGGCCCCTTTGGCCCCAGGGCTCTCTCTAGAGCTCTGTAGCCCGTTAACCACTGCTGTTGCAACTTGGCTAAGGCACTTTGACCCTGACGATTCCAGGCTGTGCAGCTGTTCCCCACATAGCCAGCAGAGCACCCTGACTCAAAACATGCCCACATGCTGAGTGACCACCCCCACATGCCTCAAGCTCCTTTTAAACTCTCCATTCCAACACCCTTTGGGTCACCTTCAATATTCACCAATGGGATTTCTATAGTGCTGTTTTAAGCACATCAAAACACTTAATGGATGTTAGGATTTCTTTCTCACTGAGCAATAAACCAAGAGAGAGAATGGCCCCAGGCCACAAAGAGTGATTTAAGAATCAGGCAGAGTCTGGCCCAGACTCCTTTGTTCAGTGACAGCTGTTCATATAGTTGCCTTTGAGAAAACAGGTCATAGAGTCCCAGGGCAAGGGCTGTCCACTTATATGCCTGCAGTTAATCAGGCTGAAAAAGCGCCACGGTGGAGGTTCAGCCACGTTTTCTCAGTTTCTCCTCAAAAAGGCTGACGGCCCTTAAAAGTTTCTTTGGCATTTATAAACTGGCTCTTTAATATTTCAATGACATGGAGTTGGGGCAGGAGTCCCAAAGGGATGGCTCACGAAGGTGAGGCCAGGTGGAGTTGATGGGGGAGGGGGGTACCATCCACCAGGGGTTCTGGCAAGGAAGCAGCACCCACACACAGGTTCAGAAGCCAATGTTGGGCTCTTACGAGCCCACCTCACTGGACACACAGGAGAATGGACCGAGTATCGTGGAGTCCTCCCTCTTATGGCCACAAGGTCCCGGTACCACTGAACATGTCAGACGGTGGAGGCTGTAGTCAGGTATGCAGCTCTTCCTCCTTCTGTGTGGATGTCACACCTGCAGTCCACAACTTGTACAGAGGGACAGCTCCTAAGGGAGTTGTACCCACATGTGACAATCCTGCAGTACGGCTCCATTTGCCCATACTGCCTGGATTTGCTCTGGGTGAGGGGGAGAGCGGACAGTCGGCCAGCAATTCAGTGTGTACTGACCAAAGACTGAGGTGCAGTAGCAGCAGCGGCAGCAGCAGCAGCAAGAAAGTCACTTCAGTCTCTGGAGCAGAAGCAGCCAGGGATGGGGGTGTGTACTGGCTGGTTGTGTGTCTCACCTGACCCAAGCTAGAGTCACCAGAGAAGGAGGTGCTTCTGTTGAGGAAAGGCTTCCATGGGATCCAACTGTAAAGCATTTTCTCAATCAGTGATCAAAGGGAGGAGGGTCCAGCCCATTGTGGGTGGAGCCATCCCTGGGCTGGTGGTCCTGATTTCTATAAGAAAGCAGGCTGAGCAAGCCAAGGGGGAGCAAGCCAGGAAGCAGCACTCCTGCCTCCAGAATCCAGACCTGCTTGAGTTCCTGTCCTGACTTCCTCCAAGGATGGACTATGATGTGGAAGCATAAGCCAAATAAACCCTCTCCTCCCCAGCTTGTTTTTTTGGTCGCAGAGTTTCATCCCAGCAATGGAAACCCTAACAAAGGCAGGGTGGTGGCTAAGGAAGTCCTGAGCAGCTGCTCTGGAGGACAGTGGAGGGACGGAAACTAGGACCCTCGCAGGAGCTGTTTCTGGCTTCACAGGGTCCCCCAAGCCAAACACACTGAAATCCTGGGGTCCCCAGTATGGCAAGGCAGGCCAGTGCTGGAGGCCCATCACTTGTACCTTGTCCTCGGGCCTTTTTATCTGTGGTTGCAAACCCTAAGCGGGAAGGCAGAAGGAGGATGCTGCCTCTGCATGGGCTGCTGATGTCCCTGCAACACAGCCTGGGCTGGCAGCATGACATCACAGTAGCAATTACTGTAATCAACTTAGACCAATCTGCCCAGTTATTTTTAGTCGAGATAGAGGCAGAGTGAGAGGGCAGCCCTGGCTTCCCAGGCTGCCAGTTCCCTTGCCAGTGGCTCGCTGGTTTCCAGCATCTTCCTCTTTCGAAGGGAGGTTCCAGGATGTCTGCTTCTCCTGCACTAGCTGTGATGCCTTTGTTTCTGGGACATTTGTGCTCAATGTGATGTGCACAAGAGTCCTGGTCTCCTGAGAAACACAGGCATTCAGTGGGCAGTGGAGACACGGCATCCATCCATCCACTCAAAGACACCACTGTCTTCTCAGAAGACTTCTCTTGACTGACCGAAACTCCTGGATGAAACAGCCTCTCAGCCATGCCTGGCAGGGATGACAGGTCAAAGGTATTCAATTAAAAACTGGCCAAAGGTGTTCAACCCTGAATAAGACATGTCTACTATAATCTCCAAGGTTCAGGGAACACTGTGGAGGAGGGAACACTAAGAATGGAAGAGCTGGGACAAAGGGAGAAGGATCCAGAAATGTTATCCTCAGGGCACAACAGTCACTGCAAACACGACCTCACTGGAGCTGCATGCCCACACTGGGACTGCACAAGCCTTCACGTCAACAGCCAATCACAGAGTAGGATCAAGGGGCCCTCGCATTCCCTGTTGAATAATTATTGGCTACTGGTAAGTTCTCAGAGAGGGAAAGTTCCTGTGGTAAGCCCACAGGTTCCAATGGGTAGTTCCCATGGCCTCACAGAAGGTCCTGGTTAAAATCATCGCATCCCAAAAACAAAACAAAAAGACAAGAATATGGGAAAGGGACCTGTGGAGGGTTGTGGTGACAGGGTTGGGTGGGAGAAAAGACAGGGTGGGTGTTGGGTTAGTAAACAGAATGCACCATATGTATGACCTGTCAAAGAAAAATTTAATACGAACAATGGTCAAAGGGTCAGAAGAGACTCATCCAATAATGCATAACTGGCCAGCGGTGTGTAAACAGATGTGCATCTCGGTCCTAATCTGTAGGGGAAACTCAAACCAAAACCACAATGAAATACCACTTTGAGCCCACTGGGGAGGCCAGGATGTAAAAACAACAGGAACCAGTGAGTGTTGAGAGGATGGGGGGGGGGGGGGGGATGTAACATTTGCCCAAGCGATGCTTCCTCAGGGAAAGGGCAGAACAACAGCTGCTCAAAGACAAAAACACCAAAGCCTTAAGCAGTTTCACTCCCAAAGCTGAAAACAAGTCTTAAACAGACTTGTTTAGAGGACACGCCTGGAAACATTGTTCACAATAGAAAAACACCTCCAGATCAAGAGATTAGATACATGTATCCAAACAAATGGGATATTATTGTTCACTCTTAAAGAATGGCATACTGACTGACGGGTGCCACAATGAAGATAAATTCTACTACAAACTACCACAAACATGGCACTATTTACACAAAATGCCCAGAGCAGGCAAATCTAGTGATAGAAGCAGACTGGTGGTAAACAGAGTCAGGGCATGGGGAAACGACTGTTTAATGGGTGTATGGTACCCTTTGGGAGTAATGAGGGAGTGACGGAACTACAGAGATGCCCCCTGGAGACCTTGGGATAGCTTAAATGCTACTGCACCATTTTCCTAAAAATAGTTACCCTTATGCTATGTCTGATTCATTTAAAACATTTTTTGTTTTTTTTGATAGATTTTTTTATAATTTATTTTTTATTTCTTCATGTTACATCTCCATCGAAATCCCCTCCCTACTACCCCCTCCAGTCCCACCCCCCTATCCTCTTCCCCCTCACCCCCCCATCCTCTTCCCTTTTTTAAGTTTAAGGTATATCTTTTCCCCCCAGCAGCTCCCCCTTTTAGTCCAACAAATGGTTCTTTCTCTTATAACAATAAATACAATACAAAATAACAGAAATAAATAGGCCACAATTATGAGTTATATGGCTTAGCATATATTCCCAATGTCCAGTCCATATGTATTTGGCACCTGACTTTAACATTCTACTATCTAACCATCTCCATGAGTTTAAAGTTCTATATCTAACTCAACATTCATACTAACTTGCATCACAATTTTAAAAACATCTTAGATTCAGAACACCCTCTTGATTCCTCCAGGAAAAATATTACCAACCCCCCCCCCAAAAAAAAAGGTAGTGTCCCAGAGTTAGGAGTAGGGCAGGGCTCTGTTCTTATCTTTCCAGGAGATTTAAAGCATCCATTCAAGGAATCCAGGGACAACTGGACAACGGAAACCTCAGCAGAAAACAGATCAGACACCAAAGAAGACAAGTAGCTAGCTTCCTCAATAGCTGTTTCCTCAAAAGTCTACAACCACAACAACTCAAAATCGCTAAGATTGTTCAGCTCCACAGACTGCTCCAGCCAGAAATTCAGTAAAGCCCTGAAGTTCAGCTTCTGTCTATGAAATTCTTAGGACATTTAAATAGCTGAGCACAAAAGGAATGAACATCAAATGATTCTATTAACATTTTTAACCATTTTTCCATTCTTACTTGGGCCCCAAACAGGTTTACTATGTCCCAAATCAGCAGGAAGTCATTTTAAGAGACTTTTTTTGCCCCCTTTGGTCATTTGATGGATAATAAAACTTTTTTTTTTTTAAAGACAATTTCAATAAACTGTCACCTCCCTCACTCACAGCTCTTGGACCCAGCATAGGAAGGACCCTGTAGTGCCACCCAGGAAAATGGAAGAGCAGCCCACCTGGAAAAACTAGTAACAGGGTTGGTCTGGGCTGCTTAGTTTAGTTTTGTTTGCTTGTCAGTTTGGCACAGGCT
>CAJQZJ010032121.1:11927386-11946761 GCA_907164525.1 Lophiomys imhausi
AATGCCACCAGCACGTTGGTCTGTAGGCAAGTCTGCGAGGGAATTTTCTTGATTGGCAATTGATGAGAGGGCCCGTTCTACTGTGTGAGGTGTCATCCCTAGAGATATGGTCCTGGTTTACACACACACACACACACACACACACACACACACACACACACACACAGCTGAGCCATAGAAAGCAAGACAGTAAGCAGCATTCTCCATGGTCTCTGCTTCAGCTTCTGCCTTGACTTCCCGGGAGGCAGAGACAGGCAGATCTCTGTGAGTTCGAGGCCAGCCTGGTCTACAAAGTGAATCCAGGACAGCCAGAGCTGATACACAGAAAAACCCTCTCTCGAAAAAAAAAAAAAAAACAAAAAACCTTTTCCTCACCATTGTTTTTAGTCATGGTGTTTATTACAACAACAGAAACCAAACTAAAAAGGGTCCAAAGACTGGAGACCCATCACCCCCTGAATGAGCACAGGTACACCCCAGCACCATGTGTCCCTACCCACTACTCTCTGAACTCTCAGTCTACCCCAAACTGAGATGGGGCTCTCTGACCTTAACAACACAGGAGAAGTGACACAAGGCACTTCCAAGCCTGGCTCCACAAAGCTCTGGATTGTTCAGTGCATAAGGCTAGGTGCACAGGCCCAGGCGCTCAGCTTCTCATGGGGAAGGCCACTCCTGGATGTGGAGGACATGCCAGCTGTCACACAGGTAGAGCACCTATGTTAAGCCACGGAGACTTGGCTAGGGTCTGTTGCCCAGTACTGTAGATGTAGGCTGGTGCAGTTAGGGAAGAAAATCTTTGAGATCTACCTCAGTCCAGACTTTCTAAGGCCATGTGGCTGTGGACCTGCTGGATCAGCCTTTGGCATAGGCGACCTCCAGCTGACCTCCTGAGCTGGGCACTCACGTGGGCAAAGCACATTCCTAGGTGCTAAGCACATTAAGCCTGTCTTGCACTGGCCTCCAGAACCATTTGTGTCTTACTTAGATCACTGTGGGCTGGAATGGATCCCTGACTGCCACACTGCTGTAGACACCCCCAGGTAAGGGCAGAGGGGCATAAGGGAAGAGTGTAAAAGACAAAGCCCCCCCCAGTCACCCAGAATCAGCCCCCATCTTTTCCAGTCACACTGGCAAACTGTCTAAGAAGCCAGTAAATCCCTCTGCCACTCACCACATAGCCCTGCGGCTTACTCTACTCTCACCCACCCACAGCGCATATCTCCCCACCATTTTCTGGTTTCTTAAGTTTCGACATATTAAAATCCTACCTCTTTTCCTCCCTGGAATCAAAGTGTGAAAATGTCACAGAACATGTGAGAGCGGAATGAGTTTTTAACAAACACTGTCCAGCATCCCTGGTCTCCTGCTCTAGGGTCACACTGCCCCTTAGACAGCCCTGAAGAATTCAGACACCAGCACTCCATGTCACAGAGGAGGGAAGATTTGGGAGCACAATGAGAGGTATCTGCTAGCTCCTGGGTTTGGAAGAAGGGGCTCCATCTGCTAAGACCTGGGCCACAGGACCTCTGGCAGCTCTTGCTGCAGAGCCCACGGGTACCGACGACACCAAGAAGAGAGTCCACTGCCCGCTCGCACCTGGTCAGGTGAACAGTTAACACAGCATCCGGCCTATCCTGCATAGTGGAACTACTCATGAAGCAAAAGCAAACAGAAGTGTTTGCTCATGGCTGGCCACCTGCTCTCCCCAGAGCCCAGGTGATGCTGCCTCCATGGCAGCCCTCACCTTCTAAGGGACACCAGCGTGCCTGGGAAGGAGCTGGCAGAACACAAGAGCACTCTGCTGCCTCCTCTCATGCCACCTGACGAGCTCTAGGCTTCATAGTAGATGGCTCAGGGGTCCGACTGGCTGGACAGATTCCAGTCTGAAGCGGAGGAGGATGGTCCCTGAAGTCCCCTCCAATCAACCACACATCTGTGAGGGCTGCTCATGGTCTCCCCATGGCTGCGGAGAACAAGAAGGTGGGTGGTGGGGGGAGGCAACAGCTACGAATGGGGAGCAGCCTGGAGTCAGCTGTACCAACTCCATAGCTTCCTAGGATGAAACACGCCATACCAGTGCGCGCAGAGGACAGTCCTCACAGACCAGAGAGACAGGGGCACCCACTGACATCACTTCCTCTGTGGTCTAAGCCCAGGGTGCCCTGTCAGGCTGCCCAGTCCTTGTTACCTTGTCTTGCTGCCACCTGCTCACCTCTAGCAGAACCACACCTCCCCCCCTCCCTCCCTCTCCATTAACTACCATATGTGCCTTTTGCTGCTAGTTCCTCCTTGCAAAGCAACACTCAAGGCTTTTTGATGAGTACTAGCAAGTCATTCATACAGAAAAATAATGGGGAAAGAGGAAAAGGAGGAAGTGCCGCATTGATGGAAGAGGACTGAGGTAAGAGAGATCAGCAGCCAGGCAGGCCCTGGCCCTTACCCCGAAGCATCCCCCTCCCACACACACATATAACACACCCCTCCATAGTACAATTATGGCCACTCATCTAGAAGGAAGAATTACTGAGTGGGTGGAGACTGGACTCGTAGCCAACTTTGCCCTTGTTTCCTAGGCATGCAGTGGGCAGTTTATCAGTCTTTCCCAGTGCCCTAGGAAAGTGGATTCTACCTGGATGAGAGCACAGTTGCACCCCTCCCCCTAGCACAGCACCATGGTTAAGGCACCAGGCACCTCAGCAGACACTGTGCAGAGGACAGTCCTTGCGTGTCTTGTCCTTACTAACCCTCTGGCTACATACAAACCTGACTTCTTACCATGCCTGGAGCACACAGGCTCCCCCTCGAGGACATCTCTGACACAGCCAGGCCATGACAGAGTTCATTCCTAGCCCATGAGACTCCCACTGTCACCTAGCCAGTAAGAGAAAAAAACAAAACAAAAACAAAAACCCGTCTCACTGAGAATTCTGCTCCGACCCAGAGGGGCTCAGGTCTCATGTTTGTGGGTGGTGCTATATGTCACGTGTCATTTCTAGATCTGGTCCAGTCTTTCTCAGGGCACCTGCTATCATACGTGAGTGCCTTACTGTAGTGTGACAAGTAGGGACATTTTTCTCCTAGGTCTCTCTCTACCTCTACTCCTGATACCAAGCTCCACTGGCCTTGCTAAAAAAAAAAAAAAAAAAAAAAAAAAATGAGAGACCTGGATCTGGAAAGTCCTTAGCTTTCCATGAGCTCCAGAATTTACAGATTGGGAGAGCCTCAGTTTGTTTACCTGTAAAATGGGAAAAGAAGACCACAAACCTTACAGGGTTGTCAACAGGATGACAAGGGTAGTTATTGCTGGTGCTAACAGGAAAGGGGACCAACAGAGCCCTCTGCCAGGCTGTAGAGAAGATCCCGAGGGAGGTAGCAGCTCTCAGCTACCCTTTCCCTTCCTATCTCAGGCTCCATTTCAACAGATACCATAATTTTTAATTAGTTTTCTACTCCCCTGGCTAAAAGGCCATTAGCACCCCATTAGGTGAATGCATCCCATTTTCTTCACACCACCAAGGAATCAGACACTTACTTAGCCCATTCCTAAAGCAATTCTGCAAAATAAAGGCAATCTAGTGAGTGGGCTCCTTTACCACCCCCACTTGTTGTCTGCTCTCAGGCCCCACCCTCAGGAGTCCCTGGATGGCCCAGCCCTGAGAACGGGCTCTGGACCTCAGCAGCTGGAGGAAGAGACAAGGAAGGGCCCAGGTGAGCCTGGGCTCTCAGGACAAACCTCCAGGATCCCCTGAGCTCAGTAAGGTAAGGGAAGGGAGAAAGAAAGGAAGTGCAGCTGTGCACTCCAAGCCCTTACTCACAAGCACTTACTCCAAGCACTTACTCCAAGCACTTACTCACAAGGAAGCTCTTATTTGTGTAGACAGATATGGGTCCCTCATACTTACAGAAGGGCTGTCCAGAGGGGAACCCTTCCATGACATGGTGCCAGATCTTTTGATTCTCACAACTAGAGATGCTAAGCAAGATGTCAAGCCAAGAAGATGAGGGACAAGAGTCTTGCCAAGTAGTGGGGATGGGGTGACCAAGGCACCCTGGAATATGTAGGGGAGACAGAGATGTTGAGATTTAGTATCCTTGTCCATAGTCAGGTTGTATCTGAACTGAGCAGTGAAAAGTCCAGAAAGATGTAACAGTTTACAGAAGGAGGTTGTCCTCTCCAGTTCCAGGACACTGGGCCCAGCCGTAATGAGAGTACGAGGAAATGTGTGGGGTCTTTGAAGGAGGGTGAGAAGGGATCCAGGCACGCTGTTGGAGTGCATATGATTCCTGAGCATGAGCTCATGAGAGGGGGGGGAGCATGTCTTAATGATAGCCTGAAATGAGGGTATGTGTGAGCAAGGCTCCCTCACCCTCTCCAGACCCACTTAAAACTGGGCAACAGGCCCAGCAACTAAAACACTGTCTCCACAAGAGGGCGCTGGAAGCCAAGCTGCTTCCTATCCCCATACGTCGGGGAACCGCACCCCGAGTGGTAATCGGGAGCAGATCAATGAGGGTCACAACCACCGCTCCAGAATCCAGACTGGAGGGATTCTCAAAAAACACACCAACAAACAAAACCCCTAATTGTTTCTCCCTGGGTATGAGGCTCCTACCCTCTCTGTATCTATCGCGGTTTCTTGGCCATCCAGAAAGGTAGGTATAAGACAGGGGCTCATAGTCCCTGGATTCTATAAGCTGTCTGAAGCCACCTGACTCTATGGACCCGAGGTCTTACATAGAAAGGTCCTTCTGTCCTTGCCAAACACCACAAGCCCAAACCCTTGAGCTGGATTCCTGAAACCTCTGGGGACCTCACTAAATTCAGGGCTAGGCGGGATTTAGGGAAGTTGCCCAGCATGTCTTCCTAGTTCACTCCTGACTACACACCTCCAACTATGAAGTTTAAATCCAAAGACACAGAAGAGCCTCACAGTGTTAAGTTCTGTATTTTGTCACACAGCCTGGTACCTACAACCTCCTGCAGTGCTGCTCCCCCTCCCCCCCAACATCCCAAGATCTAGGAAAAGACTCTCCATCCGATTTTTCCTCTGGAACGATAAGGTCTTTATCCTATTCCCTCTTTGCATATGTTCTCTGCCGGTGCTCGTAGGTCCACAAGTGCAACCCTGGGCTGGTCTGTGAGCCCAGTCTTTGCAAGATTTGGAACTAGAGACAAAGTAATTATGGCCGTTTCTCTTTCCAAAGGTTACAAAGAGAGAAAGCCCTTTGTAAGGAATGGGAGAAGGGTGGCTTGGGCCCCGTTCTGGTATCAGAGGGAAACTTTGCATATGTATTTCCAAAGGAAACCAAGTTAGGGTAGGTTGAAAGGACACTGCATCCTGCATCCTCAGGGTTCTTTTGGTCAGGGTATAGGAGTGAGGACAGTGACTAGCTTTCGGAAAGCCACACCTAATAAAGGACTCCTACGTGTGCATGATGTTGGCAGCACATCACCACACTAGACTCCCGAGTGGCCGTGCCAAAAGCGCTGAGTAAATGTCAGACCTGGTCTATATTACATACGCCTCCAAACGCCACACTTCTAGCCGAACAGCGAGAGGCACAGGACTCCCAGCTGCCAGGCAGGGGTCAGTCAGACCATGTCGTATTCTCAGGCAAAGACACGCCAGAAAAACACAGGTTTTTAAAGACCAGGGCGGCAAAAACACACAGGGGAAAAAAATAACCTTTACTAAAGAGCCCCAGCACCCTTCAGGCAGAAGAGCAGAAGCTACAGAAAGTGTCGGAGTGAGCAATCTTCAAGCGCTGGCGCAGATCGAGGGTTTCCAAGGATTGCCCACCCGGTCCGCTCGCAGCAGTTGCTCCCCAACGGCGACAAGATCTGTCCGCTTCGCCCCGGGCACGCGGCCGCGGCTAGAGGCGCGACCAGCTTAGGATGCGCAGCTGCGGCTGTGGCTTTGGTGGAGCACGGAGCACACCACCCGGGCCGCGGCCAGCACCGGCCCGAGCCCCGCCCAGCCGGCGGCCGGAGCGCTCCGGGCGCAGCAGCCAGCCAGCCGCAGCGACCCGGTTCCCAGGCCCAGAGGCCATCGGCCGCGCAGTCGCCGGCCAAGGCCGGCCAATGTAAGCGCGCTTGTGCGCGCGTCGGCTCCCTGGCTCGGTGCGCGGTGCTGCTAACTTCGTCCCGGCCGCAACCGTCCCCGCCGCCCGTAGGACTCACCTTCGCCCAGCAGCGGCAGCAGCAAAAGCAGCTTCAGCCCCAGCCCCGCGGCGCCGGGCGTCGCTTTCGCCATCGCCCGTGCGCGCGAGGGCCGCGGTTGAAGAGCGGGCGGGTCTCGGCGGCGGTGGGTGCGGCGCTCAGCCGGGCCTCCCCATGCCAGCCCGGGCGCAGCGGGGACACTGCGGGCGCCTTGCGTCCGAGCGCGACTCCCAGGTGCGGACTCGGAGCCGCTCTCCGCTGCTGCTTGCTTGCACGGCTCCAGTTGCGGTACTGAGGGGAGACCTGAGCTGGCTGCACCCCGGGAGCGGATTGGGGCAGGGCAGGGCGCAGAGGGAGGGGCAGCGGGAGGGCGGGACCAGGGGTGCGGTGTGTGTGGAGGGGCGGGGCTCCAGGTACTGCGTGGGGCAAGGTGGGGCGACACCCGGCTGCTTCGGGAACGGCGATTTCCTCCCTGGCAGAGGGAGGGCGAGTCGGAGCTGGGTGCGCGTGGGTTGTGGCGCGGGTGCCGGTCGGCTAAAGGTAGCCTGGCTCCAGGATCATCTGCTGGCATGGGCACTTTCTCACCCTGTGCGCCTGCTTGCTGTTTCTGCGTTTGTCCTTTCCCGCTGCCCAGAGAGAGCAACACAGAAGATTCGGGGTCTGGACCGACTGCTTACCTATACTCGCAAAGAGACCAGACACTAGACTGAGGTCCTTCCAGTCTCTGGACTCGGACAGCATCCTCCGCCATTTATCAGGGGGGCGGGAGTGGGAAGTGCGTTTGGAGCTTGCAGCCTCTTCTGGGGCTAGAGGCGGGAAGAGGGGAGGAGCCCTGACCAAGAGAAAGAGGGACAGAGAGCCTGCTTCCAGTGTACAATATATCCTATAATGCAGAGGGTGAGGGGTCCTGTTGGGCTTGTTTGAGATTCCCAGGATCGGTACAACCAATAGGACCAAGAAACTGGCTAACTGCACACCTTTCAAAGATACCTGCTGCTGTAGTCTGGCGCAGTGCTTGGAATTGTATGTTCCTACCCCACCAATAGAAGAGCTCTTAGGATTTGAACTGGCAGGCTAGGGCAGCTGCTACAGGAGCGTGCTGGCCAGGAAGAAAACAGAAGTTCGCCAGAAGAATCTAATCCCCCCCAAATTATGCCTAATATATTTATCGTTGATATGGGAGCCTCTAGGCAGGAAATGGAAGGTCAGGTGTGGGCTCTAGATCTCTGTGAGGAAAACCCAGCTCTCCCCACTCCCACCTGCTTTTGGAAGGTGGCTTGCACCAACCAGAGGAAGGAAAGGTCCCAGACCCTGAGCCTGGGGAGGGGCTCAGCTGCTCTTCTCCTGCAGTAGGCCGGGCCCCACCCTCCTGCCTGGCTGATCTCAGGGCTGAATAAGCAATCTGTACATCATTCTGCAGATATGAAGTCAAAGTGAAGTCACCCTCACAGGCAGAAGCAGACGCTGCCAAGACATAGGCTGACTTGGGGCCAGGCCAGCTGAGACGTCGTTATTCAGAGCCCGCCTGCTGGTGGGTGGGTATCCGGACCACCAGCCTTCCTGTCTTGGAAACGCACCCTGAGGTCACTGGCTTCTGGGTATATGGAGCTGGAATTGGTCACAGGGTGCCAATACACCTGATCCCCGGAGTTATCTCTTGGGAGGGACCTGAATAGGAAGGTGGAAGGGAGGTACACTTTTGGCTAGAAACAAGTTCCTGGGGCTGTTTTCCAATAGAATACTGAGAGAAAAGAGAGGTCTGGTCCACCCTTCCAATCTGCCTTCCCCTCATATCATACCTCCTTCTGTGACATGACACTGGGATGAACCCTGTCTGGCCATTTTAAGCACCCATGCAAGAATACACTCCTTTTCGCTTCACTTTTTGTTCAAGCTTTTGTACCATTGAATGTCCAGATACCATGGTGGGGACATTTCTCTCTCCTGAGATCTTTAGTGGACTCTTGTGTGAACCCCCAAGCACACATATACATGCATGCACCAGTGTTCAGACACATGGACACCTATGTACTTTGTATATGAGTGTATATCTTCCCCTCCCTTGCGCATGCCCAGGGAGCTGAACAGAGACAACTGTACCTAGATCAGAGGGAGGTCCTGGACCTCCTGGCATTGAGGACCACATGGGATGTCCAAGCTTAGCTCTACCTGGGTTCAAGATATTAACTCAGTATTCAGAATCTGGGCACAGTAGGTGGGAGCTTCTTCTAGGGGATGGAAATAGTGGTTGGCTACCTGTCCCTAGGACTCACTCTTTTTAAAAGGGAGTGCATATGTGGATGGAGCTCGGTGTCAGTACTGAGTACATGATCAGTAAGTCATAACCATTGTCTTGCATAGGTTTCCTCCAGAACTTGACCTTGACATCATTCCTCCCACACTGAAGGTCATAAGTGCTCTAGGAGCTAGAGTTTGACATGGTCTGGTAGGTGCTAAGTTTCACCCACAGAGATACTTTCTTCTTTTCCTTCCTTCCTTCCTTTCTTTCTTTCCTTCCTTCCTTTACTTTTTTCTTCTTTCTTTAAAAAATGATAATGGGGATGGAACCCAGAGCCTCAAGCATGCTAGGTAAATGCTCTACACCAAGCTATGCTGGTATGCATTCTAAAGAAGAATCTCCCCAAGAGGTTGTGGTGGAGGCTGCCGTTCTGGAGTGATTTAACTTGAGTTTGGATCTTGGCACTTGTGCAATTCTACCTCTTCCAGCATGTTATGTCACCTGCCTAGTGGAAGCTGACTGATGGTCATGAGGAGTTAATGGGTGGGAAGCTCACATGGTATCCATGCAGAAAGTGGAATTGTAAAGGTCATTCATGGCTTCTGAGTATGGAAGGTCCCCCTGGAGCCCCTTGGGTCTTTCCCCCAAAACACAATCCAAGGACAAGAGGATGGAGGCCAGGTTCAGCATGGACAGAGGGCTGAGCTGGCACAGGATTGCTCCGGTAGAAAGGAGTTACTTCTGGATGGGAGACTGGGTGGGGTGTTCTAGGAATATGGAGGTACAGGGATGTCCAGAGATATCAAGAAAGCTCAATGCAGGGACAGGAATGTGGCCCTTGGGGTCTTCAAAGAGGTGTCATAAGTCCAGAAGTACAGCCCAGCCTGGAAAGCAATGGAAGGCTAGGTCTCTCAGAGTGCACGTGGGCACTTCTCCTCCAGGCAGTGTGGCACAATCAGTGAAAGCACAGATTCTGCGACCTTGTTGGGGGTACTACTCAGCATTTCTCCCCACTGCACTCTGCTACACCCTAGTGAGGTGTTGAGGTGGGTGGGGGTGGGCCTATTTCTTCTCCGTAGTTTGCTTCCCTATTGGTTGCCCTCCAGGGAGCGGCAAGAAGAAAAGTGCCCAACAGTTACCTCTGAAGGCACCACAGTGGAGGCAAGTAGGTGTGCCTCCTCGTCAAATATGCTAAGTCATTAACATATTCACAGGCTGCCTGGCTTGGGCTGGCAGAGTATAGCCAAAGGATGTGCTTTGTATGGCCTCTGGAGATCCTGCCTGGCTGCCTGCCTCGGCGCCCACTGAAGACACTTGTAGATGGGACTTCAGTCTGTCTGTGAGCAGATGTTCCTCTTATACCTTCCTGGGGACTGACTGGATATCTGCAGACTGCGCCCATGCCTCACAAAGGCAAGTAACAGGGAGGGCAGACCTATCTATCTGAGGCCGCAGACTGGACAGAGCCTACCTTCATGTGATTGACTTGTCCTCATTTCTTTCCCCAGCTTTCCATATGCCTCTCCTGCGGAGTCTTCCAAGTTTCTTCCTTTCCCCTTGCACACCTTCTTCCCATCTCCTCCTTCCCCTGGAGGAATCTCATTCCATTCTTTTTGCCCAGCCTAAGAACCAGGTTGACTGCATTGCCCAATATTTTCCAAAGAGTTCTTCAACACTGGTCTATCAAGACAGCTGCCTAGGCAGGGTTGTTTTGGGCTTAAGCAATAACATGTGGGTGGGCTTAGTGGATAGTGGGTGCTTTTCTTCATCTTTTATAATTTTCTCTGTCTCAAGTCTGGGGCCTCCTGGTAAGCAGTGGCTTCTGTCCATGTTGCCCGAGAAAGCCCTCAGTCAGGGCCCACCACAGTCCCTGTGAGTAGTCCTTGTTACCATGACTATTCTCATTAGCTATAGAAGTATGAAACCAAAGATATCAGAAGCTATTGCGAAGGAAGCATAGGAAGTCTGATGACTCCTCCTCCAAACTGCCTGCTGCCCTCTGCCCTTCCACCTGCCCAAGTAAGAATTCATTGTGTCAAATACAAGCCTGGCCTGCCAGAGTGTCTTGTCCTCCCCCCTCCTGGTTTGATCACAGCTTCCAGGTCTTCTGACCCACAGGTATGTTGGAAGGAAAGCCCCAGAACCCCAGAGCCCACCCCTCACCACTTCAGACTCTTTAACTGAGTTTCAAGAGTGGTAGGTGGACTCATGACTGCACCTACCTGAGGTCCTGGGTGTTTGCTCATCCTGTGTCTTGGTGGAGAGCTTGCCACTGTGGAGGCCTCAGGCTTGACTATGTCTCAATGCATCATCCGGAGCTGTAGAGAAAGCTTCCTGGCTCAGAGGCAAGCCATGGAGAGGGCCGTGAGCACAGTTGGCAAGTCCGGCAGAAACGGCCTGAATGCCTTTTAGAAAAAAACCGTCTCCCAAAGGCAGTTTCATAATCTGCCTTGTAATGCAGATTTAGACAACTTTTTTAAGAATGCACTTTTTAAAATAGGTCTTAATGGATCTTTGCAGTAGTTACCGTCCATTGTGTAAATGCAAACAGAAGGCTTTTTGAAAACATGTATTATTGATCAGAAAGGCAGAAGCAATTAGAAGCCAGTGTGTCATATTGTTCAATATACACTTCCTATACAGCACTGCTGAACTCACTCATAACTTTCTGACAAATTATCCTGTCACCAGAAAGCATTTTCCTTTCCCTTGGCTTCTGGAAGCAATGGAGAGCCTATTTTCAGTCAATTATTAGCTGGAGGTAAATGAAAAAGTAAGCTTACCTTTATCATCACAAAACCTATCTCCAACTTCTCAAGTTTCAGGCTACAATAGCTAAACCGTCAGGAAGGATGGATGATGCTTCTAGAGTCGGTCTATAGTGCAGTGACTCTGTGTGTGTGTGTGTGTGTGTGTGTGAAAGAGACTGGGTAGTAGCGTCCTGCAAGAGGGCAGAGTCGGGGGTTCTATGCTAGGGGACCCAGAAATGCTGACTCTGTGGCAGGATGCTGAGGCAGAAGGAAGAGGCCATTCAACGGGATTCAGTGGTCCTAATGCCCCACCAGGGTTGCTAACGTCCCCAGTGTTTGTCTTATCTTAGAGTGGACCCTGCAATGATAAACTGGGGATAAAGTAGAGACTTAATATTATGGGATCCTCTGGGACCATAGTGTGGGACTATCCAAAGATGTCAATAAAGCTCAGTTCAGAAACAGGAACCTGACCCTCGAGGCCCTCAGGAGTCACAAGTCCAGGACCACAGCCCAGACCTGGCAACACTGGCTAGGTCTCTTAGAATGGACAGGGCCAGGGGTCTCAGTTTATTCTGCAGGCAGTGTGGAGTTACATTTCACCCAATCTGTACATATTCCCCTTGACCTTAAAAAATGCATTTATTTACTGGAAGCTCACAATATTTTAGGTGCCATTGTCCAAAACCAGAGACACTACAGTGAAGATGAAGATTCTCCTTCCCGGACATCTCTCACAGACATTCCCTAAGCCAGCAGACACATGCTCATTGGCATGTAAGCTAGGAAGGGCCACAGGAAGGTGGCTGTCAGGCCTGTGGATCCGGGGTAACTTAACTTTGGGCAAAGAGGCTGGAGCTGGGGGTACAGTGCTGCCCTGTAGACACAGGAAGTGTCACATCAATGGCTTGGAAGTCCCACACCGCCATGAGCTGGAGGCAGGAGTGCTGCAAGCCTGTCAGGGGTGCTGGTCAAGGGGATACAGTCCAAGCAATGCATAGCTAGCTCCCTGTGACTCAGTCCTGTTTGTAAACAGGGTCATAGGCCATCTTGACTTACCTACACCCCTTAGGTTCCTCTGCAATTCAGCCACAGCAATGAATGAGAGCTCCTGAGGCCAGCCACAGCTTCACCTCAGGAGCTCTCATTCATTGCTTTCCTCTCAGCACCAGCTCTGCTTGCAGGGAGATCTGCTCAGGGCTTCTGACCATAACACGGATTCCTCCTGTAGATCAGATGCTGCCCTTCCTGCTCCCCAGAAGGGGCCAGCCTAATCTACAGTCTGAAAGAGCGTTGTTGTCTCCTGACACATGATGGTGCCATGATGGCTATGTTCCACTCTGTGGTTCCTGAGCATTTGAAACATGATAGTGTGACAGAGGAACTGGATTAATTGTGTTGAGTTGAAAATAATGTAAGATTAACTAGCCACATGAAACTAGTGTACTTATCAGATGGCATGGCTCTAAAACCAAAAGGAAAAAACAAAACAAACAACCCCCCCCCGCAAAAAAAAAAAAAAAACCACCTTCTCAGCCTCTCTCCCGAGATTCTTGGAGGAAAGATGGACCTCTGGCCTAATTTCTGCCAATGAAATGGCAGAGAAGCAGCGTGGTGGTGCGGAGTGCTATGGTGGCTCCAACGGACTGCCCCGGCAGCTTTTTTCCCCCTCTGTGGACTCACTTTCTGATAGCTCGAAGATGCCAAAGCCTCAGAGAGAAGGATAGCACCATGGGAATACACTCTAGGCATCCACCCACGTAGAATCCCATATTACCCCCCAGTCAGAGTCCCCAGCCTCCCAGGCCACTTCCAGCAAACATAGTGCATCCCCATCAGGGCAGGCTCTCTGGGGCCTCTTTGCAAGGGGGTTGAATTCATGCATATTAAGGTGCTATAATGAAGGATTGTCAGGGGACTCTGTGCTGTAGCCTGGGGCCTAAGGGCCTGCTCATGGAAGCTAGGATTTTAGCGCTTCTTCCCACTGATGAAAGTTCTTCTATCTCCAAAATGTGCAGGCTTACCAGGAGCTCCCCAGCACTAACTCTGCCATTTGTCTATTCTTGGACCCCTCTATGCTCAACTCTTTATTGCTCCGAAGTCAGCTCCTGCTCAGATGCCCTGAGGAGACCACATGAGACCCCTTGAGCAGCCTAGTCTCAATGTTCTGGGCTGACCTACAGTCATCCCTCGGGAGCAGTCTTGGGGTGCCCTGGGCACCTGATTCTCAAAGTTTTATGTGCCACAGTTGTTAATTGTGTGTTGTGGGGACAGTAGCTTGTCGATGGTGAATGTCCAGCATCTCGTGTAGTTGGGGACTCATAGCTAATGGTCCCACATCTAAGTGTGACTGGCGTTTTGGGTAGAGAGGTTAGCTTGGCTGGACATGGAGGAATGTGAACAGGTTGGCTGGTGGGCTCTGTGAGAGTCCCCTCTAGCAGCAGCCCCTGCGTTCCCACCAGATGCTCACTTACTCCTCTGTGCTCCTCTTCCTCTGGTCTGCCCCCTCTGCGTAGATGGAAGCCGTAGTAAACATCGGTGGAGCAAGGGAGCCAAGCAACCAGGGTCTGAAGCTTCAAGAACTCGAGCAGGGAGAGAACAAAGCACCCCAAATAAATCACCTGGGGCCCGACATTTGCAGCATTTGTGTTAGAGACCAAACACAGATGCCCTTTAGATAAATACATTTTTGAGAAGCGTTCTGCAGGAGAAGTTTACGACTTTAATAGGATTTTAGTGTCAGGCAAACATCAGGAAGTGTTTTGTGGAGACTCTAAAAAGCTCAGGAATGCTCTTCCCCTGGCCCTTTAAACTTTCAGAGCCACCTCAGAGAGGGGAGGGGCTTGCCCTCTCCAGGTTCCCTTAGGATTTGGCTTGGGCTGGGGTTGCTCAACTGAGGAATGTTCAGGAAGGTTCTGGAGGCCTCAGTGCTTTAGGCCAGCCGGGCTAGGCTGAGAGGTCTCTTAGAAACCTGAGTTAGAAGGCTGGAAGCATCTTGCTGGCTCAAGGAAGCTCCTCTCCCCAGGCTACTGCATCCCTAGAGAGGAGGCAGGACAAATAGTCACCAGGGACGAAAAGGACACTGTACAAAGGATCTGGGTCCTCCCGGTGATTCCAGAAGTTGGCAATTGTCTGTAGATTGGATGCTTTACAAACTTCTCCATAATGAAGCCCAGAAGTATGAGGAACTGAGCTCACCATGGGCCCTGCGCCAGAGACAGGAGACTCAAGGAGAAGGTCAGATGCAATCATGTCTGGAAGTTGCTCTTGTGGCTTAGACATGGGCCTCTACCTGCCCATCCTGGGCTCTGTCAGGTCCTGAGCTATCTTCTGCTCAGCTTAGGTGAGATTCTTGTGGGGCTGATTATACCCTCCCATGCCATTCTACTCTCTGAATCCCCTCCATGACAGGGGCCATGTATGAGGGGGTAGGTGCTCCTTTTGAGTTGCAGCCAACATTGCACTTTACCAAGCACCAAAAAAATACGCACCATGTGGGCTGTGCTATAGCCACTTTCCTGGGGGTAGGGTCCTGTTAAGTTTGTCTTTGAAGCACAGTGAATATGATAGAGCCCAGGGCTGGTGGGGCACCATGGCCCCAGGATCTGTCGTGAGAGGAGAGGAAGCCTGGGGATATGTTGGGGGAGGACAGAGGAGGGGATTCTTAGCAGGTCATTGAATCAGGATAGAAGGTGAAATGTTTTGTTACTGTTTCCTGGGACCCCATCCTAAGGGCTGGAGGAACATTCATTCAGAGACTCCATGTTGATGGTAGTGAAGAGATTCACAAGGCTTACCTTCTGGTCAGGTGTGTTCTCTTAGACCTGAAGCCATGTTTCTGGCATCTCCAGAAGCTGGAACTGAGAACATATGTCTTAGGTTTTCTATCTCTGTGGATATTTTGCTGGCCTCCACCCTCGTCCCCAGCCTAGCTCTCAAGGATTGCCACAGGTCGTCACTCTGCCACAGTCTCCCCCTCCCCACTGAGGATCTCCAGAGACTGTTCATTAGTGACATTATATGTGACCAACCATCTGGCTTTCTGGGGCAATAAGTGAGGCAGTGGACGCTGAAGGGCTGGAACTGAACCAGACCTGGCTTTCTCCCTGTACTCAGGTTTACCCTCTCCCTCATGGACCCCTCCTCATCATAGATTTCCTTGCAGAATTCAGACCCATGGATGCAGCTGGCTCTTTAGACACTGCTCACAGCAACAGCCCACCCCCATTGTGTTTGGGGAGCTGCTCCCGACACAAAGTCTTCTGGACTTTTAGGAACAGTGTGTGGATTGAGAGAAGAGGCTGATCTGCTGGAGCTGATACACAACCTTGGGGAGGGCGTGTTGCCTACTTACTGTTTGCATTTGTTATTTGTCAATACGCTCCAAATCCTAAAGGCAAGGGGTCTAATTACGCATGTCTGACTCACCATGAGTCCAGTGAGCTCATTCTGAGAGGTGACTGTCTGGGAATCATGTCCTTTAGAGAAGGCATCAGCCTGGGTGGTGAGTTCACACAAACTACCTGGAGCCTCTGACCCACGCAGTATCACAGCACCTCCAGCTGGTGACAGGATCTCTGTTTTACTGGGGAGGTCACTGAAGCACAAGCTCGGGTGTGTTAGTCTGCTTTCTCTGCTGCTGGAAAATACCTGAAGTAGCCAAAAGGACGTTAAGTTTTACTTTGGCTCATGTTCTGTGGTCAGCCCAGCTGCTTTGGGACTTATAGTGAGAAAGAACGTCAAGGTGTGTGACAGAGGACTCACCTGATCGTGGGCATCCCAATATGTCCATCAAAGGCACATGTCCAATAACCCACTGTAGCCCGTGTTTGCTACTTGCGGACTCCTTACTCTCTTCCATGCTTATTCCACCCTTTCAACCCTAGGTAGGAGAGAAAGGATGGGGAGGGGGTGTCATTATTGTTAGACTACTTCCTGCTGATTAGGGGCATCGAGTCCCTTGGGGCAAGTTTGCTTTTCACTTTCACGACCAGGATATTCAATTTCTTCTTGTCTCTTTGTGCATAACCACTTGACAAACGACAACAACAACCACCACCAGCAGGAGCAGGAGGAGCAGGAAGAGCAGCAACTGCCGCCCCTGTAGCCCTTCTCGGGGCTCTCACACTTATATACCCTCTCAAGAGCCCCCAGAATTCCAAACATCAGACACTTGCAGAAACCATCTGCAGCTGGCAAAACCACACCCCTGCTAGAACATGAGTCAAATCATCGTCAGCTGCTGTGGACAATCTGAAGCAGCCCCATATCCCACCAACTGAGATTAAAGCAAAAACATATTCCCATAACATTTCTGTGTCTTTAAAGAAACCAAAAAAATTCACTACCACACCTTCACAGTGAGGGGCCCACACCTTCAACTCATGAGCTCATGGGCATCATTTAAAATTCAAACCATAACAGCATGCATTCCTTCTCTGAAGGCAGCTATTCTTTTTATTGCTGTGACAAAATGCCATAACCTAGGCAGCTTATAGAAGGAAACGTTTGTTCTGGATTACAACTCCAGAGGGAGACTCCGAAATGGTAGAGAAGGCTTGGCAGTAGGTGGCAGGCATGGCTGCAGGGACAGGAAGCAGACAGACCACATCTTTTATCTGCATACCAGAAACAGAGAGAGAGAACAAAAGTGAAAGTGAGGAGAGGCTATAAACTCTGAAAGCCTCCAGAGACATACATCCTCCGGCAAGGCTCCATAACCTCCCTAAACAGCACCAAACAACTGGGGGCCAACGGCTCACATACTTGAAACTGTGGAGAATATTTTTCTTTCAAACTACCGCATCTTGCCTGTTCCATACTGCGTGTGTCCTCTCCAGCTAGTGGAGGACTGGTCTGCAGGTATCTGGTGGGAGAGGGTGTGCTCTTGTCACAGACTTTTGGCTTCAGATGCTGCTGGCTTCAGAACCACATTTGGGATCCACTGCTCTACAGCAAGAAAGGACAGGAGAGAGAAGTGGGGCTCCCTTGAGTAGGGCCAGCAGCCAGCATCCCTGAAGGGCTAAGTGAGCCCCCTCCCTGCAGGTTCTTTGATTTCAGTGTCTGCCCCTCTACGTGTGCCCACAGCCCAGGCTTCAGCTGTGTTCTCCAGTCTACCTGCCTTGCCCTCTGCAGGCACCTGCATTTGCAGATAGCGAGGAAGCACTACTAGTTCCCTACTCACTTATCTGGGCCCAGATTCAGAGGCTCCTTGACACTTTCCAGCCTAAAGCTTATGCTTCACCAACAAAGATGCAAATCTCTTTTGTGATCTGAGCCTATGATGTGTAACTGTAGAGTACTGAACAGCATCAGGCATCAGGGAATTTCTGGCTAGTGCATTCCTTTTGCCTTCCAAAGGCTATAGCAATAGTCTCACTACGTTTTCAAGGAAAGGGGTGCTGATCTAGGGAGATGTGACAGGGTACCCATGCAAAGCAAGCGCTGGTGACCACATGTGCATCTCTGGGTCCCTCTGCCAAGTGTGTTTGGTCACGTGAGTCCTCTGTGATGACTCCCATTCTGGCATGGGTAAACGGGGGAGGGGGGTGGGGGTGGGGGTGGGGGAAGGGCACCCTGTGCCCATGGTTGTGGGTTCTGAGGCAGCTTCCACCCTCCCCCACAGGTGGTGATGGCTGTGACAGTGACTCTGGCTGGTCTGTGCATTGTTATTTCCAGAGACTGAGTCTTTGGATCAAAGGAATGTTCATTCTTTAATGAAAACCTTGCAGCCAGGGGCAGCAGCACCCCATTAAATGACTGATACTCATTGAGATACGCACTTCTGAGAGACGTCTCCTAGTCAATGAAGAAGAGATAACAGTCAGTGGAATAAAAATTAATCTGGCTGCTATAGGAATTAATATAAAAACATCAGATGAGGGACTTATAAGGGATGCCACCTCCAACTAACCCTCCTTGGTTAAATACCCCGGGGACCCTGATTTACATTCTGCTCATAGGGCTTCTGCCATAATAATCGATAGGGATGAGAAATGGGGCCAGCTGGGCCTGCCTCCCGGGTTGGCCATAGGGAGCAGGGACCCATCTAATCCCTGCCCCCACCCCAGCCTCTCTGGAGAGCTCTGGTTGAAGCTGACAGGTGCCTGGCCCATGAACCTTGGTAAGCCTTTCCAGGAGCTGTGGGAGGCACCCAGGCTAGGCTGCCCAATGCTGGTATAGACAGCCTTTCTACAGAACCTGGGTCAGAGCAGATCTTCACTCGGATTTGCACATCCAGTCTTATTTATTTACAAGGTTTTATTGGCACACCAGGACTGCACGTATATTTGTTCCAGTATACGTATGATCATCAAATTAGTCTTTCCATCACCTAAACATGTTGGCTATGATGAAACTTGCTTGAGACGCAGTTGAGTCCCAACCCACACATCTAGACGAGGCTCCATCCCTTGATGAGTCCTTGCCTACCTTCACTTGGCTCTAGCATGCTTCTCTGCCTTCTCCAGAAAGGAGCTTCAGGTTGGGCTCCACCTCATGATGGGATGAGCCTCACAAATGTGCAGGGGTGGAGCTGCTTGGCAGGGCCAGGGTTGGGTTCCCCATGCTCTCAGTGGTAAGGGCTATACTGAGGCAGAGACAGAGGAAAGTGCTGTACATGAATTGGTGTCTGTCCACAGGCAGTTCCTTTATTTCCCTTCTCAGTCCTGCTTCTGTGGCCAAAGGAGTGGGCTAGCACCTGTTCCTCAGTCTGGAAGCCCTGGAGAGAGGGTATCAACAGTGTGTGTGTGTGTGGGGGGGGGGGGAGGTATTCATTCTCAGCTCCACCCTCCAAGGGGACCCCTATAGGTCCCCTTCCTTCAGACATGACTGTCCACCAGGGTTCCTAAAGCCCTGATTTGCTAGCTTTTTACCTTGGTAGGCCCTCTTTTTTTACTCTCAACACCTCAGCTCCTGCATAAACCTAGTGAATGTCCCACCAGTTCTCAAGTGTCTGATTTTGACAGCCCCATGCACAACTCCTACAGAGCCAGGCATTACATGGAGGATCCATCTCTTAAAATATTTCTTTTAGTGCACAAAATAATGGGTTTCATTGTGATACTTAAATTACATGTATATTGTATTTTGTTTCTATAGCATGTGGTACTTTTCTCCCTCCCTCCCATGCCTTGCTAGTCTCCTCCCTACCTCCCAAATCTTCTGCTTTCATGCTACACACACACACACACACACACACACACACACACACACACACACACA
>CAJQZJ010032121.1:11965451-11998469 GCA_907164525.1 Lophiomys imhausi
ACAGCCAGGATAACTACACTACAACCAGGATAACTACACTACAACCAACGCTCCAAAGGGAACAGGAACACAGACTTTGTTCCCTGTCAATGAGACTCTTAGCCCTCGTGGTGCTGCCTTGTATGCCCCCAGTGTATGAGGAGGCTCTTGGCCCTCATATGACTGCTGAGCTGGGGCGGGGGACTGATATGTAGGGACACTCCACTCTGGAGGAGTGGGATGGAAGGGATAGGGGTGGAAGGGTGGGACTGGGAGGGGTGGAAAGAGGACACTGTGATGGAGATGTAACCTGAAGTAATAAACATTAAGAAAAAAAAGAGTAGTTGGCCAACACAAATCGGGTTCCATTTTTGTTTGTGTATTTATGCTTTTGTTGTTGTCATCTTGGATTTTTTTAAGAGCAAGAAAGAAAATAGAGTTGATTGAGTAGGAAGATGTGTGTGGGGAATCTGGGAGTAGTTGGGGGAGGAGAAAGAATATTACCAAAATGTATTCTATGAGAGTCTCAAAAAATTAAAATTAGAAGTTAAAATAATTTTAAATTTATTTTATTAATTCTTGGAGAATTTCATACACGAATGCAACGAGTTTGATCATAATCACTGCCACTCCTCCCCCAACTCCTCCCACATACGCCAATCTTCCTCCAACTCCATCCTCTCTTTCTTTTTACTCAACTGCATATTCAAACCAGTGCAGTTTGTGCGACCGTAGTCTCATGGATATGGGACCATTCACTGGAGAATGGCTGACTTACCAAGAGCTTAAAGAAATCTGACCCTCTTTACTCCAGTTGCGACCAACTATCAGTAGCTGCTGAGTCACAGGTAGGTGCCCACGAGCTTCACTCTCGTCCCTACAGCAGTGTTGAATGGCTTCAGCTAGTGCAGGTCTTGTTCAGGCAACCACAGTTACTCTGAGTTAGTGAGTGCAGTGGTCCTGTCACATACAGAAGACAGTTTTTTACCCTGGTCCTCTCCAATCCCTGGTTCCCAAAATCTCTCTGCTCTTGATGGTACTTGGGCTTTGAAATAAGGGAGTGCGATGTCCCATTTGTGGTTGAGATGTTTACTTCCCCAGCCAAGGGTTCTTGGCCAGATTTGCAGTGCTAGGCAAGTGTTTCTTCCTGTGGAACAGTCCTTGAATTAAATCAAAAAGTGACCGGTTGCCCTTGTAACACTTGTACCACTACTGCACCCATGGACATGTCTTCCCATATAGGCCGTTATTGTAGCACAGAAGGTTTGTTTGGTTTTTCGAGACAAGGTTTCTCTGTATAACAGCCCCGGCTGTCCTGGACTCGATTTGTAGACCAGGCTGGCCTTGAACTCACAGAGATCCACCCGCCTCTGCCTCCCGAGTGCTGGGATTAAAGGCGTGCGCCACCATGCCCGGCAGCACAGAAGGTTTGTATCTGAGTAAAGGTGCTTACGACTTTTCTCCTCCAGCAGCCTATGAAGAACCTTCCAGTACCAGGAAGGCTAGCCATCATGGAGGAAGCTTCCGGATCACCACAATTTTGATTCTTCATATCCAGTGACTAAAATGCGTAGTAACAGGATCTTATCATCAGGTTCTAGTCAGCAACAAAGAGCAATGACAATAGTCTGTACTGCCTTGGGAGTTTCTGGAACACCTCTAGCCAACAACTCCAAGGGAGGTATCTCACACCTGACACTGTATTTGGCAACCCTATGGCTTCTGTAGAGAACATTATCCTTATATAGTGTAACATCAATTAAGCTCTGTTATTCATATATATATATATATATATATACATATGCATACATAAATACACACACAGCTGATAAAATAGGGTTTCATATGGATTTTTCATTCTTAGTATTAGTTGCCCCCCATCACTCCTCTGCCCTACCCTGACACCTCTCCCCACTTAAACTTCCATCCTTATTAGTCCCCCTCTCCCTTTCATAACACCTGTGTTCTACTATTCTCCCCTTTAAGGTCTTTCCTTTCTCCACAATGGCCCCTTTCTACTTTCTTGGCTTTTATCGGTACTCCAAGTTAAATAAAGAAATCCATATATGGATGATAACATGCAATGTATGTCTGTCTGGGTTTGGGGTGCCTCACTCAGTTTAATGTTTTCTGGTTCATTCTTTTGCCTGAATTAAAAGAAAGTTTACAGTTGAATAAAGTTGTATAATTTAATTATCAATCTATCAGTTGATGGACTTCTAGGCTGTTTCTGTGTCCCAGCTCTTGTGAATAGATCAGCTTTGCACAAGGATGATCACGCATTTTATGCTTGGGTATATGACAAGGACTGGTCTCCACTGTGGCAGTGCCAGGTTTCACTCTCACCAACAGTGACTGGGGTTCTCCTTTCTCCGCACCCACCAGCACTGGTTGTCACTTATTTCATTAGTGTTAACCAATCTGACGGGGGTAAGGTGAAGCCTCAATGTAGTTTTAATTCGTATCTCCCTGATAGTTAAGGATGATAAACAATTTTTGAAATATTTCTTAGCCATTTCTATTTCTTTTGAAAATTCTATTCAATTCCACAGCCAACTTTTAATGGAGTTGCCTGTTTTCCTGACAGTTTTTTTTTAGTTTTTTGTATATTTCAGACACTAATTCTCTGTCAAATGTATAGTTAACAAAGATTTTCCCCCCATTCTGATAGAATTATCTTTTCCTTTTAATTTATTTCAATTTTATGTGCATTGATGTTTTAGCTCATATATGTTTGGTGAGGATGTTGGATCCCCTGGAACTGGAGTTACAGACAGCTGTGAACTGCCACGTGGGTGCTGGGAATCGAACCCAGGTCCTTTGGGAAAGCAGTCAGTGCTCTTAACCACTGAGCCCTCTCTCCTTCATTCTGTTGGATATCTCTACAGTTAATTGAGTTTGATCTGTGTTATGGAAGTTTTTTTTTTTAATTTCATTAGATCTTGATTGCTGGTTCCATGTGACTGAAGTCAAACTCCAAAGTCATTACCAGAGCCTTTATCCTGGCGTGTGCTCTTTACCCTTCCCTCTGCAAATGTCAGAGTTTCAGGCTTAACATTGAGATCTTGGACCTATTTGGAATTCATTTTTGTGCAGGTGAGAGATTAGGTTAACTTTCATTCTTCTACACATAGATATCCTCCTTCTTCAGCATGATTGTTAAAGATGTCGTCTTTTCTCCACCCACTGTGTATTTTGCCATCTTTTTTAAAAAATCAGGTGGCTGGTGTGTGCATGTGTGTGTTTATTTGTGTATATGTGTGTGTCCATGTGTGTGCATGTGTGTGTATGTGTTTGTGATACGTGTGTGTTCATGTGTGTATATGTGTGTGTTTGTGTGCATGCATGTGTATATGTGTGTGTGCATGCATACATGCAGTAGCATGTTGTTGTTGCTGTTGTTTACCTCGCTATTATAACTTGAAATTAAGAATGATGATACTGCTGATAGTTCTCACTGTGTTTTTGTCATTCACTATTGTTTAGACTTTTTTTTTTTAATACTTGACAGGGTTTCTCTGTGTAGCCCTGGCTGTCCTGGACTCACTTTGTAGACCAGGCTGGCCTCTGTAACCGAACTTTTAAAATATTATTTAACACTTATTTATTTATTACTAAATTCACTTATAACAAACACCAACAATTTCTTAACTATTAATCCTATAAATTCCTACAACCCCTTTAACCTATCCACTAAACCTATTGATAATTATAACAATTACTTTCATAACCTTTTAGAATGATACAGTCTCTGGGGCAGGTCCTCAGTCATCAGGAACACAGTCTTTGTTGTAGATTCTTTAACACACTTAGCAGTCCTTTTTCTGGATCTCTCAGATGCAGGTTCGTCAGGGTAAGTTGGTTATTGCAGTCTCACCTTAAATAAGGCTTCATGCTTTCTTCTCTGTGGGAGACCCCAGCCGTCTGCAGGCCAACTTACTTCTTTTGAATCAGGAACTCAGCTGCTCTCCCTCAGTCCTTAAAGCCAGGCACAATTTCTTTTAGGCCACTGTTCGGACAGATCAAACCCCTCTAGGCAAAAGCTGAGCCACAGGGTTTAGTCCTTGGCCTTTTGGTGTCTTGCTCAGGCTTTCTTTGCTCACCGGCTTCTTTCTGCTTCAGGGAGAGAGCTGGCCATCAATGGCCAGCCCTTTTTTCAGCAGGACTCTTGGAGCTCTCTAGCATCAGGGGCCTCTTCTCTTTCTGGGCTCCATGCACTGTCCTTAAATAGGAGGAACTCTGTTTCAGCTTAATTTGGGCTCCGCCCACTTAGGAGCTGAAAACAATGTCAGGCCAGATACTTTGTTTCTTCAAGTCCATTAAGTCTTTGCTGTTTTCCTGACTTCAACCTTGTTTTTCAGTCTATTGAGTCTTTCCTGTTTTCCTGACTTCAACCTTGTTTTTCAGTCTATTAAGTCTTTCCTGGTTTTCCTGACTTCATGCTGATAATGCTCTTCATGCCCCGAATTAAGAGACAGTATCAGAAACCCCTATATATTTTCTAAATCTAATTTATCTAACCCCTACAGGCCTCGAACTCTGTTTAGACTTTTTGTACTTTCATCTGAATGTTAGATTTTTGTTTCAATTTCTATGAAGAATTATATTGAAACTTTAACTGATATTGCATAGAATCTGTAGATTGTGTTTGGAAGGATGGCCATTTTCATGATATTAATTCTACCAATCCATTAGCACAGGAGGTCTTTTCCTCTTCTGGCATCTTCAATTTCTTTCTTCAGTGTCTTAGAGTTTTCATTGTATGGTCTTTCACTTCCTTGGTTAGGTTTATGCCAAGGTATATTTTAGGCTTCTGTGAATGCGATTATTTCCCTGATTTCATTTCAATATGTCTGAATATAGTATATTAATAACATCTAACTTTTATTTTATATATATGAATGTTTCCCTTCGTGCGTGTATATGTGCACCATGAACATGTAGTGCTCACAGAGGCCATAAGAGGGCATCAGATCCTCCAGAACTGGAGTTAACAGACAATTGTGAGCTACCATGTGTGTGCTGGGACTGGAATCTCTGGAAGAGCAGCCATTGCCTGAACTGCTGAGCCATCTCCCCAGCCTCCATTTTGACTTAAGTTTGTCGTTGGTATACAGGAAAGCTATTGACTTTGGCATGTTTTGTAAACTGCCATTTTGATTAAGATGTTTATCAGCTCCAGCAGCTTCCTGGTGGAGTCTTTGAGGTGTCTCGCGTAGAATCATCTTATCTGAAGATAGGGGTACTTTGACTCTCTTTCCTATTTGTAACCCTTTTATTCCTTCTATTGTTTTATTGATGTAACTAGGACTTCAACCACTCTAGTGAATAGACATGGCGAAAATGGACTCCCTTGTCTTGTTTCTGACATTGTGGGAGTGTTTTGACTTTTTCTCCATTTAACATGATGGAAGCTATCAGTTTTTCATGAATATGTTTTATTATATTGAGATACATTTCCATCCACCCATAGTCTCTGTTATCATAAAGGATGTCTGATTTTCTGACATTGTGGGAGTGTTTTGACTTTTTCTCCATTTAACATGATGGAAGCTATCAGTTTTTCATGAATATGTTTTATTATATTGAGATACATTTCCATCCACCCATAGTCTCTGTTATCATAAAGGATGTCTGATTTTTGTTAAAGGCCTCTCTATGAATTAATTGACATGCTCACATGACTTCGTCCTTGAGTCCATTTATGGGGTGGATTATGGTTATTCATTTACTTATATTGAACTATGGCTGCATCCCTGTAATGAAGCCAACTTGATCATAGTGAATGATCTTTTGGATGTGCTCTTGAATTCCATTTGCAAGTGTTCTATTGAGGAACTTGCATCCATGTTCACCAACCTATCCACAAAATGCCCCCTGGAATCCCTCTTCAGCTTCACATCCTGCTACTCCCCACCCCAGTGTACTTCCCATCAGCCACCTCGGCTTGCTGCACCAACCACACCCTCACTGCAGACTGCTTGAACTTCCCATGTTTTCTGGCTGAGATTCATTTTCCTTTCACTTATATAGTTTGTTTCCCCATATTCTTCAGCTCTGACTGACACAGAGGCCTCTCTGATCTTTCAGTTTAAAACTACAAACCACCGTCAGCACTTGTCTCCTCTCTGCTTTGTTACTAAAACATTGATTGCCAGCTTGTAGACCACTATATTTTTTATATTGATTATTTCCTGGTATCCACGGAGGTGGGGAATTTTTGTCTGTATACTATTGTAACCCCAACTCCTTGAACAGTGTCAAGGATATGATAAGTTTTCCCTGTAACAAATCCAAATAAATGACTTAAGCTTTATATATAATTGCATTACTGAAAGCTGCCAAATCTGTTTTATTTATTCTTAAATTCAGAGTTCAAATTTTTGCATTAGTTTTTTTCTCTCAAGTAGTCTACTTAGCAGCTGCATTTACTTCTATTAGAAATGATGACACTGTCTTGCCAACCTTCCATATTTCTCCTTTGCAGTTTCCTCCCGATCTGTAGTTATCTGGGTCTGAGATTTAAATTTTCTTCCTCCATCATTCACATTTCCTCCTTTTATCCAATCAATATTTACAGACTACCTACTAACTCTCTGAGCTGTTTTGGCAATTAAGAACAGCTTAAACGGCATGTACTACACAGCGGTACCCAGTAATCACCACCATGCAGGTGGATATGCTCATCTTTCCTGAGAAACTGACTATACAGACAGTGGTTGGTATAAATTAGCTGGGCGTGGTGGCACACACATTTAATCCCAACATTCCGGAGGCGGAGGCAGGCGGATTTCTGAGTTTGAGGCCAGCCTGGTTTACAGAGTGAGTTCCAGGACAGCCAGGGCTACACAGAGAAACTCTGTCTCAAAAAACAGGAAAACAAAAAAACAAAAACTCTGACCCACAGTCAGAAGCAACCAGTCCAGGACAGCAGACTTTTACTGTAAGCAAGCCATGTTGTAAGCCCTCCAGGAAGCCAGCTTTCTGTCTCTGGTGACAACCATAATAACCTGTGTATTAATTGACCCAAAATGGGCAGACATTGATCAATAATGACAGATCCTCTAACCCCCTACCCCTGTAATACTTCGGAGTAGCCAGAAAAAGCCTAAGCCTGCTCCCCTCCCCCAGTCACACATACCTGTTTCCAGCCAGCTGCCTCTAGTCTCCCCAGGGCACACCAGAAACCTCCTCCCTTCTGTCTACAATAAAGATGTCACCCCACCTCACCCCGCCTGCCTCAAAGTCCCTCCAAAGCACGGGCAATGTTGGTGGGCGTCTCCTGTGTGGTTCTAAGCAAAGAGGTTCTAAGCAAAAAGGTTCTAAGCAAAGAGGTTTTGCCTTCTCTTTTGGTTACTCTTTGTTCAATTTCAGAACAACATGTGCATATCTGTGTGTCGCTGTATCTGAGGGCTGTCTGCACAGCAGACAGATACCCTGTGGCTGAGCCCAAAGTGTGTAGTAGCTTTTGTCTCTAAGAAGAGCTATATTAACTGAGCAGCGGTGAAGATTAATGACGCAGTAGATATTGGTGGTTGTTGGTGATGAGACGTGGAAGTTCATTGTATCACTCTTTTTCTTGTCCATATGACTGATTTTTGCCCCACATAAATATAAAAATTATACTTCTCTTACTCTACATTTTTCAGTGGGGCCTACTTTTTCATATTACTGGAACTGATTCACTTCTTCAAATGAAAGGGAGACACTGAGTGTCTCTTGTGCTGGTCTGCTTTAGGCACCAGGCCAGTCAACAGAGTAGAAAACACTGCTGTTAGGAGCTAGCAGGTAACTGGCAGTGAAACCAGACTCGGTAGCAGCCTCTGCTCAGACACCATGGCCTATGGCAAGCTCTCTTTTTGTTTAATTAGATTCGCCTGTCTTTTCCAAATTGCAGGCAATAAATAAGCTGCTTTTCAGTGATTATATCTGAAAAGAAAGGAAAGAGATGGGAATATGCAATTAGATATAGAGCTAGGTGCATATAGAGCATGCACCTAGTATGTATGGGGCTCTGGGCTTGATCCCCAACATGGCAAAAAATGAACAATAAATAGAATGTAAAGGAAACTTTACAGGTCAAGTTGAAAAACAACGGAGCAGTTGATGCTCAAACAAAGTGTCACCCACACTGCTTTCAGAACCTGTGTCCAGCATCCCACTGGCCAGCTTGGTGACGGAGCATAGGAGGACCCTATGGATGTCTGCTGGGGCATATGGTGATTGAGGCTGACTTAATTTATCTCGGTTTGGGCCTACAATCTTCTTGACATCTGGGTCTCTCCTTATTCCTGCTCTCTCCCATTTTTCTTCTTCTAAAATGACCAAAAGAAATACAACTTGCCATTTAGGTGAGAAAAAAAAAATTCATCTCTCCATCAAAAAATCAATTAGGCAGTGGAGAATTTTATTAGTCAATCATGTAAAAGTAATTAAAAATATTGATTGATGGAGGTGGCCATGGCTGAGAGCTGCCGCAGTCCCAGCAGTGGGTGGGCAGACAGACATGGACCACTGGGGAGGAATAGAGAAGAGCTTTTAAATCACCCCCCAATGTGCCTACTCCAAGGTCAAGTGGGGACACATGAGGCAAGGGACTTAGCTGACTCGGGAGCCTTATTCCTGTGTTAAAAGTGAGTCCTAAGCATGCAGGTTTCTCATGTGTGTGGAATGAGACAGCATGTGTGCACAGTGAGCAGCTCAGTCTCTGCTCATGGCAATGGGGCTGTGCTCCAGAGGGACAGGGATTCTTGCTTCTAGGTCCATCTGGGGCCTCAGGCTGGGTGGGATAGAAGGCCACTTGGACCCTGTGTCCCTTGGGGTAGGGGCTCTCCCAGATGAGAGTCTGACATGAAGGGGATGGCACTGTAGCTCAACTTTGCTTTGCTCAACCCTCAGCTTGGGGATCAGAAAAGAAAAACAGCCCCAAAATACTGATGCTGTTACCTCTGGATGCCAGCAACTTTGCTCTGCAAAGCTTAGCAGTTTGATCAATAAAGTAGGCTTTGCTCCTGAAACTGCACATTGGGCTTGTGTGTGGTGGGGACCAGCTGTCTCTCTGCTCCACCTACTCTAGCAGATTGGGGAACACATACTGTGCTGTTTTTCTCCAGGAACCCTGGGCTTCCTCATGGCATGGTGGCTAATGGCCAAGGGTGGACCTCTTGAATGAGAGAGACCCAGGCAGAAAGCGAATGTCCTTATCTGACCTAGGTTCTGATCCTATTCATCATTGCTCCCTTACACAGATTTCTGGTCATTCAGACATCTGATAAGGACCCTACCCCTCCCTTAGCCTCTCTCTCTCTCTCTCTCTCTCTCTCTCTCTCTCTCTCTCTCTCTCACGCACGTGAGCGCACTGGTATTCACAGAGGCCCTGGTGTGGCTGTAGAGTTTTCCATTGACTTTGGTCCTAGCTCTTGGCTGCTTTACTGTGTCAATTACTTTTTACTGCTGTGACCGCAATACCTAGTAGAACAACTTAAGGAAGGCGTATTTTGGCCTATGGTTTCAGCCTGTGGTCCCTGGGTACTGTGGTCCTGGGCTCATATGGAGGCAGAACAGTATGAAGGCAGAAGCATGTTGTACAGGTACTCATCTTGTAGCAGATAGGAGGTTGAGAGAGAGATAGGAAGGGCCTAGAGGCAATGTATTCCTGAGGACCCATGCCTGAGGACCCACCTACTTCTCACCCACATTCTTTCTGAGTATGGCTACAACTGGATCTGTGCTGCCCATGTGGAGTGTGGGTGCTTGCAGCCTACTGATTTTGAATTCCAAACCTTAATGAATCCAGGTACCTTGTTCCCCACGAGGCTCAACCCCACCCCCCAAACCCGGCAGGACCCAGGCCCATAGTCAGGCATGAGGGAACAAGTACTTCCCCACTGCTGGGCTTAGCAGGTCCCTCAGATCCAAGTCATGAGTTGGGACCTCCCTAACATGGAGGGTATGAAACAAAACTTTGATGCTCCAAGAAGACAGACCTCTGAGGGGCATAGGGGAGGCTGTCTAGGAGGTGTCCACTATCACCCACCTACTTTGTTCCTTTGCCTGAAGGTCTTCAGGAGGGAACCCTTATCTGATGTGACTTTAATCCCTGTGGTGGTTTGAATTAGAATAGCCCCAATAGGCTCATGTGTTTGTTTGAATACTTGGTCCTCAGCTGGCAGAACTGTTTGGGAAGCTCTGGCCTTACTGGAGGAGGCATATCACTGGGCGTGGCCTTTGAGGTTTCAAAAGCCCACACCATTCCAGTTAGCTTTTTTTTTTTTTTGCCTCATATTTGTGGATCAGGATATAAGCCCTCAGCTATTGCTCCAGATCCATGCCTGCCTGCTGCCATGCTCCCTGCCATGGTGGTTATGATCTAACCCTCTTGAACTGTAAGCCCCAATAAACTCTTTTTTTTTCCCTATAAGTTGCCTTGGCCATGGTGCTTTGTCACAACAGAAAAGTAGCTAAGACAGTCCCTTAGAGAGAATAGACACACAGCATCCAGGCCCAGGGTACGTCTCCTTCCTTCCTAGGGCCCCTCTATCTCTGGTTCAGTCATCATGACCCTAAGTGCTCCCATACTGAGAGAGTCTGTGGCTGCTTTTTGGTATGATTTTCCCCAAAGTCACCTCCAGGGTTGTGCACAGGCTGTTCATGCTCCATAAAACTTGCTATTTGTTTAGACTGGCTGACATTTCCACAGTCTTTTATTAAAGAAAATATCCTTGGGAGACGGCAGGATGTTTGCGAAAAGCTTACACCCTCTGCCTCTGGCCCCCAGTGTCCTAGAGCAGTGGATAGGGAGCAGGGACGTCAGGAGGCACAGTGGTAGCTTGCAGAACCTGTGCAGAATGCAAGCAAGAAAATTGGCAAGGTAGCAGGGTTGTGGCGTCTCTCTTTTTCTGTCCTGAAAAGAAAGGTGGGAAGCCATAGTGCTTCCCCAGATGCAGAGACTCTGGCAACCAGTAACCCCAGCTTCAGGGTCTCTCTGGCTCTCTATTTGGTTCTGAATTAGGTCATGAGGGGCAAGGCAGAGGGTAAGTTGAGGCCAGCTCCCCGCCTCCTCCTGGAACTTTGGCTTCAACACAAAGGTACAGGACGCTTGGACTAAGCATCCAGTTCATGGCATTAGCCTGCTGTGGGTTCTGGTGTTCTGAGCTCTTTCTTCCCCTTCATGTCTTTGTATCAGCTTCTGCTCCCCAACAGCCATGAGGTGAGTGGTTGTGGACAGATGCCATTTTGAACGGACAATCTTGATTTTTGTTTGCGATCCATCTTAGCCACATCCTTCCTCAAGGCTCACCGAAGGTACTCTTTCTCTGCCTTTCCATAGGCTCTTCTGAAGAGGAATGACACACTCCTTTACCCTCACAGGGGTCTTCTGAGGGGATAGGTGGTCATCTTGTATGTTCTTCTGAAGAAGGGCGACTGTGTTCACCTCTCTTGGCCCTCACAGCTCTTCTGGGGATTCTCTCTGCTCTGGTTCTTCCTACATTTACCTCATTCCCAGAATAAAATCACTGAGTCACCATTACACCATTTGAAGAAATTGGTACCCAGTCTTATACAGTGGGACCTAGTGAGAACCCAGACCCTTTACTAGTTGCAGCACTGAGAGGACATAGCCTTTTATGTGGATACTCCTGGGAGTATAGCGTGTACCTTGAGCCTCCCAGGGCAGTCAACCAGCCATCTTCATCTCTTTGCAGTGCCTGGCAAACAGCAGAGGCCAGGTTCTGGAACCAGGCCTGGCAAGCAGAGGGGTCAGGGACACAGAGGCAGAGAGGGTACCTAACTGGGAAGTCTTGAAGAAAAGAAAGGTCAACTCGGCACGTCCATCTTACTCAGCCTCAGCATGAAAAGCCAAAGATTGTGGCTGATTTGGCCTTTATTAAATCTCACCACAGGCCTGGCAAATGCACTGAGGTAAATTGACGGGCTCAAGCAGTATCCTTGCACGTCTGTGTAAACACCCCTACATACCCTCCACTCTGGCTCTCACCAGCAACACACAGAGGACATCTCCATTTAACTGGCTCAAAGCTTGTGTTGGGACTGACTGCTGACAGGATTTCTCAGCACCATGTCCAGCCGTGAGAGGGCTGCATGTTTTGCATGTCTACAGATCTAGGAGACCAAAGTCATCCAGAGTCACTTCCACATCTTTCCAGGTGATAAGGGCAGTGGGATCCCCAGGGGATGGCAGAAGGGGAAGGAGGCAAGCAACAGAAATGAACAGCCCACCTCACCCTTCCACTCCCAGGTTCTTTCCACACAGAGGAACCACAGAAGGCTCTGGAACAGGGGAGAACCTGAGTAAGTGATCTCCAGAGGGGTAAATCTGGAGTCCTTCTTGTAGCACACCACCCAATGCACGTGGAAAGCCATGCCTCTATTATAGTGGGTGAGGTCTGGGGAACTCTCTGTAGGGGAGGGCTGAGGGTCCTGAGGGAAGAAGGCCAAAGACACATAACTGGGTAGGGGCTTCTGACCTGGGGTTACAGGTCCTGAGCCTGTAAAGAGACATCACTTCTTTGGGTTGCCCAAGAGTGGAGCCAGAACTTTAAGCAGAGAGGACAAAGACACTTCGGGGGGAAGAGGGCTTTGGGAATCTCCAACGCCACCTCTCCCCCCCAAGTACTCAGAAATCCTGTCCTGCCCTGTGGATGTGGCTAAGGTCTATGTGGCTCCTGATTGGCACAGAAGCCGTTAGGACTTGGTAAGAATTTAGCAATTTGTGAGGTGAGCTGTTTCGACAGAGCTTGACGTAGGCCCCATTTCTTCTCTGAGGTGCTCTCCACATGTGCATAGGAGTGGTAGCTCTGATCAAGATGAGGTGTCTCCTCACCAAAGCCCTAGAATATAGCCAGGCCAGCTGTCTGGAATTCACCTGGGTGTGGAGCACCTGACTGGAGAAAGCATAGGAACCGGGGCAGGACAGGTGTCTGAAAGCTGGAGCGCCTACTCTCAACATTTCATTGTGTCAGTCCTGAGAAGGGCCCATTGGGATTCACTGGGAATCATCCAGTTTTCTGTGCCAGTCCAGGTCCAGTGAAGCCTCTGAGGACCCAGCCTGAGTTGCCTGTCTCCTCACGTAGGGCATACTGCAACTGTCTACTACCCTCTCCCCCCTCTACCTTTCAGCTACCTTAGCCCCTATTGTCACCTGGCTCCCCCAGGGCAGTATATCTGTCACCCCCAGCACAACAGGTCTCTCTCCCATAGCTCAGCTGCTTTGTCATCCCTCTGTCCTTGGGCCCCTCACTTCTGTCTACCTCCACTAGCCTTGCGCTTTTCTTTGTTCTTCCCACATTAGCCAAGTGGCAGGCTGCCCCTGGCTCTTTCCGTACAGACCTTCCTGTGACCTCCTGCAGGCAGAAGCCCCCATTCCTAGGAGTGGCTCCCACTCCAGCGTCACTTCCTTTCTTTCTTAAGATTAAGGACAATTTTATTAGAGTTTGAGAAGAAACAACAGAGCAGGCAAGCTGTAAATCTCAGGCAGCTGCCAGGAGTAGAGAGATAGAAAAGAGGAAGAAGGCCGTGGCTTCAAGAAAGCAGGCAGGCTCAGTAGTGGAGTTTGGAAGCAGCTACATAGCAGAAGCAGGGACAGGAAGGCAGGGGGAGAGCTTCAGAGATGTGAGAAAGCCCTAAGCATCAGAGAGCGCATACTTAAGCTTTTGCCAGCATCTGAAAGAAAAAGAGATAGAAAGAACGAAAAGAAGTTACTTAAAAAAAAAAAAAAAGAGTTGACAGGAAAGTGGCCACACTCCACAGTGATACATCTGCAAGTGACTTCATCCTTCAGGTCCCTCTTGTGGCTCTGTCTGCCTCTCATGCAGTCTTCTCTTGTCCTGATTCCCCTCTCCTCACTTGTCTTGTTTCCTGTCAGCATCAGCTCAAATGTCCTTCCTCCAGGAAGGCTTCTCTGGAGGAATGGTCCTTTTTCCTGCCTGCTCCTTTACAATGTGTGAAACTTTTCCCAGGGAGATGTGAACAAACATCTCACAGTAGACAGGACACTAACAACAGACCAAAGACCTGATTCTACCCAAGTTCACCTTGGTGAGCCAATGAGTACACTGGAGAGAGTTGTAAGAGTATGGGTGAGGATTTACTTACAAGAGTATGAACAACTCAAAGGCAACACATCACTGAAGAGCCCACCACAGAATGGACAATGGATGGTCCACGAAAGCTACAGTCCTGGAGCTCTCTGCGTAACTTGCAGGCAGCTCAACAGATCAGATGGCCTCCTCTCTTCCCTCTCTTCCCAGCAGTCCTTATTACTTATGTAAGTAACCTTGGGCGGAAGAGAGACCTTGTGAATCTTGTAAGCTTCAGGGGCTTGCTGAGACTTGTTTAGTTTCTAAGCCTTCATGACCTAGAAGGAACATTTCAAGCTGATACTTCATGACTCTTAAGGAGCATCTCCTCAGGATAGAAATGTTTCAGTGTGGAGGATATCCTTTCGTGGACTTGTGTGTTCTCAGTCACATGCCTGGGTGTCACTGGTTTGGTACTCCACCTCACCTCACTCAGCAGGCTGGCTGACGTTTGAGGGCAAGGATTCTCCAGTCATGCACACTTTTGTGTTCTGTGCCTCTACACTAAAGGCATTCTGTCAGTCACCATGAGGGTTACACTGCTGATGTTCCCACCATGCAAAATCCTGGAAGCCTCCATGCCTCAGGCCAGGGACCTGAGTGGAGAAACAGCTCCCACCAAAGGCCTCTGCTCAGAATCACTGTACAGATATTGGCCTCAGAATGGCTCATCCCTGGGCCAGCTGCCCATGATACCTGGCTGTTCTCCAGCTGTGGTGAACATCTGTAGCAGCTGAGCCTCTCCTGAAGCTCTGCCACATGTGCTCTGTCTCAATTCCTCCACTGGGGACATTCAGGATGATGTGAGGGTCACACTGCAGTTCCTGTGATGTAATTAGCTCCCAGGAGCCTAGGGAGGTGGAGGTTCCTGCAGATGTGTGTATGTGAAGGTGCAGCTCCTCCGCCAGGGACCTCGAGGTCCCGCATGGGGATTACCAGGATCTGCTCTGCTGTTTTAAAGAGACAGTGTCATGGGCTGCCTTAGTGCTGTGGGAACTCCAAGGCTCAACTCCTAAAAGCACGACCCTAACCAGTGGCTTGAGCACTGTAGGGTCTCAGGCACACTTCCCAGTAAAAGTGTTGGTGCAGGGGTGCAAGGATGGGGTTGGAGGGGAAGAGGTCAGGGAAGGGAGGTCCCCTGTTCTCAGATTCCTGGAGAAACTGGAGCTTTAGGGCAAAAGCCCCTAGGCCAGCAGCGCCATTAGGTTAGCTCAACTGCAGTTCCAGGAACCAATCAAAAAGAGGAGGAGCCATATCAAAGAGTAGAGAGGGATCTGCTTGATCACTATCTCAGCTCTATTCTGCAACATAGTCTGAAGAAGTCCTTAGTTCTTAAGGGAATATGTCTGCTTTCATGTTTACTAGGGTCCAGGATGCAACCTTATCACCGTGAATAATGGCTCTCGCCTGGGTTGGGCACACTGGTTGGTGGTCTGTCCAGAGACTCTCTGCTGTTCTTATGATCCAAGCTTATCGCAGGCTTAGGGCAATGACCTCTAGGCACTGTTTGGAGATCTGAAACAAGACAGTGTAGATGCTGAAGGCAAGATAACTGTTACTCTTTGTGGGTGAGTTAGGTTAGGTGTCATGGGGTTTGGGGTAAAAATTCCTTGAGTTACTAGCATGTCTACACACAAAGGTAAGAAAGTGACCCAAAATAAAGTAGACATAGAAATAAAGAGATGCCAGGCTTTTAATCCTATTTTTAGTTACTTATGGAACTAAATAATTAGTGAGGAACTATTTTTTTAAGCACTCTCTAAATACTTGATATAACAGTATGGACTGAGATGTACAGCAAGTACTCAGGGCAGGGCCACCCAGAGGGAGCTCAGAGGTCCACCATTGAAGGGCAGGATGCAACTCATGTGGCAGAGACAGATGGATGGGAGGAGACCAGAGCTCAGCTGTGTATGGGGAGCACAAGAGCTATGGGAAAGGCCGGCGGGAAAGGTCACAACGTCACTTCACTGAGGTGCCCCAGCCGGCAGCCACAAACAGAACACTCACAGTTTGTTGAAGGATCATCTACTCTGTGGAGGGATCTTAGGCAGATAGGAAACGTCCGCAGGGTGGCCCTCTCTTTCCTGGCTGATTAGGTCCTGTGGCCAGGGAAGCCTAGCTGGAAGGAGGAGTCAGAGACAACTCTGAGGACTGATCTGAGCCATGCTCAGGCCTGGTTCACTGACATGGTCTACCTAAGAGACACGCCTTGTATCCCAGAGCTTCTCCTGTCCAGGGGGCACAGGGTGCAAGTGTGCAGAAGCCCAAATGGCTCTCAGGAAGCTAGAGAGGAAGAGGTACTTCAGATCCCTCACTATTACCACCAGGATTGTGTGGCAGCCCCGGGGCTAGCAGTTGTCCCTTTGTAGTCCCTGGGTAGGGCAGAGGGTATTTTAAGGCTATTAATGTTTGGCCAGGGCAGTAACTGGGGTTGTCAACTGTCTTCTTGGTCCATGCTTGGCAGGACTCTGTTCATCAGCCACTACCTCCTCCAGGCAGGCCTGCATGGATACAGATGCTGGAGGCCCCATGGATACAGATGCCTGGGGCCCCATGGATACATCTACTGGGGCTCCATGGATACAGATGCTGGGGGCCCCATGGATACAGATGCTGGAGGCCCCATGGATACAGATGCTGGGCTCCATGGATACAGATACTGGGGCTCCATGGATACAGATGCTGGAGGCCCCATGGATACAGATGCTGGAGGCCCCATGGATACAGATTCTGAGGCTCCATGGATTCAGATGCTGGGGGCCCCATGCATCCCAGGGTGGCCTCATCCTCCTGAGTACTTGGCAGGAAAGGCTCTCTCACTACCCTGTGCCATAGGAGGGAGTAGCCCAGAACCTGCATGTCACATGTCTTGTTAAAAATATCACCTGTCCTACCCAGACCACAGGAAGTCCCAGAAGCAGTGCTATGTGCAAGGATTAAAGTGAGAGCGGGATAAGAACAAGAAAACTCACTGAGATCAGGTCGTTTTGTCCCCCATGTCTTGTGATGCTGACTCTGGCCCTCGGCTGAGCTGGCACCTCTCAGGAATGAGTCTACGGAACAGCTTGTTCTCTTACATGCAGGAGACCAAACGCTGAATGAACCCTTCATGGCCTCTGGCTGGGGCCTGTGGCCAAGCCTGCTTTCTCTGACATGGTGGTTTCCTCTCTGAAACATGGCACCCACTCAGAACTGTTTTCTTTTCTGAGTGTTTTTCTTGCTTTCTCCCAGGGTCATTTCAACCAGGAAATAGCCCAAGGGATGACACAGAGAGTCTCAGTTGCTTTTCTATTGCTGTGATAAAGCACCATGACCTAGGCAACTTATAAAAGAAAGTGCTTAATTGGGCTTACAGTTTTAGAGCATTAGAGTCCATCGTGACCATACAACATGGCAGCAAGCAGGGGATATGTTGAGTGGAACAACTGAGAATTCATACCTTGACCCACAAGTAGGAGGCAGAGGGAGGGCACTGGGAATGGTGTGTGTTGAAACTTCAGTGCTTGCCCCCAGTGACACACCTCCTCCCACAAAGCCTTACCTCCTAATTCTTTATGAACAGTTGAACCAGCCGGGGGCCAAGTATTTAGACACACGAGTCTATGGGGACCATCGTCATTCAAACCATTACATCAGCTGCTCTAGTTTTCTGAGTGTTCTTGTCATCCAGGACAGGACCTGAGTAGGGAGTGTTCCAAACCTAGTTCTTCACAACAAAGGCATAGTTTCCTGAGGAATATTCAGCCAAGCTTCAATGTTGCATGACCCAGATGTGTCTACTACAGGATATTGGGTGTTCTCTCTGTTTGCTTGGTGGAACTCCTTGAGGCCCAGGCATGACTGCACGTGGGGAGCTTGCATGCCTCTGACTACCCCCAACAACACTACTTACAGTTGGTAGGGACTGTGTCCTCTCTCCTCACAGAGCCAAAGCCCCAAAGCTCCTGGACAGAGGGCCTGTTCCGACACAGGAAGAGCAAAGATTTTGGGAAGGTCCTCAGTTCTCTGAAAAGTGACCAATGCTATTTTGTTTTATACACAACACCTATCCTATGGCCAGTCTGCAGCCCTGGCCTCATCCCTCCATAATTCTTGTGCATCTTATTTTCTTCACCTCATGCATATGTGTTGTGCTTTGTCTGCGCTGCTGTGCCTTCTGCATGGATTGTCCGTGTGTTTCACATCCATGGACGTGCTCTGTCTGGGAGTCTCCTGCCGTTCTGGGGGAGGGGCAGCCTGTGTCTGTGTTCTCCGTTCACCTACACACTGCCTTTAAGTCTTCCAACAGCATTCCTCTAGTCAGGTGCTGTGGCTTACCCTTTCAGCTCACTCTGTAAATGGATTTATGTCCTAGTTTCACTTCTATTGCTGTGATAAGACGTCCTGACAAAAATCATCTTAAGGGAGAAAGAGTCCAATTTGCTCACAATTTCAAGTTATAGCCCATCATTTGAAGGAAGTAACAGTATCAGGCTCTTGAGACAGCTAACTATGTCATATCCACAGTCGTGAGCTGAGGGAGGATGAATGTATGCCTGATTATTGGACTTGGCACTCTTCCTAGTTCTGGATCCCCTGCCTAGGGAATGATGCCACCCACAGAGGGTTCGGTATTCCCACATCAGTTAACATAATCAAAATGATCCCCTATTCCAGACATACTCAGCTTGATTTAGACAACTCTTGAAACTCTCTCTGGGTGTTCCTAGTTTGTGTCAAATTGACAATTAAAACTAATGATCACAAATGACAAGTGTGTGACTAAGCAGGTAGGGAAAGTGGCCCAGTCTCCATCCTCTTCCCTGCCCAAAATGAGTTAGCTTGCTGGGCTATAGACCTCATAATGAGATTATAATATCAGATTTTATCTGCTGAGCCAAAGGCTGCTGGTACTGGCCTAGGGTGGCCTGTAGATATACCAGAGTTTGAGGGACAAAGTATAAAACATATAGGCAGGTCTTCTCATATGTGTGAGCCCTAGGGCTTTCTCTTTCTGTCTAGATCTTTTGTTTCTGTTCTGGACCTTCACTTCCTGCAAGCTTCTGTTGGTGATTCAAATTCATTTTTCCGGGTCCTGAGCTAGGCAGCTGGGATATCACCTGTAAAACACTTAAGGAAGGGCAGGCAGCCAGTAACACCCATGAAAACCACGGGTTTGGAGACAGGACTAAGATGGACACATGGAGATGCCCCACTGAGGACAAGCCACTTTCCAGTATGCCCTGTGGGAGGTAGAGATCTAAGTCTCATGTTTGGAGCATCAATGCTTACCTAATTCTTGAAGACTTGTGCAAAATGTTCTGAGAAATTCCAGGATAAAAATTACTTATGGAAGTACAACCTGAAGAAAGCTTTGCAAGCCTGGTGCTTCTCATGCACCTGAGGACCCTGTGCATTTCTGCTGAGATGTTCACTGCAGCTATTGTGTCCCTAGACAGCCATCCCAGAGCACTCGAGCCTCAGACAGAGACCCGAGAGCCTGGGGAGTCCGTGCCATACCCAGAAGGAATTCATGTTTCCTCCCATGGTGTGTCTCATTGAGGCCAGCCCCCAGGCTTGGGAACTACCCGGAATATTCCTGTGATCTTCAGTTCTTTGCTTATTTCTGTTACCTGGACCTGACTCAAGGATTAGCAATTAAATGATATTTGAAAACGTTATTACAGAACTCATGATTGTAAATATAGGTAAGTGAAAATGAGAGGACTCTAGAACATTCTCCTTCGTAATGATAGCTTCAAACCCGTATGGTGCAGCCAGTCCTCCATGTCATTCTCAGAATCAGTATGTCTGAGGGGTGGGGATTATATCTGTTCTAAATGTGTACAGACTCTTTCCTTGTCATTTGTCTCTAAACAATACAGCACAACAACTCTATTTACAGCATTTGCTGATAAAAGCAGAGGCCACTTAAAGTATATGGAAGGGCTGTGTGTCAGTTATACACAGTGCTGCCTGAGTTTATGGGGAGACGTGGGTACCCAAGGATTTTGGCATCTACAAAGGGACCTGGAGCAAATCCCCCCTTAATACCAAGGATTGGCTAAACTAGCAAATTACATTTGTACATTGAGAGACTAATATTCCACAGCGGTGAAGGTATGGTTCTGGTGAAATAAGGAAAGGTGCTAACCAACACTCTTTAGTGGGCTGAGAGTGTAAGGGTACATTGGGTGGGGTGCACAGAGTGTCATGTCCCGGCCTGAGTAAGTGACGTGGTGTTTTGTACTTTGGGAAATTCATGCACCTTAAGATGTACAATCTATATGTAATGTTTAGGAAGCAAAGAAATCAATGAGGAGATGGGGCTTATTCTACATGGGGCAAAATGGAAGATCAGTGATGTAAAAATCAATGGAAAAAACACAGTCTATAGGAAATGAGAGTAAAGAATAAAAATGAACAAACCACTGAAAAGGTAATATGAATGGCCAATAAAGTATATCAAATCAGGGGCCAGGGGAGGGCTCAGTGATGAAGGCACTTGCTGCCAAACCAGAGGAGCTGACTTTGATCCCTGGATCCCACACAGCCATAGGAGAGAACCAACTCTACAAGACGCTCTCTGAGGTCCACATATGTCTGTCACTTCCTCCACTAATTAAATATATGGTTTTTTAAAAGTGAAATTGGTGCTCAACATCACTAATCATAGAAATTCCAAACTAAAACTGTGAAATACAGTCTGTAGGTCTGTCAGTTTAGGGAAAAATCATGTCTGATAATGCCCAGATGAACAGGTGAGCAGCAGGATAGATAGTCAGGCCTGTGGAATAAGAGTAAACTAATCCAGTCAGTTGCAGAAGCAGCGCCTGGAAATGTGTGACTTGGAAATCACATTACTGAACTGCTGAAACTCCACTTGAGTCAGACCCTTTTATACAGTGAGGAAGCTCAAGCCAGGGCATGGCATGCCTCATGGTATCATTTGTTAAATCAGGAATCACCAAGGAAGTAGATGAATAAATTGTGAGGTACATCTGGGATGGAGTCCATGTGGATGGGTTGTCACATATGGACTAAATTTGTATGTATTAAGACATATACACAGATATGTATGTGATGAGCTCAGAATCAAGATGGAGACGAGGTGTTGATAGATGATGCCCTCTGGGCCCACGCCTTTTGTGTGAGCCCACACATGTGCATGCATGTATGAGATTATGTGCAGTGAAACATGAAACTGCAAAAACTGTGAATAGGCTGCAGGGCTATGCCAGGCTCTGCTTCCACGGAAGAGGGAGATCACATGGCTTCCAAGTCAGAAGGGAATATTATCTGTATATTTCATTGCTTTTACATGAATGTTGAGCTTCTATGGTTTAGAGACTACCAGATGTCAACAATTATCAATTCTGTAGTTATTTGGAATATACTGATGTTTGTTATATTGTTCTCTACTTTTTAAAAATAGTTTAAACAAAATGTTTAAACCTTCTTTTTATAAAAGGAGAATTGAGGGAAAACTACTTTAAAAGGGTGTTTAAGGGTTTTGTTGTGCATGTAATCCTAGCATTTGGGAGGGTGAGGGAGGAAGATTGTGAGGTACAGGCCATCCTGGACTATGTAGCAAGACCTTACCTTTAAAAACCTACATAAATAAAATAAAATAAATTTAAACCCCCAAAGTTAAATGGTATTGGAGATGGGTGGGGTGCAGCCCTTCCTATATGCAAAACAGAGAGGATTTGATATTGGGACTCGCTCACAAACTTGCCTAGTCATGACTAGCTTTGAGTCACCACATCTTTTTTCCTCCCCTGAAGGACAATACCTGCAGTACCGTAGATAATGTTGCTTGTCAGTGCCCTGGAGCTTGCATAGCTAAGCCCATATGTCCTAACCTCAGATCTCCCTGGGGGCTCTGGTCTCTAGATCAGTAGTTGCTGGGGATCCTGCGGTGGGCCAGAGATCAGCATTATCTACTCTCAACCATGCCTGACTCCAGTCCTTGGGACAGCTTGGAGCTTCATGCCCCACTCCTTAAACCTCTCCCTTCTATGGATGAAGGACTGGACATCATGTTAGCCCCAGAGCATACTGGGGCTATTCAAGCTACAGCAAACTGTCCTGTGCTTAGAATTTGGTAAGCGTGACTCTTGCTACCATCACTGAATTGTTTCCCTCTCACCCATCAGTAGAGCTAACACCAGGGGACCGTCAAGGAGCCCACCTTCGGGACAGCGGCAACTCTGCCTTGTTCTCATTCCACACTAAGAAGCGGGGTATGTCTGTGTTTCAAACAGCCTTAGACTCAAGCAGCAGCCTCGGTGCCTAGGCTCACAGGTGAGAATATACATCGCATCGGGTGGTAATAGAGGGGGAAGGGCATCAGTGAGGCCATGGGGATCAGCAGGCTGATGATGTCCTTGAGGGTCCCCTAGTCTCCACTGAACTCACATAGTCAGGGGAAGCAGCATGAAGTTTGGGACTGGGGACTCTGGAGCCATTCAAGACACTCTGATGAGGTTACTGGGAAGACAAATGGATGAGTGGGTGGTGAATAGTAGAAGGAGCGAAAGGGCAGGTCAGTGGACGGCAAACAGACTGTCGGATGGATGGGTACATAGAGAACATATTAGTGATTTTTCTCATTGCGGTGAGAAAAATACTTGACCAAAGCAATTTAAAGAAAAATGGGTTTAGCTCATCATTGTGGGGAAGGTATAGTGGCAAGAGTGGTTGTAGCTGTGGCAGCTGGAACGTGAGGCAGCTGGGCATCCTGTACACACAGGCAGGAAAGACACAGGCTCTCATTGGCGCTCCACTCACTTGCTTTCTCACCTCATTCAGCCTGGGGCCCCAGCCCATGGGATGGTGCTGCCCAGATTCAAAGTGGGTCACTCTACCTCAGTTAAACCTATCTGGAAACACCCACACAGACGAGCCTAGAGGTTTTCCTCCTGGGTGATTATAAATATCATCAAACTGACTAGACAGAACGAACTTGTGTCTTAATGGATATAAAAACTCAAGATTAACCTTTACAGATAGATATTAGATGAATGGATAGATGGGCGGGTGGTTGAGTGATGGGTGAGGGAGGGAGGGAGGGGAAAGGCAGGTGAATGGGTGGGTGGCATGAAAGGATGAGTGGCTGGGTAAATGGCCTCTCTAGGCGATGTATTAAGTTGGATGGAAGGAATGCAGCAGAAGCACATAAGGAAGCGTGACAACCCAGGCCCTCAGTACTGATGGGCCAAGTTAGTTCGGATCAGGATATGTACCTTTCCTGAGAAACTTACCTGCAGCCCTTTCCTGGGGCTCGGAGTCCAGCTCTGTCCTTGATCACTGTGAATATGAACTTCTGATAACACTGGGTGGCGCTTTTTATGTTTGGGGACCAACAGATATCCAGGTGGCCGTGTGCACAAGCAACACACATATGACTTAGGGAGGTACTCCTGCATGTGTTCATATACCCACATGGCCACACACCCAGAGCACTACACAGAGGTCCTTTCAAAACCAAGGCTTTCCTCAGGAATAGCAGAGAGTAGCCCCATGAGAAGTCTTGAACAGACACATCACAGAAGTATGAACAGCCAGCCTGTACTGAAACATGCTCAAACAACAAATTAAAACACAAAAAAGTGAATAGCATTCCTGAACATCCCTTGCTCCCAGCCAGCCCCTGACTGGGGCTCTCTAGCCAATGTCACAGATACAGTCCCAGATCAGACTTCCTCCCACTCTTGCTGCTGGACGGGCCACGGGTTCTTCAGCAGCTGTTTTCCTGCTGTGGTACTGGACATGGTCCCCTGCTCCTGCCTTAGAACTCCAAAGTCTCTGATTAACTCCCAGTAAGTGAACATCTGGGATGAAGACCACCTGGATGCTGGTGGTTGGCCTGGAGGGCTCCCTTCTAGCCCAAGGTAGTCCAGGGGCAGCCATTCTTAGTGGGTGTGCTGCTCTGTGTCCCTGCTCTAGTATATGCAGCTGTGGGTAAACCACTGACTGAAGATCTAGGCTCCACAGAATGGTCTTGGATGATGCAATACCTTTTGGGTGCCTCCCCAAGCCACACAGGATGGGTGAGAGATGTTACTTTGACAGTGGGAGACACCTTGGGTGGATACCAATGAATGACAGGCTGTTGTGTGAAGGAGTGGCTCAGTAGACCCGCAGCTCCTGCATGACCTCCAGGTGTCTCACATGGGCATGAAGGGCTGATCTCACATGGGCATGAAGGGCTGATCTCACAGTTCTGGGGTAAGGAAAGAGGAAAGGTGTTGTGCTATTATTTTGACTTTTTCTGGTTTTGTCTCTGACTCAGGGAAGACAGGATGGACTTGAAGATGAACGAGTCTAAGAACTCACGCGAGCCATATGTGAGGTGCCCCAGTGCCTCTGCTGTCAGACTTGGGAAACAGAACCCTTGCTTGGCCCTCCTGTCTTCCCTGGAACGATAGGCTCTGGAGGAAAGGACATACAGGATAGGTATGATGCAAGCTAAAACCAGCTTCCGGAGGCCAGAGAAATTTTGTAGGTACTGTAAGGGCCCTGAGCCATTGGCAGACGGGCCTCTTGCCTACTAGTCTCAGGACTCCTAGCCATGTGACATGGGGAGGGATAATATCTAAACCTAAGCTGGGGATGGCTGGTTTTGGTTTCAGGACTAAGCTGGAGGATGGGGGCTACACCATTTTGACAGCAGAACTGTGGGCTGCTCTCAGCTTCTAGGGAGCACTAGTCACAAATCAAACTAAGTTCTGGGGAGTATTGCCCTCCCAGAGGTTTCCTATCAAATGGGGGAAATGCCAAAGCCCTGTGGCATTGCTGCTAGAATGTTTGAGTTGCAGTGACAGTAGGCTGGGTGGAGCTTTGTGACATCTGAACTCCCCATGCCAATGTCTACCCATGGCATCTGTTGTGGTATACCCCAGGGATAGAGGCTCAGAGAGTTTGCCTTCTGTGGAAAACCTAAAAGGATAGCAAGTCAATAGCCACTACTGCAAACTGAGACTTTTGACTGTACTGTCATACTGTGTCTCATGACCCCAGACATGACCTGCAATGGATGTAGTTGAAAGCTGTCCAGTTCCAGGCTCTGTTGGGTCTTGGTCCCTACACCTATCCAGCCTGGGCTCCTGTGGTCATGCCCCATTAGAACATTTGCTGGATACTATGCCTATCTCTGTAGACAGAAGTCCCATCTAAGGCCACATCCTTGTCACCTCCTCTGACTGGCTTGCAAGAAGCCTGTTCCCTGATTGCAGCTGGCACATGATCTAAGCAATTGTGTGACTCCCAGAGAAAAGCCATGAGTAATATACTTAAAAACACCTGTGATAAGCTCACATTCCAGTAATGTTTTTATAAACAGCTACAACTGCCTTTAGGAGAACAAGGTTGGCCTAAAATGTGTACAGACAGGAAAAAGATACAAGTCTGTCAAAACCAGCAAGGATACTATTGGGTGAATGTCAGTGGATTGCAAGCTGGAAGAGAAAGTGCTTGTTCTGATTTTGCACATGATTGGAAGCAGGCCAGTCATCAACAGATCATCACTGAGGAAAGCCTGCAGCCCCTAGTCAGAGTGCCCTGGGGTCCTGTGTACAGGTGATATACCTGGCCCTAGGCAGGGCTCACCCTCATGGAATCTCTGAATGAGTGTGAACACAGGAAGCCAGGAAGAGCCTGGGAGGAAGGGGTGGCGCTTGAACGAGAACCCTTTTGCTGGGGGCAAGAAATGACTCCTGGTCTCACATGGATGAAGGAACAAGAAGGGCTGATTGTGTGGGTCAGATCACAGACCAGTCTCTGTGCTTTTCCTAGGGAAAGAAAAAAAGAGAGGGAGAGGGATGGTGGCTGCAGTGTACTGAACAGCTGGTACATTCCAAAACAAAAGACAGATTTTTAGTGCCGTGATTTGAACCTATGGCTGGATGCGAACTAAGTACTCTCTACCATGGAGCTACAGCCCATCCCCAAGGAAAGGATTTTTAAAATGTCAAATCTGACATGAATGCAAAAGACAGTAGATAATAGACCCTCCCATATTTCAGATGAGGACAGCTGTGGCCTGCAGGTGCCAAGGAGGCTGCCTGGGGCCACATGGAGCTGAGAGTTGCTGAATTGTTGAGCTCTGCGGCTTTCTAGCCACAAGCTGGGGGCTTCACTGGCTCTGGGGGCTGGTGTGTGCTCGTGCACACGTATGGATATGTGCTCGTGCACACACATGTATTTATGTGCTCATAGGTCCATGGCAGGCATGTGCATGTGTGTGACAGCACAGAAGGGGACCAGGCAATGACACCTGTCCACTCACAGTGCTGTGAACATCCTTTCTTTCCTGAAAATGTCTTAATGAAGAGACTCTGGACACAGGTTACAGACTTACAGACTGGAAAGGTCTGAAGTTGGATTTTATATTATGAAACCAACCAACCAAACAACAACAAAATAAATGCTACAAAGAACTATATTGGGCAATGGAAGGAATCTAAATATAGATTGAATATTTAGAAGCAGTCTTGCCTCATCATTAAGTTTCTTGGATTGAGGGCTGGAAAGATGGCTCAATGATTCAGAGAGTATATTGCTCTTGCATGAAGTGAGTTCGGTTCCCAGCACCCCTGTCAAGATGCTCATCTCAACTCCAGCCCTGGGGGATCTAGTCCTCTCTTCTGGTCTCTGCAGGCATTGCACTTGTATAACAATGATTTTGAGATTATACTGAGTCCCCAGAAGACAATGCCCTTATCTTGTTACCCGCTGGTGAATCTAAGCAAATGGAATCTTTTTTGCACCGTTCCTGAAAATTCTTTGTAGTTTGAGACTATTTTCAAAATATAAAGCTTACAATGTGTGTCTTTATCATCATGACAATCCAGTTTGTATCATTTATGAAGAAGAGAAGAGAGAGGATGGTGAGGTTGAAGGCTGAGGACTCCCCTAGACTGGACAAGAAGGGGTCTGACCCTGTGACCCTGTGCCCCTGCTGGCTTTGTTGGGTGTCTAAGCCCCTTGTTCAAAGAGGTTTACAGGCCACAGAAGCACTGAAGTGTAAAATGGAAGGCAGAGGTCAACTGAAAATTAATTGTGTAGAAGGGAAGGTCAGCTGTGTGTCAGGGAGACCTCCTTGGCAGGCTGGAGCCAGCCCTGGGGGTGGGGATGCTCCTCACTAGACCCTGGGCCTACACCCGAGGGTCAGTGGGGGGAGGGGCAACCGGAACATGAGGTCCAGACTCAGCTCTCCAAAATCAAGAGAGTTGGTGGCACTCAGAAAATTCCTCAGGTGAGTTAGTTCCCCAAGGGTTTGCCATGTGCTGGCATAAACAAAGTATGTGTGCATATTTGTATGAATTACAAAAATATTGGTGACTCTATATGTCTTGGTTTTGCAATTAAAACCAACATTAAACAAAATAAAAATGAATGGTGAAATTCATGCTGACGACTTAAAAGTTTTAATTTTTCTTGGTTATAAGTTGATGTTAAACAGGACAGGAACCCCTGTCAAACACAGAAGGGAGACTGCAAAAGAGAGAGAAAGTTTTAAGGAAGCCTCGGATATCCTTGAAGGGCCCCAAACTGTGGAGAGAGTGGAACATGCACCCCTCTCTGGGGGACTGCTGGAGTCAAGGTTACAAATGACTTGGTTCCTGACTCAAACCTGTTGCTTCCCTCTCCCTGACTCTACCCCAGGCTTCTGCCTGTCCTTTCTTCACTCATTGACTGGGTTCTGAATTCCAGGAGGAAGATGACGGCCCCTCTGGTGTCTCTTGTCCATTTGACAGTGGATAATTAAAGACTAAGTAGGTGGTGATAGAAGTGACCTATCAGCTCCTGGGACGGTATTTGCTCTCCTCTTGTCTCTGCTTCAGTTCCTCCATAGAGCTCCTTAGTTTCTCCTGGAGTCTCCAATACTTGGAAGTGTGTGAGAGTCCTAGTGGGACTTTAATCAGGGTTCCCTCTGTAAACTTGAGAACTGTGGCAAAGGAACACTTTGGTACCAGGTTGGGGCTATGTGATAGAAAGCTGAAAAGCCAGGAAATCAACTCCCAAGCAGTCAAACGTTCATATTACTCCCACAAAGAATTGTTCCCAATGTATCATGTCCAAAGCAGTAACTAGGAAGTCTTCAGAGGCCTGGTGTATTGTATATCTGTTCATCCACTCACGAGTCATCAACGCACCGTATTTCCAACCATTAGTCTCCCGTCTATCTATCATATATTCACTCATGCACGCATCTACCCGCCCATTCCTCCACCACCCTCAATCCACTCATCTACTATCCATTCATCCACTTATTTATCTACCCACCTAGCTACGTACCCTTCCTACCCATGTTATTCTATTTGAATCACCACAGCCTTGGTGGATAAATCAAGACATTTATTTTTGCGCTTCTGAAAATATAAGTCAAGGTGCTAATGAGATTTCTGGTGAAGGCTCTCTTTTTCTATGGCATATGACTGGCCTCTCCCTGAGTCCTAACATGGTCTCTCTTTTGTTCATATGTGAAGAGAAAGATCCCTGGTTTCTGTTTCTCTTTTTATAAGGACATAATGACTTATTGAATCCACCATTGTGATATCACTTAACTTTAATTACCCTGCCCCAAATCTTTATCTCTAAATAAACTCATATTGAGACCTAGAGCCTCAATATATGAATTTGGAAGAATCCATAGTATCAATTACCCAAATAGCATTTATTCACCAATTTTCCTCCCATTCATTAATTTTTTTCCCATCTACCCACCTGCCTTTAATTTGTATTTTTTCTCATTAGTTTTTGAGACAAGATCTCACTGTTGCCCAAGTCGGTCAAACTTATGGCAATCCTCCGGTTTCAACCTCCCTATTGCTGGGATTATAGATGTATTAGTTATTTTTTTCCTTTTTTGGTGATGAAATGGACTGGCAAAAGCAATTTGTATGAAAGTGGTTTGCTTAGGCTCAGTTTGTGGTAAAGTCAGGGTGGCAGGAGCTTGAGGCAGGTGGTCATTTTGTATCTGAAAGTCAAGAAGAGAGCGACAAATGTTAGTGTTCAACTCTCTTTCTCCTTTCTATGCCAGCCATGGCTCAGCACGTGCAACAGTAATATCCACAGTTCAGTGGGTCTTCCTACCTCAGCCTAATCCAGACAGCCTCTCATAGGCGTGTCTAGAAGTATGCCTCTTAGGTTATTCTAGGTCCTGTCCAGTTGACAAAACACTATCACCGTGGGCATGAGCCATGGTGCCCAGCTTGCATTTTGTCTTTCCTCCTCTGTCCACGCATCCATCTATCCACCCACCCACAAATATTGATTGAACATCCACTTTACCTCAGTAATTTTCTAGGTGTAAGGGATACTTCAGCAAACCATCAATTCAACTGGAGAAGTAGCCAACATATAAATAAACAAACGCAAAAAAAAGCAATGCTAGTGTGCAGTAATAAATAATTAATACATTTAACTCCAGCAGAGGACTGGACGTAGATGAAAGTGGTACCCAGGAGGCTTCTCAGCTGCAGAAGCCTCACATGTTAAGGGGTCTTCAGAGCTTCTCTTTGTGTTGTCCCTAACTGTACCAATGTCAGCTACTGACATGCTCAGCCAGTCTCCTGCTCAGGCCAGAAACACTGGGAGTCTGCATTCACCAGGACTCACACTTCTGGTCCATGGTTCAGATGCTGACGACTCCCAAAGCCCATGTATTGGAGGCTTGATCCCCAGAGTGGTGTCGCTGGGATGTGGTAGAACCTTTGAGCGGTGAGGCTGAGTGGGAGGTCCCTCGGTCCATGGGAAACACCCTCAAACTGGCCTTTCAGACCCTAATTTCATCCTCTCTCTCTCTCTCTCTCTCTCTCTCTCTCTTTCTCTCTCTCTCTCTCACATCTTGGCAAGTAAGAAAAGCAATTGGCTGTTGTGCCCAAAACCATGGAGCCATCTGATCACAGGCTTCACCTCCAACACTGTGAACCGTAACAAGCCTTTTCTCTCTGTGAGGTAATTATTGTTGGCATTTGTCATGGTGACAGGAAGCTAATGCACCTGTGAGTACACAGTCACAGTAAATTTCCAGTCTTCCCACTTCTCGAACTCCCCTAAGCCTGGGTCACGTGATCACCATGCCCCTTGGAACTTAAGCTCTGGTCTCCATCTGCCTTCCCAGCAGCAGCCACTCACAAAGTTTTTTTTTTTTTTTTTTTTTTTTTTTTTTTGGTTTTTCGAGACAGGGTTTCTCTGTTTAACAGCTCTGGCTGTCCTGGACTCGCTTTGTAGACCAGGCTGGCCTCGAACTCGCAAAGATCCGCCTGCCTCTGCCTCCCAAGTGCTGGGATTAAAGGCGTGCGCCACCACTGCCCGGCTCACTCACAAAGTTTTATCAGGTGCAACTTGGTGATGTCACCACTGGCATTAAAACTCTTCCTTGAGTAATCCTCTCAGGTCTCTGAGGTGGTTGAAGAATAGATAGCTAGAGTCTCATAGTTAAATTTTGAGTTGTTTAGGAATCAAGAGAGTATTCTGGATCTAAGAAGATGTTTTTAAAATTGTGAGGCAAGTTAGTATGAAAGCTGAGTTAGATATAGAACTTTAAACTCATGGAGATGGTTAGATAGTAGAATGTCAAAGTTAGGTGCCGCCAAATACATATGGACTGGACACTGGGAATGTATGCTAAGCCATATAACCCTCATAATTTTGGCCTATTTATTTCTGTTGTTTTGTATTGTATTTATTATTATAAGAGAAAGAACCATCTGTTGGACTGAAAGGGGGAGCTGTTGGGGGGAAAAGATATACCTTAAACTTAAAAAAATGGAAGAGGATGGGGGGGTTAAAGGGGAAGAGGGTGGGAGGGTGGGACTGGAGGGGGGAGTAGGGAGGGGATTGTGATTGAGATGTAACTGGAAGAAATAAAAAACAAATTATTTTTAAAAAGAAAAAAAAAACTCTTCCTTGAGGCCAAAATAAAATCCAGACCCATTGCTGGAGCCCCAAAGGCCTACCTTGACCTGCCCCAACTCCTTTGTGTCCTGGTTGCTCCCTAAGCCATCACGACAGGCTGCTTCTCATCCCTGAGACTCTGTCGGCTCAGTCTTACCTGAGGGTCCCTCTGACTCTGACATGGTTTCCTTGGTTCTTTCAGATCCCAGCTCATATGATCCTCTTCAGAGAACTCTAGCCTTCCCACCTCAAGGACCTTACCTTGTCACTGTCCTTCTTAGCAAGAAGAGCTGTTCCTGCCCAGTCAGGCTTCTCTCTGACCCCTGGGTCTTGGTCAATCTTTCCTGTCTTTCCACAGTTCCCCTCCACTTTCATGTTTTGAGACAGGTTTTCCCATCAGACCTGTTGCTCATGAATAAGGCTAGATGAGCTCAGCATTGAGCTTCATGGACACTCTTGTCTCCACCTGCCCAGTACTAGGGTGACAGGTATCCACTGCCATGGATGGCTTTTTAACACAGGTGCTGGGGTCTGAACTCAAGTCCTCGTGCGTGCATGTGTGGAAGGCACTTTGCCGACTGAGTCAACTCCTCAACCCCTAAGTGCTTGATCACAGCTGATAACTGGGCGAAATTGAGAAGAGCCTATAGATCATTAAAACTTACCTCCATACATCTGTGAAAGTGCTTCCAGAGAGGATTAACTGATAGGGAAAATAGGCAACACCATCCCCTAGGCTGGAACCCCCGATGGAATGAAAGGGGAAGAACTAGAGAGCCCACAGCCCCTGCGTTCTCCCTCTCTGCCTCCAGAGCGACATGTGCGAGAAGCCTCCTCACATGATGGGTTGGAACATCTGAAAACATGACCTAAAATAAATTCCTCCTTTTTGCAACTGTTTTTCTCGGGCAACCCTGGCCACAGTGATGAAAAACCTCAATAATGCAACAGGAAAAAGCCAAGGCTGAGTGTGGAAGGATGAAGAGGAAGGTCAGTTGAGTGGCTGGATGCTGCATAGTGTGGCTTGTTGTCAGCCCTATAAGAGATCGGAAGTGAATGCATGCTCACTCTCCCTGTCTGTGAGATAAACACACACAGACACACACACACACACACACACACACACATACACTCACACACACACATACACACACACACACATACACACACAGACACACACACATACACACACACACTCTCTCTCTCTCTCTCTCTCTCACATACACACACACACAGTGTTGGACACTCCTAGAACTCCTGTGACACTAACAACATGCCAGACTGACAAGATGGCCAGCAGTTTGAGACAGGAAGGGAACAGGGTGGAATGCAGTGAGGAAACCCAGATTTCCTGGGCAGTGCAGCAAGGCCTGGATCTAAATGCCTCGTTTATGAATCCTCACATGTCTGATCTTGTGGTCAAAGAGGTGAGTGCTTCTAACCATCTCCTTCGTATTATGGATCTTCCATATTTTATTATTTTTCTTCTTTTTTTGACGTACATGCTAATTTATTATCATGGTCTCTTTTCTTTTTTTTACATTTCAAAAAATTTATTTATTTATTGCTTCAGGTTACATCTCCGTCACAGTGCCCTCTTTCCACCCCTCCCAGTCCTACCCTCTCACCCTCTACCCCTTAACCCTTCCATCCCACTCCTCTGGAGTGGAGTGTCCCTACATATCAGTCCCCCACCCCAGTTCAGCAGTCATTTGAGGGCCAAGAGCCTCCTCATACACTGGAGGCTTACAAGTCAGCACCACTAGGGCAAAGTGTCTCATTAATAGGTAACAAAGTCTATATTCCTGTTCCCTTTGGTGCATTGGCTGTAGTATAGTTATCCTGTACTATATGGCTAAAATCCGATTATAAGTGAATATATCCCATGTGTATCCTTCTAAGACTGGGTTAGCTCATTCAGGATGAGCTTCTCTAGTTCCATCCATTTGGCTGCAAATTGCATAATTTCATTGTTTCTAATAGCTGAGTAGTATTCCATTGTTTAGATGTACCACAGTTTTTTTTTTTTTTTTTTTTTTTTTTTTTTTTT